>VZRQ01006835.1:190744-258025 GCA_013397975.1 Machaerirhynchus nigripectus | reverse complement strand
CGGAGGGAGGAGTTTGGAGCGTGTTTTGGGGTACGGCCGCAGGAACGCGGCGGGGGGAAAAGTGGGTGAAAGTAATGTGAGGGCTGCGGAGTAAGGCATGAAACCCGTGCAAATGGTGTGTGTGGCAGGGAAGGGGTTCCTTGCAGGAGCCCAAGGAAGGCGAATGGGAATAGTCACTTGTTTGAAAAAGAACTTTTAAATTCTCCTGCAAAAGCCCAAATGGGGAACTCAGCCTTGAAGTGGATGAGCTCAGACACGGTGTGGGTAACAGGCCGGACGCTTTTTAGGAAAGAGAACATTTCTTCTATGTGTGTCTTTAATGCTAAAGCAATGCCTCAGATCCTTCGCTGTGACATATTCAGGAACAATGTTTACTGTGAAGTGTCCCCCAGAATTGCCAGCAGCACCTTTCTGAAATTCATGTTGTGGCTCACGTCATTTTCTCCCATGAACTGATCATTGGATGCAAACCAAGATATTTAGAAAAATAAAAGTATGTTCTCATTAAGTGTTATTATTACCGTCCCTGCACAACAAGACTTTATGATGAGAGATGCTAAATGAAATGATGGGTAAGTGCCATCCATGATGTAATACCAGCAAAACTCCTAAATAATGACTTCCAAATTAAGGATTTCCTCAGTTTTTCAGAGCATTGATGATGCTGCAGCAAATGAGTGCTTAGTTGCACTTCATCCAAAGAAATAGTGAGGACAAAGACACTGTCCCAGATACAGAACCCTGTCTCTGATCTAGGAAAGCTGAATAGGAATTTAGGCCTCCATTTAGGTATAACTGGATATGTAGCTGGAAATAAATGGCACTCACCCTGTTGTTCAGCAAGGTATTCTCTTTTAACATAATGTGAAAGAGGATAGTACCTGGTCCAGCTTCTGAGGAACACCATCCCCATCCATCGAGGCCAGTGCTTTGGAAAACATGACCCTGGCATGCTGCGGACCAAACCTGCTCACAGAACGTACTCCACTGAAAGGCTGACACTTCACTTGGAATAATCCTGCTGTACTTCAGATTTCTGCTCAGCCTTATCATATCATATATCTGAAATGCTCTTGGATGATAAACTATCTCCTCTCCACATGGTGCAGTCCTGCGCTAAGATATCCGAGCCTGCTCCATTACGGATGCGCACGGGCTCCAGCAGAATGCTGTATCTGCTTCCTGGCTCTGGAGAGCTGACAGTCATTCAGAACTAACTCGAGTAGCTCTACATGTCATTCTCCTGCACTGCATGTCTTTTCTCTCCGATAAGCAGCTGTCCTGCACATTCTTCAGTTAATACTTTCTGGGTCAGATATGGCCCCAATAGACTATATCATTTTGCCCAGAGCTAATTCTCCAAAAGCAGTAGGAAAGTCTTTGAATACGTTGCAGGATTTTCCAGGAATTGCTGCTCGGCAAAGGAAATTCAGTTGATCATAAGTCTCTGGAAAAATGCTTGCAGGGAACCTTCATTCGTCAGGGATGGATGCTGGGGTAATATTACTTTAAACATGGAAAGGTTTGCTGGCAAAGGCCTTCAATGCTGCAAGTGGAGAACAAATGGCAGAAAATACTGTAATTCTCAAATAACTCAGATAACCAAATGAGAACATTAGAGAAAATAATTTAAAAGCAATTAAAAATAATTCTGTATTATTGCCCATTATATAGACTAACAGGAGATCACAGCAATTTGGCAGATTTCAAGTCAGTGAATTTTATGATTACGGGTTGTTTATTAAAAACCAGCAATATTTGAAGAGCCTAGAGTTACGGCCTTTTATGTCAACAATTTTTTTTTAACTGCCAGCTTTTGTGGCTTGAAACAGCAGAATGGAGTAAAAACAGGTATGTGGGGTTTTTTTTTAGAAACTGTTTTGTTCCACTGGATTTCCTGTGCAGAAGTGCTGTTGCTCATCTGTACGTCTGATTAACTTTTGCTCCCTGAAAGTGTTATCAGACCTGTAACCAGGCAAACAGCAGAGCAGATGGCCAGTGCCAGTATCGGTGTTTCTGGTCTGGCTGCTTAATGAGATCTGAGAGTGTAACATGAGCCTCTTTCATTTTGTCTGTCTCACATGGCAGATATACTTGGTGCAAGTGCTCTAGTTGCTCAAGGTCACAGATTCATCAATCAAAAGAGAGCCCTTCCCATTAATCTTTTACCTGCCCTGACAGTTCCATACATCTCAGGAGCTGCCATGTCACACTGAGTGCTGTTGTCCTGCATTTGGGACAGTAGTGCTGTAGTGCAGACAGGTTAAGCAGAAATTAGCCACTGTTTAAAACGCAACATGAGATGTGCTGTACTCTGAGCCTAAGTTTTCGTTCATCATACCCTGAACCAAAAACGCCTTTTTGTGCTGTGGAATAGGCCTTCAGTTGGGCCAAATCTCCCGTCCCACACAATTGTATGTCCCACACTATAAAGGTGAATGTCCTACAGCATTTCTGACCTTACACTTGGAGAAAGAAATATCTGCTGTGAGTGGTTTAAAAAATCTCAACATCCCCCATCATCTTCCCTCTGCATGCACATGTCCCAGGCTGGAGCTGGGAGTGTGCCTGGGAGGCCTCAGGGAGGCCACTGGGTCCATTTGACCAACACTTACAGCTGGTTTGAGGTCCTGGTGCCTCTGTGCACTGACAGAGGGATGTGAAACTTGTGGTAGAGAGTTGTCTTTGTGGCTAAGCAATGGTGCTTTTTGGCTTGGTTTGAATTGCTAAATTTGGTGACAATATACTCTTGAAATATCTGTGTAGATTTTCACAGTAGAGGCTTGTTTGACTTCTAAGTTCTTTGTAGTAAAGGACATGTCCATCATCCTGCATGGCTCATACATCACCCCATCCTCAGGCAGAGCAGGCACAGAGGTGTCATGGCTTGTGGAATCTCTTGTGTCTGGGCTTACAGAGGAGCAAGGAAAGATTCAGTCCTACCCAGTCCCTCACTATCTGCCCAGGAAATGTGACAAGAGCAATGTAAGTGGAGGCAGGAAAGGAAGCAAGAAGGAGAGCGAAGTTATGGTAAAGCAGGGGAGTTAATGAGGAGGAAAGAAAGAGTAACTGGGAGATGGAAAGGGATCCCAAATAGGAGGGCAGAGCCTAATTATGGTCTGCATTTTCAGTCTGTGTGGGTTTAGATACAGGGATCTGAACTGCAGGATAGCTTCCATGGCTGTTGAGATCAGTGGGATAGCTGCTCTGAACATGGCATATGCCTAAAATGACAGGTAGTCTGAAAAATGAGGACTTGGAACGCTCATATTATGCTTCTGAAATCATTGCATTTTTAATGATTTCAGCCTTAAGTTTTATGGCCTGTTCTCCATCTACCGAGTGAATGTACGAGCATCTTCTTTCACAGCTGGATAGTAAAGATAAATCTTTGATGTTTATTGAGCATTAAAACTACAGTGAAAGCTCCATACAAAAAGCATTGAGGCAATTAATATTCCTGCTTTCCTCTGCATGGAATGGAGTTCAGTGGTTTCCAGAAGACCTGTGTGTAAAAAGGTAATTGAAGTCTCCCCTTATGCATATCCATAACAGAGATGAATTCGGAATTTTAATCCTGGGATGACACAATTTGTAGGTAAGGTCTTTGCAGCCTTAGAATTACTTTAATATGCATTGTTAGACAAAAGTGGAATAAGTACTTTGAAAGAAACTGAATATGATCAAAAGCTTGCTTTCTAGAAATATCTGCATTTTAGTAGGAAGACTTCCACAGTGAGAGAAGAGTTTCTAACTCCTTTTTGCCAGTTATGGATACTACTGTTTAACTCTGCCACCACCTGAGATGCTTGTGTACTATGTTTAGATGACTCTTATGATTATTTTGATATTTGATAAATTGTCAAGATTGTAGCAGTTTAAAATGTGCATTGAATCTTGTTCTCTACATCAAGCATGCAGGTCTGTGGAGCATTGAGTCATTAATACTTTCTAGTGTGTGCATTTGTGCTATACTGTAGCAGTGAAGTAACAGATCTAAGAATGCCATAATTCTTACTTGTCTTAATCAAATATTAAAATCTGAAGGCTGTTAAGAAGCTGGATTTATGAACCACGGTGTTGTTTACCTCATTGTCATTGTTTAGACAGAGGCTGATTCTTGCAAGTTTTGGTTCTAGAATCACCTCTCCAACTCTTGGTCACCTTTCTCCAAGAAGATATCCATCTTTTCATATTAGAACTAAGTTAATAATATGAAACAAAATGTTAATGGTATAATCTGCCTGCATTCATTACATGGGCAGAGCTCTTGGTTGCATTCAGAGCTCTGCAAAAAGAGCACAAGGCTTTGCCTTTCACAGCAAAAGCTTTTATGTATTTGAGTGAATAGAGCAAATTGCTATGAAATACCTGAATGCCCAGTTATGGAGTCACAACTGAGAGTTTAAATGCCAAATAATGGCATTATTGATAAAAGATAGAAGGATTCTCTTTAGTGGAAAGACAGTGTTCAAACTACCCATCCAGATTTTTGGTGTTTTCTACTGTATCCTCTTCCCTTTGTACCCATTTTGGTGGTTTTTTCCCCTTCCTCTGTTAGCATTTTATTTTTCATCTTTATTCATCCTTGCTTTCTATGCTTTTCTCTAGCAACAGAAACATATTTACTTGCGAGCTGATCCCATCTGTGCTCCTGCGTTGTAAAGCTTCCCCCCGCCGTGGCACTGCATGTCTGATGGAGTTTCATACTCTGGGTGGGAAGCTCCAGCATTCCGGAGTGCCAGGATTTCACACCGTGGATCAGGCAGGCAGGGCACTGCCCACTGGGCATGGTTTTTAAAAAAAAAAGAGGGTGGGCAGTTTTTCTTGTGTAAGAAAATGCAATAATATTGTAATCATTTGTCGCCTGACCGTTCACTGAAATGGAAGAGTGCTGAACTTTTAATTTAATTGGGTCTCTCATGCTTGCACTGCTTCCTGCTCATGAACCAGAATATATGAGGACTATAACTCAAATATACACTAAGCTGTCCCTGCTGCAGTCTCATCCCTTGCAAATTAAGTAGGATCAAGACTCAAAAGAGATAACTAAGGAGACCTATGTCCTGGAGGAAATTACCGTGAATTACAAAATGATGGTTTCTCTCTTAATAAAAAATGAACTAATGCTCCAGTGTGACACTATGGAACTCTTCAGTTTATAAAGGTATTGTCTTTCAGGAAATATATATGTTAATCCAGCTGTCATGCATAAATTCTCATTTGGGGCCTGATCTAATTCCCATTGAAGTAGAGATGGACTCAATCTACTTAAATTTCTCCATGCAGTTTCACGGCTTTCCACTATCTTCATCTGTTGTATCACATTACTGTGTGTGGGTAGAGTTGCCACATTCCACCCATGACACAACTGTTTCAGTGGCAAGTGAAGTGATACGTGCATATGGCACACGCAGGCTTTACACAAACCGTATGCTTTCAGACAGCTATCTGTGTAATTGGGGGACGTTGGAGAGGCTTCCTGAAGAAAAAGTCCATTTGCTACATTATTAGAAAATTTTGCAAACTTTGTTTATTATTACCATGATCTTACTTTTGATATTTGAGGGACAGAATGAGTGATTTATTGATTACCTTTCAGAAATTAGTAAGTCAGATTAATTACTTTGAATAACAAAAAAATGGTTGCATGAGGATTTTAGAATCAATCTCTTTAATTTTATTATTTACCGTGTCAAATCTTAGGCCCAAATTTTGCTTAACAGCAAGTGACTTGATAAAATTTCCTATTACAGTTATACATAGTCTTCTTTATGCTATGTGTTTCACATTTACAAGATGTTGAATGTCCTCATTGCTGAATGTTTTGTATAGGAGATTATTATTATTTATCTGAAGAATTTTGGCTAAGGGCAAGTTTCCATTGGGGAAAAAACTCCAGAGAATTTATAAATACACTTTAATCTTGAGGCTATTATAGGCCTACTATTCTTGGGGTTTTTTTCATTCATGGTTGCAAAAAAATTATAAACTGACTGAATAAATTTAGCTGGTAGTTAAGTGTGGCTATTCCTATATTATCTGAATTGACAAAATAGTTTCCTTAGGACATCAGGTATGCAGAGAGAGGGGACAACATAGTATTGGGTCAAACACCAACACAGTCAGAATAATTAAATATGAAAACTCATCAGCCTCTCATGGAGCTACACATTAGATTTCTTCCCTCCTGTAGGGCCAGATCCATTGCTTTGGGACACACTGGAGTAGGATCACCTAAAGTAGTGTGGGCACATCCGTGTGTGTGAGCTGCTCACCAGAGGATGCCCCTGCACTCAGACAAGGTTGCAATACCTTGGGGCTCTAATTTCTTTTTGAAGGCTTTGAAGGCAGGCACTGGAGATGAGGTGATGAAACTGGAAGAGGTTTGTTTCCAAGCACTGGGAGACCTCAGTGAGCAGAAGGAACGCAGGGCATTCACTGCTGTGACGGGTGGGGGGTGACTCAGTGTCTGCAGCCATGCCAGCTAAAAGGCTGCACCATGGAACAGCTTCTGCTTGGAAAAAGGGTGAAAAGCATTGCCTGCTTCCCAGGCGATCACTGCAGGTGACAGGAAGAAAATTTGTCCATCGTTCACAGCTGGTGATTGGTGTGGTACATTAAGGGCTTTTCCACTCCTTCCAAAATATTAGGCACTGTGAATAAATGCTCCCGGGAGGGACAAAATGCCAAGTTGAACAAGCCACTGATCTGACCTGCTGTTGTTTCCTCTGTGTCCAGAATTGTTGGTCTGCAAGATAAAAAAACGGAAAAAAATTTGTCAGATAAAAAAATCAAAATGTTTGAGCCTAATGCAGCAGGCTTAGGCTAAATCACGTTTCCCAAAGTGTGGCTTTCAATATCAAGCCTACTCCTGAGGAACTGGCAAATGCTCAACGAGCACAACACGGAGACAACTGGCAGCCTGAGTCATTTTCGCATGTGATTGTTGAATGTGACAGATTGAGAATAGCAAGGAGTACGAGTTCATGCTATGAGAGTGAAGTAACCCAGCATCCGCTCGCTGGCTCGAGCCTACGGAGAGATGTGGAGTGCTGTGGCAGAGAAATGCCATCGAGGCTTTGGAAAAATGGGTTTAGCACACATGTTGTTTTCTTCCTTTGCTCATTTTTATTTCAGCATAGAACGTTTCTTTCTTGTTTTCATGGCAGATGGAAAAGAAGAGAAAAACCCTTGACATGTTTGTAAAACCTGAATTGACATTAACTTACTCGCCTTTTTACTTTTTCTCTGATATTTTTCTTTTGCCTTTCTACTTAACACTGATGCTGTATTGGCCTTTTTATTCCTTGGTAGTTACTACTCCAGAATATTGGCTATACAGAAATTGTTTTGGATAAAACTGGGGTACACTTGCTTATGGAAGTGATCCCTCCCAAACCAGCCTGGTGGGGTTTCCTTTCAGAGCAAACTGCAACAGGCTGGGGAAGTCCAGGCGAGTTACCAAAGAAATATCTGCTGCAATCCAACCTTCTGCTGCACTTGATCTCAGAGTATTATATCTGAGTCATTTATTAATTAAATTTAGCCACATTTTATTTTCACACATGTTCTTGGAAAAAGCAACTTCTTCCCAATTTCTTATTCAGAAATGTTTGACCTGTGGTCTCTGCCAGCACAGCTGAGCGCTTCGGCTGTTCAGGACACGTCTGTAATGTGTTCTGCACCGAGCTGGAAGTCTGCTGCTCAGATATGTAACATTGTATGTGAGGGATTAGTTCATTTAATCTTTGTAAAACAATGTGCTTGATTAATTAGTTGTAGAGGTGTTTGGAGGGTTGAGGATGAGAGACAGCATGGACCAGTGACATGTTGCAAAAAGACTTTGAGATGGGTAACGTTGATGCCCAGGGCCCTTGCAAAAAGAGAAGCTTCTGCACAGGTTGAGTAGGATAAAGGTGGATTTTTGATCTGCCCAGATTTTTTTTCATATTCTTTCTTCTGTAAGATCTTATGTGTAACCATGGGTTCAGGACATACATAGTTCTGTTTACATCTATTAGAACCAAACACTTTTTCTCCCTGAATTCTTTATTTGTCAAGACTTTGGGAGGATCATGATTCCTGGGAGCCCTTTGGCTGCACTGAATGGTGAGTACCTGGACTGACTCCACTGGTCTCCATTTTGTTCTACAAATAATTATAGGTAATACATTAACACAGAGAGCTGCCTAATGCACCGGGCACACTCTGTTTGCTCACCACAGCAACAGAAAAGGATTAAATGCATTCTTTGTGTTTCTGAGCTCTGGGCCGTTATTCTTGCCAGCCTGAGGTGATTTATTGCTTCAAATCTGAATTGCCAGTCCCTGGTGGGGATGTGTGGAAGTGAGGTGACCTGTACAGAAATTGGTCTATTTAAACCCATATTTATTTGGTGAATCATTTGCCTTAATGGCTGTTTGTGACAGCACCTGCCTGTCAGGGATGTGCCAGGGGGTGATGAGGGACCCCAGGAGAGCACCCAGGGCATGGATTTCAGGAGCTGTCATTGCTGTTTTCTCCATCTTGGTACCTCCACGTCTGTCCATGGATCTGACACCACAAGAAACTGCACCAGTCTGGGCACCCTTCTGACATTCAGCCTCATCTCCTAATTCTCTCCTTGATGCTGCTTTTTGTTCATGAGAACTCAACAAAATGCCTAAATGCCTCCTGTCTTGGGTGACTGGTACCCCTGAGCTCCCCAAGACTGGCCATACATGGACTGAAGCTGCTCTCAGTGTCCCGGGGCCAGAGTGGGATTTGGGGCTGTGGAGACACCGTGGGTGCCAGGCCCTGCTGGGGACCCTGTTCTTCCAAATACTGGACAGCAGGTGGTAGCACATGTTCATTTCATCACTTTTGGGTTTTTTTTGAGAATTGGGCTTTGCAAAGCTTCATCTGATTTTCTAGAAAGGGAAGGGGTGGGAAGGCTGCTTCCGAAAAGGATGAGCACCTGGCTTGCTTCCAAGTTTTTCAGTTTTTCCATGAAAGCTCAAGCCCCTGACATTCCTACAGACACTTTCCTTCCGAGAGCTCCTTCGCCGTGTAACCGAGAGAGCTTGTCTTGGCTTGACTGCAATCCCTACTGGATAATTTCCCTGCGGAAGCGCACAGGTAGTGCTGAGCCAGCAGCACCGGGGCTGGGAGCAGCAGCGAGCTCAGACAGACTCTGTGGACCTGAATTAAAGCTGAATTAAACTGGTTGCATCAGCTACCAGGGCTGCTGAAAGGAAACACGCTCTTCCAGCCCAAAATCCTCCTGAGAGGTGTGAAGGTAGCCAGGGCAGCGTGTCAGACAGACAGGGCTGAGTCCACCCTCCAGCTGGCAGACAAAATATACAGCTCCCTCTGCCCTGCAAGCTGAGTGGCAACAGGAGCAATGGAAGCGTTTTTGGACAAATACTCTTGCAGGGTTTGTGATAAAACAGTATTTTTCATTGGCCTGGTGAGAGCGGCTGCATGGGCAAAAGTGCAGACATGGTTTCAAAATATCCAGCCCAGGTAATCCATATGTCAGTAATACATTCATCCTGAGATTTATTTAATACAGACACTTTGTTTACTGCTAGCTTTGGAAATATTTCAGCTCCAATAAAAGTGCAAACTTGTTTGTTTTTTTAGTAACTGGACTTATATAATTAACTGACATGTTATGACAGTCTGCTGTGGCCTGAAAAGCAGAGCTTCAATCACATGTCTTAAATGAAATTAAGACAATCTAACCTCAGGTTTCTTGTTTGACTGGGTTTATAATTGCTTTCAGACGGGCCTTTATAAACGCCCACATGAGGATGACAACACCTGCAGTTTGGCCACTGGGATAACCACTGAGTTGTTTCCATGTCAGAACTGGGCCAGGGCCCAGCTGATGAGGCTGCCAGGAGGCTGAACCCTCCTACGTGGCCGGTGTTTCCAGGTGTAGCTGCTTGTGTAAAAAATATTAGACATCTAATCTCTTATATCTGTATATACCTATTTATAGCAGGGAGAGAAGAAATGCCAACTTTTTATGCTCTAGGAAATGGACGCTGTCACAGGAATATGTGATTCAACTTGGCTCCACTTGTTTAGAACTCTAGGTTTTCTCAGGACTGAACTACAAGCCTATTGTAATTAAATTGTGTTTGGGCTTTTATGTCTTGATTCTGACAATCCAGAACTTTTCTTCTGCAGCAGCAGGCTGGGATTCTGTTCCCAACTTAAATTTAGAAAAAGTAACGATTTTCCAAGGAACTTGCCAGAATTCCAAATCTTCCAGAACTTTTGAGTAGTTAAAATTGGTTCTCAATACACTGTAGTCACCGTGTCATCTGTTTTTCAGTGCAAACCTGTCTCAGGCAGGTGCATATTACCATATTTGGCAATATAACCTTTTGTTTCATTAAACTTTTTCTGGTAAAACCTCTTTCATTTTCATCTGGATAATCTAGAAGATTAATTACCACCGCAGTCCTCCTGCTTTCCAGAGTTGTAGTTGAGCCAAACCCCAGCTTTTCCAGAAAAGTGAACATTAATTTTGTATCCCAGTAGCTGGTAAATCACATGGTAACTGTTCATAGCAAAACTGGCTCCTCAATGATGTTGCATTTTTTGTAAAGTTATTTTTTGTAATGTTTACAGGAAAAAAAATACTCTCTCGTTAACCATCCTATGAAAGACACATTTGAAGTGGAGAATAAGGGGGTTTGCTAGAGATGACTTATTTGTTCTTAAGTGAACGTAGAAGTAATAATTGATATGAAATTGCTGGTCAAACTTAGCCAAATTCTGACGTGTAATTGCAACATGCTGCTTCAGAAGGGTGGTGCTTGCAGAAATATCAGAGTGTGTAAGTAAAATTCCCTTCAGGACGGGATGATAGGAAAGCTCTGGGAACAAGTCCTGAAGTAGACTGGGTGTCCTGCCAGTAACCTTCACAGTGGTGACGTGGGAGGAACCACCCATTGTAGGAGTGCAGATGGCTCACGTTATTAGAGATGTCCCTAACAGGCTGGTCAGTTCTTTATTATCTAATTTCAGTACAGCAGGGAACATGCTCTTAATTGGAGAAGGGATGTGGATGTGCAGGATCCTGCCCAGCTCTGTAAATAGGACCTAAAACCTCAATCTGCCTTCCATCTTCTCATACCTGAGGCCAATGGGATCAGGGGCTGGACCAGGGTCCAGGACAAATTCCTTCCTTTGTGTGGTGTGTTTTGTGCCTCCCAGCAAGAGAACCCAAGTTGTGAATAAACACTACCATGGAGGTGGGTCTGGGACAATCTGGTTTTGCTTAGTGGTATAAATGATTTTCTTTTGGTTTCTCCTGGCTTTACAAAAAATAAGTAGAATTTCTCAGAGACAAGTCACAGACCTTCATTCAGGAGCAGAGGCACTTCAGTGTGAAAGGCCAACTGAGCTGATACAGGTTTTTCTCTGATTTGGGAAGCCCTGCCATTCGACCCCCTTGGTGGTGGTTCACATGGTGTAATACTTAAACGTGTCCCTTGACTGTCATTTGGTGCTCTTTTCTAGCCCAGGAGACAACATGTGCATGCCTAGAGAATAAAGTGATGCTTCACTTAATTTTGGCACAGAACACAGTTCTCTGCCATTTACTGATGGGTGAGCAGGTTAAAGGCTGCAGAGCTGTACATCAGCTCTGCTCCCTGGTAAGATGTCAGAGGTTCAGTTCTCTGGCTCCTGGCCAGGGCAGGCAGGAACTCCCTAACACTGTCCTGCTATTAAATATAGATGGGGGCTAAGGAGAGCATTAGTAATCAGAGTAACTCCACCCTATATGGTGGAGATACAGTACCCTGATGGGAGATTCCCATGGAAAACTCGGGTAAAGCTGATAAGAATCCGCAGCTGACCTTTGATGTCTGCAGCTTTCAGATGCAAAATGCTTAACATAAGGAAATTGTGAATCTGAGGTGTTCCCAAGTGGATCTGAACAAGGGCAAGCTGAAAATATATTTACAGCTTTTACTATAGATGTGTGGGTTTAGTAGGGCCCAGTCAGAGGGAAAAGGTTTTCCTTTCTATGAGAGGATTCTGTGGCCAATTTCCCTATATAGCCCAGATCCTGTGAGTCTTGTTTGGTAGAAAAAAAGAGCTTCTCAGCTGGAGCTTTGCCCAAGGAGATTCAGAACATACCTGTGTTTTTCTCATCTTAAATGGTTTTCATTTTAGTGTTTGTGGTGCTTAGGTGATGCTTGTGGAGCTCAGGATTGTTCAGGTGTTTTATTATGTACATTTTTCTAGTGTACATCCCTGGAGGCTTGTACAGCCCTGAGGGAACACACTGGCCCTGTCACAAACTGTATCTCTCCAGCACAGAAATTAATGAAGAAAATCATAATACAGTGCAGCAGGTGAAGTAACCTTCTGGCTCATCACCATGGGAGAGCTGGAAGAGGAGGAGCAGCCCAAGCTGCAGACGTCAGAGGGGAGTGATCAGCATGCAGGAATGCAGAGGGGACATCTGCTCCAGACCCCAGTAGTGACAAAGCCAAGCTGCAGAAATGCCCTTTTTTTTTTGAATGGGAGATTTCAGGAATTCTGTCAGTTATCACTGAAAAGCAGACTGCAACCTCAATCCTGCTTTCTCCAAGTGTGAGATGTGTAGGTTCAGATCAAAGGACCTGGTTTGTACTTACTTTGTATGGGCTCATCATGGCCCTACAAAGCATTTCAGTGCTTATGCAATGAATGTGGATAATTTCATTAGTCTTATTGAACTGGTGGTGTATTTAAAATTCTGTGTTGGAGTGCTTTGCATGGTTATAAAGGCTCCAGGAGAGAAAAAAGCAATTTAATGGAAACATTCGAGTGCTTCTAAACAAGAAAATTTTCCTTCATGCTGGACTGACTGAATTCAAATGAGGCTTCTCAGACCACCTCTTCAGGTCAGATAAAAAAAAAACAACCCAGATGATTCAGGGTGATACTATACTTTTAAAGAAGACTACCTCTGTTAACATTGCTTCCAGTAACTTTGTTAGTGACCCAGAGTTAGCTGGTGCGTCACAGGGTGTGTTGGGTGTGTTACACTATGGTATATGGTGTAAAATCGTTCTCATTTGGCAGGAGAGCTGTTGGGCAGTATTTTTAAGGGCCTGTAGCTTGTCCGTAAAAGACCTTTGTTTTTGAACTACTGCACTGCTATGCCCAGGAAAAGTGATGTTCCATATAACCTAGTTGTAAAAAACCCCAGACATTTCTGGCTTTAGCCCTAACTGGTTACCACTGTGGGCAGATGTAAAAGGCTTGCTTTTTGTTTCTTAGTTGTTTGTCATATTTTTAAATGTACTAAAAGATAAAAATGTTGCATAAATATGTCCTAATCATCAGATTTTTAATCCAGGTTCTGCCTGCTCTGTAGTATCTGATCTATACTGTTGCTCACAGAGGTGACTGAATTGATGCAGATGTTTTCCTTCCTCTATCACAAGTAACAGCTGAACACACAAATTCCAGCTTTTCTCAGTCAGAACTGATCATTGCCTCATACATAGCTTAGTAATATATAAAAAGTAGATTCAAAATGTTACAGGGAATGGAGCAATTGTTATTTTTGCCTTCTTTGTAACCCAAAACACAGAATTCTCAGAAGTTTTCTGTATCCACTCAGATGCTTTAGTAAAGCTACCAGCTGTGAGATAAAGATATGTGAGCTTCAGTAAGCGTAACTGGCCCCAGAATACAGGAGGAGGGTTGGGTGCTCTCTGGAGGGGCAGAGGTCTGGTTTGAAGGAAGAGCTGCACTGAATGCCAGCTTGAAGTGATCACTGTTCTTCATTTGCTCATTTAGATCTATTTCTTCCCTCTGATCAATAGCTGCCCTTACAGCATCCGATTGTGTTACAGATGATCCTTGTGCACTTAACAATATTACAAAGGGGGCTGTAATGTGCTGTTTCTCTTTGGCACCCTTCCCAGAGGGAGTAATTGCAACTCTAAGGGACTACTCCTCACTTCCAAGCATTTAAAAGAAAGTATCTTGGATGCTCATTCCTGGAAGACAGCAGAGAAGATGAACCAGAGAACAAGCAATTTAAAAAGAAATGGTATAAAATATTTGCAGTTTGATTTCTGCAAACCAGGTTGCCTTTGCCTTAGGTGAAATGCCCCAGGATAGTTGCCCAGCATGGTATTTTAGCAGGGTTCTGGGGATACTGGAGTCCCATTTCCAAGAACCAGCAGCAGCAGGAGCGAGGCTGGTGTGGTTTGGCTGTGCATGCAGTGAGGCACTGCAGAGCTTCCCCACACAGGACATTATGCTCCTTCAAAAGCCCAGCTCAGCTGTGCCAGCCACAAAGCAGAGCTTACACTGATCACTGGATTTTCCACAATTGTTCAGTTGCTTGTAAGAAATGGGAAGGAAAAGCAACTCTGAAAGCACCACTGCCTTTGCAGGGAAAGGGGGTGGATTTTATGACCTGTTTACAAGCACTCTATTCTCTAATAGGAATTACTAAATTCTTCTTTTGTAAGGAAGATGATTTGGGGACAAATACCTATTTTCAACCAATAGTCTTTCCTTGGGTTCTTAGTACACCTTTGGAAGTGTTTTGATTCATGCACATGTGAACCCAACTGCCAGGGTTTTTGTAAACCAGCAGCCCCCTCTTCTGTCACCATCCCCTTGTACCTGCTCCTGCCCTGCACTGTCCTTTTCCAAAAGTGATATGGCTCTTTCTCCTTGATGTGGCAGCTCTTTCCTCTGCCTCTCGCCTGGCTTTAGTGTCTTGATCCCCTGCCCTACTTCACTCCCAGGACTCCTCACCCTAAGGCTCTCATACGGTTTTTATTTTTGCTGCTGTGTCACCTAGCTGACTAGGTATGGCCAACTAGCAAAAAGCCAAAGAAGGAGTTAGTATTAATTTGGGAAAAAAACATCCCATGAATGTTACATGCTTTAAAAACATTACTATGTTTTCTGCTCGCCGTCCTCCAGGCTCTCATCATTTATAAATTTGCAGCTCTCCAGAAGAACACACTCCTCAGCACAGCAGGATCCTGATTTGATCCTAATTGTGACTGCTGGGCCTGAATAGGCTGTGAGTCAGCAAACTGCCCCGTGCACACAGCGGGTGCTGGGGAGCCTGAGATGTGTGACCAGAAAATGTGCCAGCCGTCCCCTCCCTGCCCTGTGCCGTGCCAGACCCTGACTTACCTGCCAAGGAAGGGCAGGAACACACGGACACCAAATGCTCGTGGGTACGAAACTTTGAGAGCTGAGAAGTTTTGATGGGCTAAACTCAGGACTAAGCCAAGCAAAGCTCTTTTAACGTAGTGACCACGTAAAAATCTTCTAGTGTAAACATAGCCAATTTTGCATCGGTAAAAGATTGCAAAAGAATACACATTTACAATTGTGTATTCCAGACCACTTAACAGCCTATATAACCTTAAGCATTTGTGACCTTCTGATTGAGCTCCACAAGAAAATAATATGTATCAGGTTGGAAGCCCTCTGCAACCTTGCTGCTCTCTGTCCCAGGAGAGCAGAAAAGTTATCTCACAGACTTAGGCAATTCTTGTTTTGCATCGCTGCTGATGGCCCTAGTGAGCTCAGCTGGCTGTGCCCCTGGCCGGGGCTGCCAGAGCTAAAGCTGTGCAAACCTGTGGCTCCCCCAGTGGAAACTGCAGCCCGATAACTCATCTCCGTTTTGTATCAGCTGGAGTTCCTGCAATGTGTAGTTTTATTCTGATAATGTTAGCCAGTCATTTTGGATTTTGATGGTTGCTTTCCCGCAAGACGGTGCAGATGGTGTAAGAGAGAGGGATTCCTTCTCACCCACCAATGTGTACAATCCTGCAGAAAAATAACCTGAAAGAGATATGAAGCTATTTATTAAAATATTTTTTAATTGATGATCATGCATGCTTGTAGTCTTTTTCCATTAAACAAGTCACTCATCTATAGGATGATCCCTTTTGTGCTCCATGGTACCGCAGAATTCAGCAGTGTTAGTGCTTATGGAAATTGTGCTGAATGGTGAACAAACAGAAAACTCAACCTCACCTCCTCCAGAGCCACCAGCAACAGCCTCTGCTCTCTAGCAAGCTGGTTGGATTTAAACAAATGACAAAATATGGGATTTTTCTCTAGCCTTTGAGCAACCTTCCTTTCTTTAATGTTTATGTTTGTATCTGCAGGTGGTATCTGATCCACAAGACAAGTTATTTGAAAGCCTACTTTAATCATTAAAAAAATGTGGGAAATAGCTGGAGGGTGAAATATCAGGCTGGGATTATGAGACTAAAGCTGCATTTTACAAAGGAAAACCTTGTGCCTGGCAATTGTCCTTGTAATGTTACAAGAGCCGGAGGCGTTGAATTAATTCCCAATACAGCTGAGTTCTCATTATCCAAATAGATCAGGGAACCTAGGAGCAACACATCCCCCACTAATGCTTGCAGAGCCACTCCAAAGCAGTGTGTTGGTGTTCCCTGAGATGTTGGAGTGTGTGCAGCCACCACGGGTGCTACCTCAGTCCACATCATATCTTACCTCAGTGACATACTGCGGGATGCTGTGGTTTGTTGGTTTTAAATAAAGCTGGGACATCCTCTTACTTGGGTAATGTGAGTAGGACATATCTCACTCTGAGGTAATGGAGAGTGGGGTTTGAAAGGAAACCAGAAAAATGAGGTTCCTGTAGGGGAGCTCGCACCCTCTAGACAATTTTCCTTGTATTTTGAAGGACCTGTATTCCCAGAAGGACAAATCAATAGTTCATGATCACATCAAGCTGAAGGTTATCACACTCATTTATTTTAATTGACAGAATAGGGTGTGGTATTTTGGGCCATGGGTGGAACGTGGATTTTTGGGTGTTCTCCTGATTTATGACTGGAAATACTTAAAAAGCAATTTCTGTTTTTCAGAAGAATAGCTATGTCATCTTCCTGTGAATAACACAGGGTGTTCACATCTCCGTGGTAATTGGATGTGATAAAATAAACAGATGTTCTGAGGTTCTGCAAGAGAAGTCCTGTAAAGGTCTGAGTTTTAGTGCTCCTAATGCACATACATCGCTTTGCCTTCACATTTCTCATCAATAACAAGGTCCACCTTGGGGCATGCTACAGCTCATGGGAGAAGAAAATACAAATCTGAAGAGAATTATGGCTGAAAAAATTTTCATTAACTTTGTTTTAAAAATATTGGAGAAGATTTTAGGAATAAGGCACTTGACTCAACATGCCTACCTTTTAGTTCCCTCTGCCCTAATCCTGTCTTCAGCTTTCATTTCGTATTCTGATTCCTTTCCTCTTTCTAAAAATGAATAGAGGTATCTCTTAAATTCCTCAGGCTCAATCTCTTACTCTCCACAGGCTGCAGCAATACAGGAGCTCCTCAAGGATGAATACTCTGATAAACACCCTCCTGGCCAGCACAAGCCCGTTACCTTTCACCACTGTGTTCTCGTGGGCACACACGCACACACGTACCCACCACACAATTTCAGGAAGCCCTGAGAGACCACAGCAGTCAAATGAATTTGAGCCTTTATTTGAACAAATGTCAGAAATTGTTGACCTTCCTGGCGCAGCTGCAGAGCCCTTCTGCCAGAGCCGGGTCCTGAGGGGATCAGGGCAGCTTGGGGGGACTTTTGGGTCTGGGGAGGTGCTGCTGAGGTTTTGGGTTGTGTTTGCTACGCACGAGCAGCGTTGGAGAGGAGGGGAGTGCTGCTGTCTAAGTCAATATATTCCTGTTGGTATTTCACTGATGCCTAAAAGCTCAATGTGAGCGCGTAGCTGCTTCGTGCTCCGTGCTGCCTTTGGCCTCACACACACGCTGCTTTCCCAAAAGGCTTCATGCCCTAAATGGATGAAGCAAAGAGTGGGAGGCGAGCGTGGGGTGGTAGGGAAAGCTCCCCCACCCTGCCTGGCAAGTCTCTGGCTGTGCTGGAGCAGCAGCAAAGCCCCCTGACTCCCAGTCCAGCATCTCATCCACACCTTTTCTTATCAATTTTTTTGCATTCCTAAAAGCATTTGATGGACTGCAGTTGCTGGAGCACCACAGATCTGCTGAGAGGCTCTCTGATGTGCTGGAAGATTAAAGTGTAAATAGAGTATTTTTGGAGAGCTAGCCATATTCCACTGATAAGCCTGAGGGAAGAACGGTTCAGAGCAACCCAGCCAAAGTCACTGCTGGCACATGGGGTGCCCAGTAGTTTTGGGAGGTGTCAGATTTTCTCTCACTTCATATAAACTGTAGAGAAGACAGAGTTTTGTCCTTGAAGAACAATAGAAAGAGACATTGGAAGTATATTCACCACACTTTCCATCTTTAAGGTACCCTTTAATTTCAAATGCATTGTTCCAAGTTGTTTTTGCTGAAATAATTATAAGGTGTTGGAGTTTATCATCCTCTTGGATGACAGCCATACCTGGAAAAAAGCACTGAATAAAAGCCATGTTAGCAGTTAGCCCTGGGCTGGTTCCCACTGTGAGCCAAGCCCTCTCTCTGGAGCTCAGCTGTTTGCAGTTGGCAGTCCATTTATTTAAAAGCTGTTAAAATACCTAAATATTTTTTTCCCAGGAATTCGATGAAATTGAGTGCAATTCATTTCCGCATTTCTAGCAAGCAGTTAAATTATTTTTGTTCCCCATTAGCTAATAAAGCTCTTGAGATGGAAAGCTGCTTTCCTGCCACAATGAAGCAATATTAATATTTTGCTCTTAAAAAATCAGTGTTCTTATGCGGGTCACAAAACATTTTGCAAAGGTGGATGACTGTATGGGTTGGCGTGTATACACACACAGACAGACACATTATATATATATATATTTGTGTATATATATATATGTAGGCCATCTGTCACGGGCTTTTCTGTCACACTCTGATGTCTCTAACTGCAGCCACAGCTGGTTCTGGCTGGGGTGAAAGCTGACCCTCACCAAGGAAATGTGGTAACTTCCAGACCTCCAAGTTCTTTAGAGGTGGTTTAAAAAGTTTGAAAACATCCATTCAGTCTCTTTCTGTTCCTACTTCCATAAAAGAAAAAAGACTGGGAAATTTTGATTATGCTTTTTGCTAAAAAAAAACCCCAAAGCATGCAAACAACCCCCCTCAGGTCAAGCTGACTGGAAGATTTATGAGGGTGAGTTGGGGGGAGCTAATTTTCTTGGAAAGTTTCAATTTCATTTCTAAGAAAGGAGAAAATAAATATTGAAGCCTCCATTTATTTTTATTTATTTTAATTAAACATAAAGCTGTTTTCTAGCCAAGCCTAGTTCTAAAAAACCCAAACAATAACTAACATGATCCAGTCTTGGGTGCCAAGGAAAATCCTTTCTGGCTTGGGTAAGAGACCAGTGAGCTCTGGGCAGGCGCAGGAGCTTGGAGAAAGGTCAGGACAGGATTTCTGGAGAGATTTTTTCCTCTCCAGGAAATCTTGATGGGAAGCCCATCAGCCCTGGATCTCTTCCCTTTATCCAACCAATAACTCAGGCTCTCAGTCCCCAGCCAAGCGCCTGTCCCTTTGACGAGTCCTTTGGCCCCATCCTCAGTGTCAAGGGACTGGTTCCCCTTTGGTTGTTAACAGCTAAGCCTCTTCACGCCAGCTTGGGAGTTTTATCCTCTCCTGCATTTATCCTCACTGTCCTCTCCCTCTCCTCTTCCTCTTTTCCCTCCTCTCTTGCTCCTTCTCCCTCTCCTTGTCCCTCTCCCTCTCCCTCTCCCCTCCCCTCCTCTCCCCAGCACTCGCCAAGCCTGGCTTGGCCTCTCCCTTGTCAAAGCTCTGAGATGCTCCTTCTGCTCCAGTGCAGCAGAAACGTGACCACACACACTGAAAACCAGTCTGCCACAGCTCCTTCCCGTGGCGGTGGATTTGCCAGGGAAGCAGGCAATGAACAGACTCAGCCCGGAGCCAGGAAGCATCAGTCTCGTGTGCTGCATGATGTTTTGAGGGGAAAGTCGCATGATTCTGCCTGATGTCACAAATCATGGCACTTTAATGCAAAATTGTTTCCAGTTGCTTTCCAGCAAGGGAAATGAATCCAACCCAAAACCACCCATCCAGGAGCAGATGAAGTTGCACAATGGAGCATTTAACGCCGGGTGATTTCTAAAGTGAGAAGATA
Source organism: Machaerirhynchus nigripectus (assembly GCA_013397975.1). Classification (NCBI taxonomy): domain Eukaryota; kingdom Metazoa; phylum Chordata; class Aves; order Passeriformes; family Dicruridae; genus Machaerirhynchus; species Machaerirhynchus nigripectus. The sequence continues at coordinate 237,938 of VZRQ01006835.1, read as the reverse complement.
AGGGGATCTATCTCATTTAATTAGGAAAGCAACAGTTAGTTCAGCGATTTAGACTTATGAGCAGCAGCGAGTTTGGAAATAAAACAAATCTCTTTCAAAATATACTGTAAGATCCTTTGCCAAACATCTATTCTTATTCACCTTTCAGTGAACACTGCCCTTTTTAATTAAAAAGGGAGCAAATTCCATTATTATGAACTGTTGACTGTCAGTAGGAGAGGAAACATCTGTCCTGTATTAACTAAATATTCAGGATTTTTTTTTCCCCAAAATGCCTCCTTTTTATAGGCTTTAGCTTTATTAATACTATAAATGCAATAAATTGTATCAATTTAAATATCCACCAAAATGAGCAGTACACCTGACTTTTAATAACCATGGATATAAGCCGTGGAAGAGAAATCTTTATGAAATGCAGTGAAATTTTTATGAAACGAAGTGCAGTCACTGGAAGCTTTGCCATTAACTTTGCTGGAGTCAGCTTTTCCCTTCTGTTCACTTTCAACTTTCAATTCTTTCTCCAAGCATAGGGATAATTCCTGTCCCTTGCTGCCGCCTGGACCTAACCCAGACTGGCCAGGCCACCCCCTCCTTTCCATCCACAGGTTTATCAGCTTCACCAAACCCACACCACCACCCTCTTTCCTCCCCGTTGCTTTGCTGAAGGCAAGTGGAACCCAAAGCTGTCCCCAGGCCACCTGCCTGGGATGCAGCCAGATTAAATGAGGCAAGTCTCAGGTCTGAGGCCACACCTGCACCCTGAAGATATCAGCATCAGCACTTTTTATTTGGTGTCTAAGCACCATAAATTAGGAATTTGGCAGGAAGACAGCCACTGATTTCCTGAGGTGGGCAGGAGGATTTCAAGCTGTACCACAGCATCACCAGGTGCAGGATGCCTTCCCCCATCCTTTGGCAAAATTATGGTCCCCACCTCTCCCTCCCTCCTTCCCTCGCTCCACCCCTGCCATCCTCTTCCCCTGCAGCCAACTGGTTCCAATACAAGAGCTGGCTCACCCTGAGCAGCGTGGATGCTGCATAGTAAAACCTTGATGGATATTAACTCTCCTTCCTGGATTTATGCAGAGGTTCCAGCAATGCTGGCTTTATCAAATCACTAAAATAAATCTAAAATTTTTTTTTAAATTACCTCGTTTCCCTCTTCAGGACTCAACAATCAACACCTTCCAGGGTATGTCTTAAAATGAAAAAAAGAGACATGTTCCATAACTAAGAAAACAGAGGTTATAAATATTGATCAGGTTGGAAGATGAGTGGTTCTTTTGTGTTTGGTGCCCATTCTTCAGTGCTGGGTACAGCAAGAGAAAATGACCCAAAAGACTCTTACCTCAGCAAAGGTGCTCGTTGTGTAAAATCTAGGAGAGCCCTCAGACTCTCTGGACAGGAGCACATGTTGCTACACATGCACAAAATGCCTGGCTTGGATATTTTATTTAGCTTGGTTTGTTTTCTAGTTTCCATTCACGCCTTGGAACTGGCCTGTTTTTCACACCTGAGGCTCACAGAAGGTCTGCAGATCAGTGCTAGACATGAGGGAAGGGGCAAGAGATGGCTGGCAGGGGAAGTGATGCCTCCAGAGTCCAAAGGGTAATTATTTATGTAAGCAGAACGTCACTCGCTGGAGCAGTGGCTGGAACAACAGGCCAGAGCACTGAGAGCTGTCTCATGCTGAGGGAATGGTGCTCCTCCAACAAGTGTTGCACTGATGGGTGGAATTTCCAAACCAAATGCAGCCACTGCTCTGCTTCTTGTCCCAGGGCCCTGACCCAGAGCCCGCTGCAGCCAACAGGAGACTTTCCATCAACTGGAACACACTTGGAATGGAATCTGAGCTACAGACACACTAGATCTTGTGCACAGAAAAATAATTAGAAAAATCCAGTTGGCTGCAGTCGTTACCAGCTTGCATGTTTGTGGATTTGTCTGGCTGGACACATGGTTAGAAGAAAGAATTAGGACTGCACACAGATCCCCCTAGAGAATTAACTTCCCTTATTCCTATCTGACCAAACCACCAAAGCTAACAAACATCTTGACACCAGACTCTTTACTAAGATGTTTGCTAATCTGCAATGGAAATGGGACTCGAAGGGCCAGATTCCAGTACTGAATAGGAGAGGGAGGATTTGCCATGTATCAGGGGAAAAAATCTGTTTGAAGAACTCTAGGTAAATCTACCTTGTCCACAAAAGTCTTTCAGCTGGAGATATGCTCAGCCATGGGGCTTGGGAGGCTGAGATCCTCACTCCAGCTTGGCCATGAGCCCACTGGGTGATCTGGGCAAGTACCTTTGTTCTGTGTGGCTCATTAGAGGCACTGGAATTATTCCACAATTAGATGTTCCTGGCAGTCCAGATGCTTCACAGCTATTGGATTTCTTTTTTTCCTTCACACTTCTGGGCATTCTGTAGAGAAATCTTGCATAACAGAGACTCTGGAGGCACAAGTCAGAAGTAAATCCTGGTGTTGGAGTGTCTCCAAGCCTTTCCTACAAACCTGATACTTCTGCTGACAGATCTTTTGCTAATGGCCAGTTTTACATCCACTTAACCTGTTTTTGTCCATCTACTGGGAGAAATGGTTTCTTGCTGAAGAAAAGAAGAGGGTTAATGGATGATGAAATAATGGGGGTGCTGGGGAAGCAGCCCTGAGTCAGAGGGCTGTGGGAGGGTGTTACTCACTGTGAGCACAGCCTGACTTCTGTCCGAGCTCTTCCTTGCTTAGGATCAAGGACAGGAGCCAGCATATCTGCACTGCAATTAATGGAGGCTCACCTACTCGTGTTAGACCTGGGTTTGCCCCAGTGTTTACATGGCTGGTAAAGATCCAGTTGCCTTTTTTTTCTGCACTTGAGCTTTGACAAATCACAGTCAGAAGAAATATTAATCTGAAATGTGTGTACTGAACCTTTGATTGCCTTGAGCCAATGAGAAGTTGTGATTAATTTTAATCCTTTAAATGCTCAAATGCAAATCCAGGAATCTGAATTAATATATTTTGCTGGCATCAGTAGAGGATTGTGAAATAGGAAATTAAGAGCACAATAACTTAAACAAAAGCTTATGAAAAAATAATGGCAGTGGTATGGGTAATGAGTCAGAGCAAAGGCTGGGCTGCTCAGAGAAGCCTGTAAGAGTGGGGTACCAGATTGGTGGGATTTGGGGACTTTTGCCCCTTATGTTTCTGGGAAATTCCAGCCTAAAGTGGTTGCCAACATTTTATTGCAAGTTTATATCTTCACAGTAAAAATTCTTAATAAAATTAGCTTTCCTCTGACCTTGTGCTGAGTCCCAGCAAGGGCCTTTGCCTGTGGGTATTCCTGGAGTCTATTGTCTGCAGCAAGGACTGATTTGTGTTGCACGGGAGGAGTGGAGATGGTCTCCATCATCACACCAAGAGATGCTGCAGTTTAATTGCTTCTTGTTTCTGATACCAGGCAGCAGCCTCGCAAAATGCAAGACATAAAATGTATCTGGTGGTTTGGATCCTATAAACTTGGGTTATGCATTGTCAATTTAACTCTAGTGTCATTCATCATATTAAAAAGTGACATAAGTATTATTTATACATGATGGTTACCCTACTAAATTACTCGCAAAGATTTAATAGGTGATAGATGTTTCCACGAGGAACAGGTGTCACGAGTGAGTACAGTCATATGAGCAATAAATAACGAGTCATAAAAGACTAACTCAGTAACAACAGATTAATCATCATTAGCCCTCTCTGGAATATTTATAATTGGAATCAGTTCATTAATTTTCTGCCTACAAGCACCAACAGGTTAACCAGCCACTTGTATTACTGAGCTGCACCTCCAGAGGCCTGATCCTGATGCTGTTTGCAATCCCATGGGACTGGAAATGACCTTGCTCCAAACTCTGTGAACTGGTGCTCCTGGTGCTCTGTACTGGGCTCCTCCATGGCTACCACAGGCAGGGGACGTCATCCCACAAACACAGTCCTAAAAATACCCAAAATATTGACTGGCCTGTGCGCTGGTCAGGTCTGGGGGGAATGAGTTTGGGAGTCTGTAATGTCTCTGTTTCTCATGCTGCCAGCCTCCGCCGTCTGTAGGAGTCTGGGATTATGTCTGAGCCTGTGGAGCTGAGGAACTGTGTGTGTGTGTGAGTGTGTGTGTGAGTGTGTGTGTGAGCCACTGCCGGAAGTTCAGCATCTGGAATCCATTGTGCCACAGTCATCCTGAGCTGAGCTGGAAGCCAGAAGAGTTTCAGACTGCATGGGTGCATTTTCTTCCTCTGTGCTTGTGGGATTTTTAAAGCGCGGAGAAAAACACGAAAGAAATCCAAGTCCCAGCATCTCTAATCCTCACAAATTGACTTCACATTCTTTGGTTTTAAGGATCAAATAGCGACCCTTGCACAGGAGCCAGGGGAATCTTCTTCCTCCTGCCCTTTCAAAGCACCCACCATTCCCAGGCACACCGTGCCCACAAAAGCCAGCCTTGGAGAGCACTGGCCAGAGCTCCACACTGCCTGGGAAGGATGTGCAGCTGGATTTCACCTCTTTACGCCACTCAGATGGTGATTAACAGACCACAGAAGAGGAGGAAGATGACCCTTCCAGAATCCCATATTTACCTCTGTGCTAGGCATCATCCCTGAGCTGTCTGCCTCCTCGTTCCCTCGGGGGAATGCACACCAGAGGGCAGGGCGGAGAGCAGAGGGAGGAAGGTGGTATAAAGAGGGGGTTTGGGCTGCATTGTGCCGATCCTCATGAAGGGCCTTAGGGACCCTCAGTTTATCCCAGAGACCATGCCAGCTCTCCTCTGCCCCCAGAATGCCAGCAGCATGAGGATTTTTACCCCTTTGGCATTGCTGAGCTGAGTTTTGCTCTATTTTAGAGAGAAGTGTCTCTCTGAGGTTTTCAGAGGCTGGAACTTGACACCTCCCTGCTGCAGGAGGCAGGAGCCAGAGCCTGGATTCAGCAGCCTGCCCAGAGGCTGGAGCAAACAACAGGACACTGGGACAGGAGCGGGAGCGTCACCCGCTGTGGCTCAGTCTGTGACACCTGGAGGGCTAAAGAACCTCCGTGGCACATCCTGCAGGGGTTTGCAGTGGCATAAATCTGGGAATAAATAATTCACCCTTTGGCACAGCCCCCTCCTGGGGAACGCCACAATTTGTGGTGCAGTTAGTTGGATTCTTTGCCTGTTGGAGGCTGTTCCAGAACCACACTGCTCAGATGGTGCCTGATTCCAAGCCTGGACTGGTCTGTGGTCACTTAACCTCATCTGTTCCCCTGCCAAAATTGCTCTTAAATAGCTCTTCTCTCTCACAGGCATTATCTTTCCAAGTATTTATAGAAAGCAATCAATGTCCATTCTCAGTTGAGTAGACTGAGGATGTCACTTCTCAAAATCTGTCTTTGAGGAACTCCCCAAGTGACGTGGGCAGTCAATAGTTCCTTTTTCTGCTGCTGATTTGGTATTTCCCTTTTCCATGCAAAATCAATGTTTTCTCTTTAGCTGGGGAAATTATTTTATCAAGAGTTCCTTATCCCCTCTCCCTCAGTTTTTTTTATTTTCTTGGTCATACCTAACCAAAGCCCTTACTGAAATCCTGGTGAGATCTACCACATTCCTGTTCTTTAGGAAATGAGATATTCAGGGAAAGATTCTCAGAGTGTAACTGGTGTTACCTCTGATAACTTGCAATAGAGGTTCATCCTGTTTTTCTACATCTGAATGTAGAATGAGACTTCAGGCACATGCAGGTGCTATATTGGTTATTCCATGTACGGAATGCAGTGATTAAATGTAGAGATTTGAAGGAGATAGATGTGGGCATCGTTCAGAAGGTATAAAGCATCAGGAAATTAGGTTTGAAGCAAAATAAAAATGCTTTGGTTGTTAAATTTAAGAAAATCCTCCATTCTGTTGGGTTGTAAGGAAAAAAACCCAAAAACCTCTGTGTATCTTCTTTTGGGTTTTCTTTTGATGCATGACACATGTCAAGAGATGTGAGTCTTGACAGGGTGTATAAAATTGTAGATCAGATAAAGGAGACCCTCCCCTAAAATCCATTATTTCTGCCTTTCTCATACTTTCTGGTCATGTTTCCTTCCCCTCTTCCACAAACTGCCAAGCTGGGGGGTTTGGTGCCAGCTGGTGGAGAGCAAGGAGGACTGCTGCAATGGAAAACATGAATGCTCTCACTTCAGAACAGTAAAATAAGCAGCAGGAGCCTCTGCCCATGTCTGATGAGCCTCGGCGGGTGGAAGGGACATGATCTCACCATCACTGATCAGAGCTGCCTTGTGGCAAAGAGATGGGAGAGATTCAGATTCAAACCCCAGGAACCATGTTGGGCTCAGTGTGGGACTTGGAGAGCTCAGCCCAGTTCTGCCAGCCTGGTGTAGGTGAGCTGGGAGTGTCTTTTGTGTCTCTCGCATTCTGCTCTCCGTGCTGGTCACTGTGGACATCCCCTAAAGCAAATCACTGGTGTGAAACATGACAGCCCCACACAGCCCAAACAGCTCTTTCTGTGCAGGCACAAACCAAGGTTTGCTCCTGTGTCCTCTTGTGAACATTTTAGGTGTCATAAGAAACCAAATAGTGTTTGGTACTGTACATTATTGCTTTAAAACCCCACAGCTGTAAAAGTCCCCCACCCCCACCCTCAGTACCCCAAACTGACTTAGTGATTCAAATACTCCTGAGCTATCAGCTCCCTTGATCCTGCCACAGAATTTATGCCAAACTCCAGCCAGCAAGTGATCACTGAGGGAGGCTTGAACTGAGAAAACAAATAAACCCTGGTGCATTCTGAAGCGATGCAGATTTTCGCTGTGTATGAGCCTTGGCAACATACATTATGTCTGCATTCAGCAACAAATCTGTTATCTCCTGGCCTCAAAAATATGCCACAGATGCAAGTTATAGAAAAACAGCTGCTACAAAAAGGGGATGTGTAAGTAGTTACCATCAAAAAAATCCACAAACCTAAACAAATGTGAACTACTATAATGTGTCACTGCTTACCACAACAGAGAAAGCAAGTCTGGTTTAGAGGGGAAATGATGCAAAGCACTGATCTCCAAATCAGAAACATCCCAGCAAGACCTCCCATAGCAACAAAAGGATTAAAAATAACAGAGAGGAAACAGGACAGGGCAGCCAGCAGTACCTGGGCTGTGTATTCAATTTAGAATCCCTCACTGTTAAGCTGAAAACATTCACTGTTATGCTGAAAACATTTACTGATTAAACCACCTCCACGCAGGCACTGTCAGGAGTGGCACTGCAGTTGTGGTGCCTCCAGCATCACTGCTGTGCTTATCATGGGCTGATTACATCACATCAAGTGAGGTCTCCTAGATACGGTCTTCAGTGCACAACCCCAATTACTAAAACCCCCAAATTCTAATCAGCCATATAGTTATGGTTTAGGAGAAGGAGCTAGATCTGAAACTGAAAAGCTGTGGATTTTAATTTGGCCCCTAGGAATATTGCCTGCTTCAGGGTCAGGCAGGGGTTATTGAGTTACATGAACTGCCTTGTGACTATGGGGCTAGAAATGGAGTGGGCACTCAAGCACACAGAAATTGGCCATTTCTCAGTTATAGGCTCACTCTTTGACCAGCTTCAATGGACATGGTCAGCTCTTGGCCGTGAAGTAATGATGGAAAAAATGCAGTGGATGAGCTCTTTGACTCTACCTGGTAAATGACAGATCTTCAAAGCAGGATAAGAAATGGACTGCACAGGAATTAAGAATCAACATACAACAGATGGTGTATTCTGAGTTCTGGGTCTTAAAATCTTAAAATGTAGCCAGCTACTTGTACTCTTGGCTTTTATATTTTCTTTAATTACTTCAAACCTTGTCTCTTAATAGACATTTCTGTTACAAGTTACTACAGGGACTTCCCAGCTCCACTCCTTGTGCGGCAGTAGGGTCTCAGACTATATTTGGATACTGGAATTTCAGGGTTGAAACTATTCACTAATTATTATTTTGGCCTCTGCAGTGGCATATCGGGCTCCAACATCTTGGCTTCTTCCACTTGAGAAATCAGAGTGTCTGCCTCCCAGCCATGTAAAGTTTACGTGCCGAGGAGCTTTGTGCCCAAGACTTTGTGGGCACATGAGGTTTACAAAATGTAAAGAATAAAATTCCATTTAGCATTTTCTCCTGCCTGTCTACCACACTGTGACTCTGTAATAGGTGAGCTCTTTGCCATACAAAAAGAAGAGCTTATGAAAATTCAGAGGAAAAGCTCCCCAATTCTCTAAAGAACCAAAAATGGGAACAACATATTCTGAAAGTTCATCCTCAGCAGCCAAACTCTGATCCAACACAGATGTAGTTGAATACTGTAGATGGAGAAGATTATAATTTTATATATTGTTTCTCTTGCTTTATCATTCTCTACATTTTTATGGGCTGGCCACATCTTGCTTCATGAACGAATATAAACACGTATGTGAATGAACACTGTTGTGCAAAGTCTTTTTCTGCTACCAGGAATGGGAAGCTTTCATCCCAGGGTTAGCTTACCGCATACTAACCCGCACGCTTTTGATTCCTGGGCATTATACCATTTCCTGATAATAAAAGTATGCAACCCCAGTTTATTGCTCTCCATTTAACAAAGGAAATCAATGTTTATTTTGTATGTCTAAAAAGTACAAACTCAATTAAAGGAATGACCGATGAAATACTGACCCGGGAGCTTGTACACATATTTAATCACACGTGTGGGAGAAACCCCCCCCCCCAAAAGACTGATTGTGCTCCCCATCAAGAACGATGTCAAAATCCATTACCTTCAACAGGAACAAAAACTAGCCAAATCTCCAAGTGCTCCAAGGCCTCTCCAGGCTTGGAGTTGGCAAGAAAATTCCAGCATCTGCTGCAGGATCCTGACTTCTGCTGTGCAGGCAGAAATGCTCTGTCCAGAAGAGCCCACATCTACAAGGACCCCCTGCTGCAAAGGGCAGCCGGCTGGATCCGGGTACACAGCAGAGAATAACTTGGATCCCACAAAGAATTCATCCATCCCTGTGGTATTAATTTTACTGTCCTTGAGCAATGTACAAGCGTGGGCAAAGGTCACAACTGAAAATGGCCAGTCCTGCCTCAAAACGCTGAAGGGGGATGGCAATTTGGTTGTGTGTTTCCCATGCATAAATATGTCAAGTTACAAAACACCCTAATGTCAATTATTTAAAATACTACTGACAAATTTTAACCAGGCCTCACTCTAGCAGCTCTTTGTCTGATTTTTAACACATGAAAAACAAGATTTTTTTTCTGGGACAGTCTGCATCTTCAACATCATCACTGGTAAAGATGAAGTCACGGAAAAAATTTTCAATTGTGTCATTTTCAGTGTGATTTGGGCACAGCCACTTTTCAGACATTAGGAAGGGAAAAAAACCCCACTGGGCGTTGTAACCATAAGAGTGACCTGTTCACTTCCCTACTACAGAGGACTTGCGTAATTTGATGGTCAAGCCTCTTGAAACTACACAACATACTCTGTTTTTCAATTTCATGGACAGTGATGTAACTCCAAAACAAGCAATGATTAATGAAATATCATTTGTCCCACCCAAAGCAAGAAATGTCACACTGCTCCAAGCTTTGCTATTACACTGAAAATGTCTAATAAAATGTCTAGAAGAGCTTCGGCAGTGCTGTTTCTGTCCCAGGCATGGCAACTGGTCTTCTCTGCCACAGAAAATTCCATGTGATATGGTAGGGATGCTCGAGGTACATCTGGAGAATGATTCAAGTGGTTGCAATTGGATAAATGGTTCCTTGCTCAATATCCTCAGTCATTATATCTGCTAGCTTTTGTGTTTTCTTTAAAAACCAACGTTATTGGGTTATCTCATGCAAGGCCACAGCTGAAAAGGAAGTATCAGAAGAGAAAATATATGAATTTGGAAATGTCTCGTTGTGGAAATGTGACTCTGTAATGTCTCATGCATCAAAGGCTTCCTCATGCCTGACTGCTCTGGGAGGGGTGCATGAAGCCCGCACCAGGAATTCTCGTGGAAACCTCAGAATTTCAGATAGACTTGTTCGCTGTTCAGCTTCATCATCTCTCATCCTCATTAAAGTAAAAGTATCATACAAACCAGGAAATCACTCAGTAAAACTTCCTCTACATTAGCCCACAATGATGGAGTGAGAGATGGAAAAGAAAAAGACAAGGCTAAAGAAAGGCACCAAATGCAGAGGCAAAGCTGCCGTGTGAAATGTGTCTGCCTCCAGGGTCACGCAAATCAACAGCAGATGTCTGAGATAACCTCTTGTGGCTGGAACTTGACATGTCAAAGAGCAGTTCTGCCCTACAGACCTTCAGTTCGCCCCCCTTAGGAGGGTAACAGGAGATCTTTCTGTCATCCAGTGGAATTTCTCTTCTACCACGATGCTAACTCTGGTAATTCGAGACATATCAGCCTCTGAAACTGATATATATCAAGGGGCTGCAGAGATAGGAATCCCTCAAAGCTCTGATACTATTTTGGGAATTTACTGGGACACTTCCATGGGGCAAAAAACTGTGCTGAAATGTTCACAGCAACCCACATTCCCAGGGGTCTGCAGCAAGTGGTGTCCTGTGGATGGGCTGCTGTTGTGCAAAGCACTAGTGGGATTTGGGGTGAATGGGGCTCACATGCACAAGATTGATCTCTCTGTTGGTGTCCCAGCTCTCCTTGCAGGTAATTAACTACAAAAATGGTTTTTTAAGGAGGCAGTTGGGTTCTAATCCCTCACAGCAGAGCAAATGTGACATGAATGAAGCTGGCAAGAAAGCTTTGCACAAGCTCAGTCACTCAGCAAGTTACTGGGATGAATACTTTGTCACCAAAAAGTGGCAATTAATTCTTTGCCCAGGGGATCTCTGTCTTCTCCTCCTCCAGGCAATAAATTTTATATTCTGGTATTCCTGCAAAGTGCATTGTAGGGACATGACAGAAACAAGAGAGGTATCTTGGATTTTATTAACCTTCATATAATGAAGGCTTGGGAAAAATAACGCCCAAATAAAGGTGAAACTGAAGAGTTTTGAATTTCTTCAACATGGTCATCTTTCTAGAAATAGTTTATCATTTTCACTCAGCTGCAAGGGGCAGCCCCAGGGTGGTGGGCTTGTAAGCAGGAATGTTCCTTTGGTAAGATCAGCACTGAAAGAAACTCAACTGAATGAATTCACCTGAGCTGCAGCAATAACCCGGGCACGCCAAAGATCCAAACTGAGTCTTGAGGTCTGTTCTTAACTAATCAATATTTTATCACATTGCTGCACTGTAGACAAAGGATAAGGCTTCCCTCACCCTCCATCATCACATCTTTAACACCACTACACACGAGTCTAAAATACCTTTATCCCCCCCCCTGTAATTTTAATCATTTTTTTCCTTCAGAGGTTGAATTTCCTAGTTATTCTCCTCCCTGCATAACAAAACATACTCTAGTAAGGAAAAAAATGCTCTTGCTTATAATGAAAACCACATTATGGCAGAGCCCTGGGGACTGGCTGGGGGAGGTGGAGGCAAGGGGGCTCCCTGGCTCTGCTCAAAAGTATGATCCAATAAGTCATTTCCAGGGTAAACACATAAATCTGTCCATCTTGAACAGAATCCAAGCAATCAGAAGTATCCCTCTTGCCTTATTCAAAACATCTCTGCTGCTACTGAGGAAATAAAAGGAGTGGATAAAAACAAACACCCTTTGGTGGAAGCTGAAAAAGAAAACATTCGGTGTAAATGTTCAGATGGCCACTGACTAACTTTGCTCAGAGGTAAAGTTCTGGCTGCTGCTCATGTTCCCTGCCTCACTGCTGGTGTCATGCATGCCCTGATGTTGCTCAGAGTGCTAGGATGAGATGTTAGGATGGATGCCCCAGAGAAAAGAAAAAGTGGGATGGGAAAGAAAGAAAATCAACAGTTCCTCCCCTGCAGCAAATACGGTTTAGCTAATGTGCAAGGCTGGATTTGTACAGAAAGCAGAACCTACAACAGCAGCCTGCTCTCGTCAGTGTGCCCTGCTGGGGAAGTGTAAGGCTGGCTCAGCTGAATGGTAAAGATTGAGGAGAAAATTCTTTTTATGAGGGTCAAAACTGCTTGTAATCTGCAGTGTCAAATTAAAAATCCAAATCTGATAGACTTTGCAGTGCAAATGAAAGCTATTGAGCTGTCATAATCCAAGCTCTCCCACCCCCAAAATCTAGCTGTGTGCAATGTCACTGAAGAAGGCACGATCTGCTACAATACGTGTCAGGTGTGGCTCACTCTGCTGTAAATCAGTGTCTCTCTGAGGAGCTTTTCAGACCCAGTGCTGTTGTCTGCTATCTCATTTAAAGCACTGTCCTCGCTGCTATCTTAAACACCTTTTTCTGCAAAGGCAGTGATGTTCTTAGAGAGCTGGAGTCACAAAGAAACACCAGGTGTTACAGAGGTGTTTCCATCTAGGTAGTGATTCCAACTGAACATTTAAAAATGGTGATACTTGAAATCACCTCTCTAGCTATCTTCTAGGATTCATTTCTGCTGCAGAATCCTAAAACTGCCCAGTTTCCTACTGAGGTGATACAAACAATTCTAAGTTTTCTACTTTAGGTCTTCATTAGGAACACTGGGAACAAAACACAATGTTCAGCTTTAGCTCTTTCCCAAATTGTTCCATTCAGTTGTTTTCCTTGGAGGCCCTTTCTTTAACCTCTGCTGTTAGTTTAGCCCAGCTACACTTTGTGTTTGTTTGTTTAGACAGGTTTATAACCCAGTAAAAGGTGAGCCAGGTTCCATGAATTATGGCTGTGGATAGCACAAAGGCAATCAGATCATGACCAGTAGAAGTCAGGAAGATGCCACCAGTCAGTTCATCCTTTCTGTGTAACCAGCTGGATGCTGCTCTGAGGGTCTACAGGCAACTCAGCAACACAACTACAGGTAATTTTCCAGCAAACACACACAGGAGACTGAATATCTCTGTGGGTCTTTTACAACTCTCCGGTAGCTGCAGGCTTGTATTTCCATCTGGTCAATCCTACTCATCAGTCCAAATCTGTCACTATTAATGTAAATTGGCTAACGAGAAGATGGTTTGGACTTTCTCTAGGTTATATTTTCCCTGCCTCTTGCTCAGTTGATGCTACTCTTGAGCTTATATTTCTTGCAGGAGGTTATGAAATGTTCCCGAAAGTGCAAGGTCTGCCACTACAACGTGAATGGGTCATTTCTGTCGTGGTACAGCCACTTCCCGCATTAGCTCAGATGGATGTGTCACTGAGACACACATGATCCCGTCACTCGACTGTTTCTACACAGGGCAGACATCAGAGTGAGTAGTAAGGAAGGAATTAAAATTTCTATGTCACTCCCTTCACTGGAGAGAACGTTTAGAGACATTATTGGCATAATCACGCGGAGTGTTTTCCAGACGAGATTTCACCAAAAGACTTCAAAACAGTTTAAGGAGACAGCTTTAATATTTAGATGACTTTGCAAGGAATGGATTAATTCAGGCTTGAATTAGAGCTGAAGAAACTCCTAGCAAGAGTAGAATAATGCCCAAGACATTTTGTGCAGATGGATCCTCATAATCTGGACTCATATGGCTCCTGCAGAAGGTGTCAGAGAAAGGGTCTCTGGTGGGGACCAGAAAGTTGAATCTGTTCTGGTACATCAAGAAGGAAAGAGACACAGCACCCACACAAGGAAGAGCTGGAGGGCAACTGGGGCACTTGAGGAAGGTGTGGGATGGGTTTGGCTGGTAGGGGATGGATATGTTACGTACAAACATCTGGGAGAGGGTTCACAGCTATTCTGGTAGAGGGAGCTCTTCCTCGTCTCAGATAAACATATCAGGCCAGAGAGACATATTGGGCATGTGCTTTATCATCTGATCATCTTTCATATCAGGTCAGTCGTGGGTAGATTTGATGTTTCAGTGGGGTTTATTTCCCAAAGGACATCTTTTCCTCCTTAACTGTGCTCTTGCATGTGTAACCTGAAACGTGGCTACCAAGGGCTGAAAGTGCTGCTGAGTTGCTTTTAGAGGCTCAGGACTTAAATTCCCAAGTTGCCTAAGCACAAGGCATTACAAAACCAAGGCAACTGGTACTCAAGTATTTTTAATGACCTGGACTTTAGTGACTTACCAACATTTATATAAAAAAATCAATCATGGAGCATGAGATTTAGATAGGATCTGCTAAAGCCTATTTAACCCTTCAACCATCTTCCCCTGGCCTTACTGGTGCTTTAGAGCTAAAGGAAAATGCCACAAGCTTAGTTCTAGGGTTCACCTTGGAGACACCCCTAAGTAGAAAGCAGACTCAATAGGTATTTCATGTGTCTGAACATTGTGCTTTCACAGCACTTTGTGAAGGTCAGGAAATCAGCTGCTCAGAGCCTGTCCTGAACAGTTTCCAGACTGGGAGCTCCAACATCTGGGCTAGAGGGATTGTGCTTCAAAGGAGAGTCATGAGGAGTGGGAGGTAAAATTGGGCTCCTACTCTGCATCCATTGATACTTCTTGTCTCGGTGAAAATTGCTGTTATATTTCTGTGAGATGACTGCTGAAACTCTGCCTGCAGCTGCTGACAGTGGGGTGCTGGGGGATATAATACATGTGCTAAGCCATTCTTGTGGAAGCTTTTTAGATACCTAAATTCAGCCTGGAGAAGGAAATGATTTCTCCTGGAGATACCTTCCTTTTCATGGCTTGCTGTCCCAATGGCATTCTTCTGATGCCTCACTCTGTGGGAGGAAGCAGAAAGGCTGGTTGCAAACACTGAGGATACTGCTGTAGCACAAAAGACCTGGTAAAATGTCTGTGGGTTTAATTTCATTTTGAGCAGGATTAAAACGAAACTTCTTTCTTTTCCTGAATCAAAACATGGAAAGCAGAGGAACCACAAATACTGGAAATAAACATTTTCATAAAATCAGAGGTTGAGCTTTTCCTTATATTATTATTACTCTAACAATTATGCCCAAATAAAACACAACCAACTGGCAGACAATACATCAGCCTAAAAGGGAAAATGAAACTAATATTGGTTGATAGTTTATTTTGCATCTAACTAGTTTATTTTGCATTCTACCAGAACCATTAATTCTTGGTAGCTTAGGATGGCTAATTTGTTTTTGAAACAAATCTCCAGCTGTGTAATGTGTTTTGTTAAATCTAGGCCAAATTTAGTAGAAAGGAATTGTATTTTTGCCTACCAGAAAAGGATATATTTCCTGCTAATTTTGCAGACCTGCCTTTTAATTTTCTGCCCAGTGAACAGTGCTCAGATTCATTAAAAGATGGACCATGTCAGTCATTACTGAAACCTCCTCCAAGTTGTCAGTAAATGCTATTTATGAAATGTGGTCCTTTAATAAAAAGGGAACAACAGCTGGATGTAGCTTACCCAGGGAATACTTCTTAGTTCTTTCTGTTGCCAAGAGGCCAAAGCTTCTATTGCATTTTGATGCTGTTTCACTTGCAATGCACATCACAGGACAGTAGGAACAGGTAAAGAAGAGACGGGTACAGGAATTGCTCCTTTATTTTTGTTGGCTGCAAAAAAAGCATTCAGTCTCCTCTTGGATGCGTTTTCTCAAGTGTAGAGTAACACACCAGCAAGAATTGCAAGGTAAGAAGAGTCTTCAAAAGCAAAATTTGTGAAGGGCAGGTCCTACCTGACTAGATCATCTGGGAGACTTCTTGTATGGAAAAATGAAATATTTCATCACCTTTGGTTTTCAAGTGTGATCTGAGAGGTGAGAGAAGGACTATTGTGATTGGGACAGAGACACTACAGATGCTCCATCCTCAGCATCACACACTGCCTCTGGCTTTGTTTGGGACCTTTGATAAGTCCTTTATCCCATGAGAAGGAATAACTATTTATCACTATATTTATCTCCCCAGCAGATGTTTTGCCCTTTTAAAACCAAATGCAAATGCTGACTTGTAGGTACTGTGAATAATCTGTCTCACATACAGCTCTGCTCTTTAAAAGCCACAGGCTCGGATCTGAGATTGCAGCTGTAACAGGCAGCCCTTGCCCCAACCTCAAAGTGCATTTACTGCCCCCAGCACTATCCATCCGTGCTTGGGAACTTCCAGCAAAAAAGACTTCCTTTCTTAGGAATTAGCTTAGCAGCTGGTTGCTTTTCTAAGGAAAAGTGACAGATATGAGCGTAAGCAGACACACAGGTACTGGATGCAAATTACCACTGGGAAAGGATTCCCTGAGGCCAAGTTAGCCTTGGATATAGCCAGTGACCACCTGGCCCAGAGCTGATAAGAAGCAATTAAACCCAAGAATCCACCAGTCTAAATAAGAAAGGAAGAAATAGGGTTCATCTATTCATCCTCACCTATTTTGACTCAAGGGATAATCCAGAGAGTAGCCCTGGGGCCGGGCTCAGGACCTGCACAGCCACACCCAGATGGTTGGTGCAGCAGGTACAGCACATGTACCACTGCTGCTCTTGAACACTCCACGAGAGCTGCTCCATTCTGAGCCAGTTGACAGAAAGGCCTGAGAGATGCAACATTCACAAATGTAGTTTATGCTCCCAAAAGCTCAGATCTCATCCTAAGTCCTCAAACCATCTCAATGGAAAATAGAACTAAGGTTCCTGAAGCAGCTGTGTAGTTGGGATCTTTCCTTGAAAAGCTGATAGTCTTCACCTGTGAATTAACTCAGCTGCTGTAGGTCAGGTAAATCACTCTGTTGTGTGGCTGCACTTCTCTTATTCGTGTGTTACCCTTGGCTATATTTTATTTATTTATGTAGTCATCACCAATTGTACCTGACTGCTTATGCAGGAGAAGCGTTTCTGTTGTTGTTTGGTCTTTGTTTTGTAGGGGGTTTTTTTGTATATTTAAAATCCATTAATTTAAAGGATAAGAAAGAAGCCTAATTTGTTTACATATTAGCAGGCACCAGGTTCAAGGAAGTGAATAAGCTGTGGTTTACACCATTAGCAGAGTTCAGAGCAGAAGATTTAGTACTGGGTTTTGTATTTTGCTAGTCAGAAAAATAACCAAAATAATATTTATTTCTGTTCATGGAAATTTATAGGAGCTCTGTCCCTAGGAGGAAAGATGTGCTCTATTCAGAGTTGTGCTTTTTCCCAGCCTATCTGGAAAAAATATCTTCATGTAGGCTGTAACAATTGAAGCACAAGCTATTTATGCATTGATGGGTATTTCTGACTTGAAATATTTGACAGGCTCTATGTTAAATATCTGGTTTCAGTTTCTAAATGTTTATCTCAAAGCCTCTCTTTCCCCTGCGCCTTACTAAAAGAAAGGCTGTAAGAAAGGAAATGAGGAAACTTGAAAGTTAAAAACATTCTAGGAAGATATAGGAAGCCTTCCACTGTATCAGCTCTCCTTGCCCTCTTATTAGCGCATTGAATTTACTATATTAATTCTATTGATTGATTAGTTTGTGTTTCTTTAAAAATTGTAAATGCATCTAGGACTTTTAAAGGAAGAAGCTGGCATTAAGGGTGGAGCTCCCAAGGATACTAGAATCAGACTTTGCTAAAGCTTTATTTACTTCACAGTATTTGCTGCCTCTGCAGTTGATGAGGATGTGTTTAATGGGCTGAAAGTAAGAAGCAATTGCTTCAACTGTGTCTATCTGAAGAAAATTTTGTCAGAAACCACCTTCCAAAGGCAAAAAATAAACCTCTGACCTATTCAGAAGGAGCACCAGGCTGCCTGGTTTGTGGTGGGAAGCTGTCTCTTACAGGCACGGCCTGGCTCAGGCTGGTGCCTTTGCTGTCGAGTCTCAGTGGTGATGCCACGTGTGTGAGCAGGAACCCTGTGCTTCTGGAGCTGGTGTCTGCAGGAAGGCACAGAAAGGCAGGCCTGAACCTCTCAGAGTCACTGAAGATCCCGCAGTGTCTTTCAAAAGAGGACAGGGCTTAGTGCTAAGGCTTCAACCAGGTTCTTCCCATCAAATGGTGCAATGGGGGGATGAGGCTGATGGCTGCTGTTTTTGCAGAGGATGCTCCAGTTGCCAGCAGCACATTCAGGGAGCACTCCAAGATACATCCTTACACTGCACACAGCCATGAGCAGGCTTGGATGTCCCTGATGGCCGCAGAGCTGGACAAAATTTGTCTTGTTTGCAGTGTTAATGCAATGATTTGGTTTGAGAGACACCATAAGCTCAACGGACCACCTAGTTCACACACTTACTGTCTCCTTGGAGCTGCTGGGCTGCCTGGACAACAGCAGAAACGGAGCTATTTAGCATCAGTAACCTGCGGCATCCCAACTCCTGCCTCCCAGGATGGGTGGTAAAAGCCCTGGCAGTGCTTTGCCATCCAGTGGCTCCGTATTGTAAGAACTTTCAAAAACAATGAAAATGGTTCACCTGTGTAACCTGCCTGCTTAATGTGATCAGCATAATGCTGCTGATTTTCACAAAGTTAAAGGTAAAGCCTTGCATTAGACCTGGTGGGATTCTCTGCTGTTCTTCAATAACCCTGCGAAGCTGGGGCTGTAGAAACACAAGTAACTGCAATATTTTGTTACCCTCCATACAGCTGTGCTTAGTTGTTGACAACATGACTTGGGAGAAAGCAGATGGTTTTGCAGTCCAGAAGTCTGGAATTCATTAGTGGAAATTTTCAGACGTGGGTTGTTTTTTTTGGTTTTTTTTTAATTATTTTTTGGCTGAGCTACAAAAAGTCAAAACAAACAGAGCTGAAAATTCATCGTGAGGGGTTTTAAAGAGTTTCTTTGCTCTCTTTCACCAAAGAAGTGACTGGACAGGAAAATCACTTGAAAATTACTTTTTCCTGGTTTGCTTTATTTGTGACGGCAAACCCTTTACTGAGAAGAGGAGCTGATAAGAGCTTCTCTGGAATTCAGGTTTATTTGGAGAACACCAACTAAAGCCTGCAGTTGTGCTAACCTCAGAAAGGAAAGGGGAGGAGACAGAGAAGTGATTTTAATTTATTCACTGGAGAGTTCAAACTGTGTAGTTTTTCCCCTCCAAGGAACTTTTTCTCCTGCTCAGGAATAGAAACTGCACAGCAAATGTTAACCTGTGACATCCTGACTCAAGACAGGAGCGGATTGGTTTGAGTTTGTTTTCTAGGCACTTAATGAGAGCAGACGCAGCATTTCAATACTGCAAGTGCCTGGAAGAAGATGGAGGTGGAATTTGTTTGGCAGGAGTAAAAAACTCTTTGCCTGAGTAAAAGCACAGGAGTGCTGAGCCCTCCTGAGGCAGGCACCAGCCCTGCTGCTGGTCTGCCAGTGCTCTTGGCCAGGTTCTGCTTTGAGCTCTCCCTTCTCAGTCTCATATCTGTTTCTTCCACTTTGTAGATTTTTTCATCCATTCCCACCATCTAGGTATGTTGCTTCAGGCTCCCCCCCTTTACGGGGACAATGGCATTGTCTCAGCTCCTGGCAGCTTCTTTCTAGAGTGTTTTCCAAGTGATCCTGTGCTCCAAGCCTGCCCCAGGATCCACCCTTCCCTGCTATTCTACTTCCCATTATCCTTCAGACAACAAATATTTCCTATCTCGTTACACTCCTCTGATGCTGAGCCCCGGGAGAGCCTGGGCTCTGGTCCAGGGCCAAGATGTTTCTGACATGCACAAGCAACACCGTAACAAATAACGAGGCTTTGGAGAGCCGCCTTTCCATGAGGAAAGGGGAGGTGGAGAGGGAAAACAGGCATGTGAAACCTCTCCTGCTAAAATCTTTCAGCACACGCTGTGGATCTGCTACAAAGGGTGTTTCAACATGAGCTTCTGGAGCTGTGCTGCTCATGGTTTACACACGCCTTGTAAAGTCTGGGAGAGCCTTTAAGCCTTAGGTAAATACAGGTTAACAAAACTGCTTTGCCTGGGACTTCAGAAGTGTTAGATAAATTTCTCTGGAAGTGGGGGAATTGGTTGTTTAAAAAAGAAAAATTAAAAATCCCTGTTTCTGCTTCTCATTCTTGGTCCTCTTGGATTTCCAAGCTGAGTTGGGTGTTACCCTCCCATGCAGATGGGGAAGCAGATTTGGTGTGTCACAGCAGCCTTGAAGCAGAAGTGATGTCATAAGAAAGCTTTGCCCCAGTCCAGACAGGATGATGACTCTCTCCAGTCGGACTGAGGACTGGCTAAGCCCCTGGCAGCCCTCCTCTCAAATCTAATATGTGGATAAGGTGCTGCAGCTGGTTATTTAACATCTGTGCTCCTCGCACTCAGCCAGGAAACAATGTGACTAAGAGACAACGAAATTGGAATTTTTTTTCTGTAAACTGTAATGTGTAATTATGGCAGATGATAATCCCCCATTTCTTGGAAAAAGGAAAGATTCTTATCTGGGATTTTCTTAGCATGACACAGTTCAGGAAGCAAACGACCCTTCACAGAAGTCATTGCAAAACTAAAGTAGCAAATCTCTGGTCCTTGGTGCCAAGGATCCTGGTTCTCGTGAACTGACATGCTCCCCTTTGGTTTCCAACATGGAAATTCTTGTTGTAGCTCCAGTGGCAGATGCAGGACAGACTGTGAAGCTGTTCCTTCTGCCTTCTTTTACTGCTGCTCCTTGTAAATGAACTCAGAAGATATGTGATATAAAATACAGTGGTTCCTTATTTGAAAATTTTTTGTGAACTTATGATATTTTTAGCACACCCAAGTTAAAACTGCATTCATTTAGGTTGCTTAGAAGTAATTTTAATTTTTCATGCCAGGTGGATTCATAAAAGCACACATTCCTGTTTAATATTGGCCATTTAATTCAACACCTACCTGTGTTTGAGTTAATTTAAAATGTAATCAAGCTGTATTACAACAGCATGTCCAAGCTTTGAGCCTGGATTGACTGTACTGCATTCAGAGCTCTCTTGGGTTGCAGCAATGTTGTGCCTGTAGCTGTACAGGCACCAGTTTAAATGTTGCTATGGTTAGAAGATTTTAGCAATACTTCCCTTCAATACGGGGCAGAACTGCTGTAGCCTGTAAGGACAGAAGAGGCTTGTGATCACTCCATGTCCTGCTGCAGGACCCCAGGGTTACAGCCTTGATGCAGAGTGGATGTCCTGCAACACGATCATCTGAGGGGGGTGGAGGAGAGCCCAGTGCCTGCAGCTGTACAAATAAGGGATTTAGCTGCTTGGGTTTCAAGTTTGCCAGCCAGTTTTGGTCAACTGAGTTGAAAACTGCCTGTCTTTGCTGTCAAAATGTACAGCACATAAAAAAGGGTTTCAGACTTGAATTGAAATTAGATGTTTTGACTGGGGGAGAATATTTTTTAAGAGTAAATGCCTTTATTTTAAGCTGTAACTAAAATACAGAAAACAGAAACATCTATTCCTCTTTAGTTTTCTAGCAGCTTTCTCTTGCTTACTCCCCAAACTCTTCCTTAAATTTTGTCCAAGTTACCATGAGTTAGTATTTTTTCTCTTTAAATTGCAGAAACAGTAGGAAACATTTAAGAAATACATGCTCAGCTTCAGCACACAACTCAAAGACTCACAGTTAAAAGTGGAGATGAAAACCATGATCTTGTCTCCCACTTGCCCACATACAATGGTGAGGTAAACTGTAGGTTGACTGAAAGCAGAAAACTCAGTTTTGAAGCAAAACATCGTCCTCAACTTATCCCATCTGGTATGTTCACGCCCAAGTACCCAGAGCCCAGTGACACCACAGGAACTTTGATTGCCAAAGGCAACTTTGCAGTGCAAGAGCATAAACACCCCAACAGGGATGCCATCCTTTCATGCATCTCATGGGACACTCTAAATATGAAGTTCTAAATCCATTTAGTAACTGGAGCTGTTAGGACTAGATAGAGTCCATCTGAGTGAGGGAACCTCAAAGGGGATTTTTAATTTTACTGTAATACTGAAGTCCTGTGCTTATTAGAAGAAAACTGTATTTACAACCAAAATGGAAAAAAAAAGCCCCCAAAAAACCAAAAAACTAAAAGAAAGAGGAAATACAAGGAATTTTTATTGGCAGTAAAACACTGCAATTCATAGCTTGGTCATGAGAGCTGTTTCTCTGTGCAGCTGGCAGGCGCTGTCAGGGACAGATGTGCTCCCCAGCCCGAGGGGCAGTGGCAGCACAGGAGGTGGTGTGGGACACACACTCGAGGTGACGCCGTGGGGGAGCTGCCATCTCACTGCACAGCTTTTGCTCCGTTCCAGGCTAACTTAAGGATATCATCCTGCACACTTCCCCAGGTTGCAGAGCACTGTTTCTGTTAATTATCAACTTGTGACTTCTACTCAGTGGTCTCTATCACCCTGTTCTGTAGCAATACTGTGTGTGTAGTAAACAAACAGATGCTTTGCATTTTTATTTTTTAGGTGCTTCCTAATCTCTAGTACAGAGGATCTGCACAAAAACGGAACTGGTTTTGCATACGGCTGGTGATAGAAAAGTTACCTTGGAATCCCCTGTGTGCAATATCTTTATTTCTACCAATGTTGATGTGCCCAGACCTGCTTTTGACAACTGGTAAGTTACGGCAGATCTAATAACCCCAAACCCCTGGAAACAGAGATATAGATGAGTCATTAATTGTCAGTCGAAGAAAATGACTACTTTTGTTTAAGCAGAGTTAATGCCATTTTTCTTTGAATAAGCTGCCAAAAGAACAAGATCACAAGCTGTTAGAAAAACAACTTGAAGAAGCTATAGCTGTGATTTGTGTCAAGCTCAGAAGAGGGAGAAATATAGAAACCGTAGGCAAGAGCAGACATCATCACAATAGCTGTGACTCTGGGACAGAAAATAACCCACCTGTGAGAAGAGTTTTGTTCAATATTCTATCAGTTGCTAAACAGTATCATCACATATCTATCATAACTGGTTTTTATTTATTAAAGCTGGGGAATCCCTGGTTACCTGTGCTTGGACCGAAGGTACTTTACTTTCACCTTCCTCTAAAATAAGTAGTTGCACTGAAGCTGCAATATTGAAGACACTAGTCCTAAAAATTACTGTTGTAGCTTGAATCTGGCTCCCCTCATTTATTCATTTTAATCACAAATGGGAGAAAAAGGGGGAAGAGGTGATGTTTAAGTTCCCAGTATGTAGTCCTTTGATCCCTATCTCAATTAGAAGGAAGTCATAGGGACGGATTAGGATTTGGGGATAGGGATGAATAAAACAGAGAGGTTTGAATGTGTGAGGTAAAGCCAGATGCATCTTGTTCTATGGGCTGCTTTTAGAAACTTGAGTTTGTTTCCCTTCAGCCTAGAACTGCTGATAACTGGAGCTGTATGGAAGTAGCTCACATTCCCAGCACCTTGTCACCCTCCAGCTCATTCCAGCTGCTGCTGTAGCAGCTTCTTGCTGGGCAGTGGTGACAGAAACAATGTTAGGGGTGAGACAGTGGAGAAAATTGGACTGTTATTCAGCTTGGCTTTGTGGCGAATACAGGTATGTGTTCTGCAAAATAACAGGTTTTTATTTGCAAAATCAGAAGCTTCTTGCCAGGGAATTGTTCGAAGGGCAAACCGGAGGGCAGCCAGCAGCAAAACCATTTTCTAGCTTCAGAGGTGTTCTTCTCAAAGGCCAGCAAAAATCCTTGAAGCATTAAAGCTGTGAAAACAAACTGAGAGAAGAATGGAATGAAATTGTTCTAACCAGAATAGCAAGCCAGGTCCATATGCTTAGAAATAAAGTTAACCAGAACAGTGCAGAAGTTGCACCTCACCCTGCTCTGCTCCGCGGTGATGAGCGAGCCAGCGCAGCGGGGGGAGAGCAGAACTCTTGCACACGGAGGGTGGCGGCTGCCAGGAGGGCTCTGCAGGAACTGGGGAAGCAGAGTGAGGCTTTCCTTCCGTGGAGGACAAAGAGGTGATGCTGTGGCCTGTGTGTGGGGTGATGCAGCTGTATGAGCCATATGAAGGAGCTGCAGCAGCTTTTTGGTTCTCCAACCAGTTCCTTGCTCAAACGCTTTCAGCCAAGCCATGTTTTGGTGCATTGCTGGAGAGAATTAACTTCTTGTATTGCTTTTTGCATCTTTGGATTTTAAGCTTCTCAACTTCTCACATGGGCATGCTTTCTGCAGCTGTTGTAAGTAGCTAGCTTTGCTCCCTCCAACCCCATGTAGGCCAAGAGAATGCTGAATTTATGAAAAATACTGAGTAGATGGACCTGATCCCCAGAAATGGGGCAGGGGAGGGCAGGTATGCAGATATCTGTGTTAGTCTGTCAGCATTTCTCACTCTTGACGTGAAGGACCACACAATATGCTGAGAAAACTAATCCAGCACCAAAAGCTTACTTGTTTGAAAAACCTACAGACTTTTCCAAGCATTTATATTTCTCTGACACTTGCCATCAATTTACTTGCAGCTCCTGTCATGAGGAATTTACATCAAAACCTCAGGAAACCACTTAATGCTCTTTAAAACACAATGCTTTAGATGAATTATTACTAAACGTGCCTTCCTGTTTTTTTAAAGTATTTAAGATCTAGTTAATTAGCTGGGTTGGTTTTACATTACACATGTTCCTCATGACACTCAGCTGAAAAGCCACCATTGAATTAAATCATGGTTACTTAATCCTCAGTCATAGGTATGATGTTGATTCACATTTACGTGTAACTCCTCCTACCACACATAATTTTTATAATTTCAATGTCAACTGTTTGACAGTGACAAATGAGAATTAACTCTCCCCTGCTCTCAAATTAAAAGCTGTTAATTACTATCATGTACTTTTAAACTGAAAATACCAATGCTTTAGCCCTAGACAGATCCTAGGTGAGCAGCTAGTTGACACCTCCACTGAGAGAACCATCAATATAACAAACATTTTTTTCCTCTCTTTTGAACTTCTCAGCAGAAGGAAGGTGTTGCTGTCTTCACTTCAAAGGCATTGCTGATTGTTTTCCAAACTCACTGTGGAGCTGAGAGGGATGCAGAGGGTGTCCTGAAGCACAGCCTGACCTTCTTCACATTACAGCAAGGTCAGCACTTCATTTTTGTTTTTTCTGTTGGTGAAATTCAGCTTCACTGGAGTGACTCCTGGTTAAGAGCAGTCATCATCAGACTGGGAAGAAATCGGAGAGATCCAGACCAAGCTGTCAGCCCAAATATTCATGAGAGCCTTGGTAGGGAATAACACTGTCCCATTTTGTTAAAATGAAAGTGATGGTGATGAGAATGTTCAAAATTTTTCCACATTTTAAATATTTTTATTCGGCGTAATACATAAAAATTGCCGAAGTGCAGCAGCCTAGTTGAGGGGAATGATGATTTGTAATGTACAGTGGCTGCTTTTAGGCTCTCAACTTCCACATTTTGAAGGAAGAAATCTCTAAATAAATCATATATAACTACATGTAATATATAAATATATAATATAAATTAAAATAATGGATTGTCGTTGTTAATATAAGAATCTGTGCTGTGTATTCTAGTATGAACCCAGAGACAGGCTATTAGTTCTCAGAAAGTGTTGTAGCCACTCAAGCAGCAGTCCAAAAAGGGCTATTTAAAAGGGGTTTTATAACCCAGCCACAATCGTGGAAGTGCTGGAGTTGGAAGGCACTGCCGTTTGGTCAGCCCTTGTCCTTCACACCACACACGGGTCACTCAGTGGTGACTCACAGGACAGGGTCTATTCCAGTGGTGTCCCCAGTGAAAGGGCCATAAACCAGCCTCTGTGGCCTGTTCCATTGCATAACTGCTCCTCCTAATTTTTCCCCCCGATATTTATCACACTTCTTCCCTTTTGCACTTCACATCCACTGCTTTTTTCCTGCCCCTGTTTACTGATAAGAGGGGTTTGGTTCTTTCACTCCCTGGGACAAAGGAGCTTACTGGAACTCCTCACCAGGAAATTCAGTCCCTGTGGGTGTGGAGGAACAGAACAAGGTATTCAGATGTGTATCTGGACCTCTTGAGTATGCAAATGCAGTTTGAAGTATCTGTCCTTAAAACGCTGATGGCTGCTTTTCAGGGCAGATCATACATGCTGTGAGAATAAGTACCTGTATTAGGCTCAGAGGGAGCCTAAACATAAATCCCTCCTCTTTCCATCCACATGCTGAATGATTTTCATTGCCCCTCGCCTTTGCCAAGTGGTGCCCCAGGCAAATTCCTCATTACCTGACACTAAACCAACGACACAGTGATCTCCATCCTGTACCCTACTGTTTCCTACCTCTATTTTTGATCACTTGTGTGAAGACAGAAAAAAAGAGAAAGATGTAGCTGGGCAAAAAATTCCTGATCCTTTGGGTGTCACTTTGGATTTGTGTCCAGACTTTACTGGGAAGTTGAACCAGTTGACCTCCTTGTTGCTCATCAGTTGCCTGTCTCTTATGGCAGTAAAATTGCACCCTTCAATTTACAGACTCTTTGTCAAAACTGCTCTGTTTTGTTTTGGTTTTTTTTAATGGTCTCATGAGAAGAGCACTTTGCCAGAGTATGGCAGGGTTTCTGGATCCTTATTATGTTGAATACAGTAGGCGATAGTTTCAAATATTTTGGCTTTTAGAGTTTGAGAAGTTGTGAGATGGGATCAGTTCAGTCTTCTCATCTGAATGCTGTATAATGTGTCCTCCAAGCCAAACAAACCCACCAGCAAAATGAATTAGTGTACTCTCTAATGCACCTCCAAAAAGTCATGTAAAAGCCAAATGGCATCAGACAGATGCGTCTGGGAAGTGTTGACTGATAAGTTATCAAGGTGACACATTAACCACTAATTAATGCAGTTCTTACTAGCAGTTAAATCTCATTTTGTTTAGTTTTCTCCCTGGGAATGTCACATGGAAACATGAAATGTCTTGCATGAGTGGAATTTTGGGCTCTAACTCGTGATCTTTGGCAATTAGTATTGCAGTGATGTTTAAAAAAAGTGTTTCTTTCCTACTGTCTGCACCACTCATTTGTTAAAATGCTGCACAAGGAGCAAATAAGCGATTTTCCTTTACTGTATATAATTTAATATAAATAGTGATTCTACTTAACACGCAGGGCTGCCATTAGGAACGTCCCCCTCCACTCAGGCTGGGCTGGGGGAAACAAGATTAGAGATTCCTTTAGAGGAGAAGCAGTTACCCAAAGAGACAAGAAAAACTGGAATGGAGTGTCAAAATGACTTGCCTGATGTCACATGGCAGGTCAGTGACAGAGCTGGGACTGCAACGGTGACACGGGCCTGTTTGGTCTTATTCTGGGAGACTGGGGGAAGGAAAAATTGGTTTTTAAGGAGCATGGTGTGCATAGCTGTTTCACATATTAAGTGAAAAATACACTTAATTTATCCCTTTTTATAAACGAAATTTAAAAGAGAATTTAAACACTTTAAATTTTATGACCTCAAAATATTTTAAACATAGTTTTTTTACCTTAGAACTGAATCAAAATTTCTCTTTCTTAAAGTGGCACAAAAAGGGTTTTTTTTTGTTATTGAGGTGTTAATGTTCCAATCTTTATCCTTCTTCCAGCTTCTCCATCAAGAGGAAAAGTGACAAAGTTTGAGGGAATCACTAATTTAGGTAAAAAAATGATCTGCAAAAAGAAATGCAAGAGAGAAAGAGCCATTAGATTCTAGCTCAAGACACATTGCACTTGAATTTCAAGAACTCTCAGCTAACTAGGATCATGTCTATAAAATATTTTGGTACTTTTTAATAAGGAAGAAGAAACTATTTCATGAAACTTTGAGTATTTTTAAAAGTCATGTTTGTTTGAATAATGGATTGAGCTGTTCTGTGAAGCTGTCAGTCCAAGTGTGCTGCAAGGCACTCACTTTAAAAGCCACAATTCATTCCTTTTGTTTGGAGAAGGCTCTCTGAGATAAGAGACGAGTTTCTTTAGAAGAAGATAAAGCTCGAGGCTCTGCATGGGCCATGTCTGCAGACCTGACCCTGCGCCAGGGGCCGTGGCCTTCCTCCTCCTTGCAGAGCCTGCCCCCAGGAGAGAGCCTGGAGCAGGAGGCAGCAGCTGGACAGGGCTCCTGGAGCAGTTTCTTTCTTGCCAAGTACATGGAGGAGAGCACAGGGGTTGAGCAGGAGTTTAGGCTCTCCCTCAGGTGAGCCTGGTGAGCACATTCAGCCGAGCACGGGCGCAGGAGCTCCTGGTCCTGCCTGCAGACACAAGCTGGCTGCTGAGAGTGCCCGTAAATTCTTGTGGCTGGCGGATGGGGGACACCTTCCCCTGCCCAGCTCCAAGAGGGGCTGCCCTGAGAGGCAGGACTGCTTTGCTGCCTGTCCTGTTCCTTCATGGCACTGCGAGGTGGAAAACCAGAATCAGCGCACAAAAACCGCTCCTTGTGCTGCCCATGGTCACACAGCCAGGTCTCTCTGGGGCTCCTGTCACCCCAAAAATCCCTGAGTCGGCCTGAGTCACCCAGACCTGAGGTGGACACAGGATGCATCCTGTCTTGACATGACTAGAAAATGTAAGCCTAGAGCTGTGCCAGAGAAGGTTTAGGTTGGACATCAGGTAGGATTTCTCCACTGCCAAGCACTGGAACGGGCTGCCCAGGGAGGTGGTGGAGTCCCCCATCCCCGGAGGTGTTCAGGAAATGATTGGACGTGTCATTTAGTGCTCTGTTTGACCAGGTGTGATCGGTCAAAGGCTGGACTTGGTGATGTGGGGGTCTTTTCCAAGCTTCATGACTCCGTGATTCCCCATGAGCGGAGCTCGGCAGGGCCGGGCCGGGCAGGGCGGGAGTGGCCGCGGTCCCGCCGGGCTCTGCCCCCGCGGGGGCCCGGGCAGGGGGCGGGGGGAGGCAGGGCCGGCCCGGCCCCATAACCGGAGCTATAAGAGCCGCAGGCGGCGGGGCCGGCCCGGGGTCAGCCGCGATTGCTGGGAGCGGGAGGGACCGTGCGCTGCCACCATGTGCGGTGAGTGACGGAGCCGCGGGCAGAGCGGGCTGAGCTTTGACAAGGGCCGCTTTGTCCCCGAGCCCGGCGCTCTCGGGGCTTCGGGTTCGCTCGGGACTGGCCCCGCTGCATCCGTTTGGGGCTGGGGAGGACCGGGAGCGCCTGGCAGGTGAAGGTGAAGCTCCTCCGCCCGCCCTTTCTCCCAAGGAGAGGCGATCGCCGTTCCGTTCCTCCCTCCCCGAGCCCCCCGTGCCTGGCGGCGTCCCCGGGTCTTGGGATGGAAATCGTCCCGTTCGCACCGCCCGGCTGCCCCGGGGCTGCCCGGGCTGCGTGGCTAACCTCTGCTCCTGGTCCCGCTGCCTCTGATGCACGGAATGCGCTGGGCTCTGTCTTTCCTAACCCGGGACTAGGGATTGATTAATCGTGACTCACTTCCCAACTGCGGTGATAAGGGAGAGTTTGTGGTTTTTAAACAAAGGCAGTGGAGGAGCTTAATTCTTAGCTATTGGGAGTTTATTCACCTCATTTTATCTAATAAAGATGAGATGGTAGAGATAATTCCTACACCGTGTATACAGCTGCTTAGATACGCTTTGGATCAGATTGAAATCAAAGGGTGTGTTCAGAAGCTGCTAATGAAGTTGTATTTGGTTATGGAGGAAAGTTTAGTGAAACTTTGCCTGTCTGCCCCTGACATATCCTCTCAGGTCTGATGAAAGCAGAAAAATTTGCATTTGTACTTTTTAGTCGTCATCAACAAAACCTCTTTTGTAGGGTGCAGACTGAAAGCGAATTGAGTTACTGCTCCCAAAATTGTACTTTCTGAATTAGGTGTCTTTTCCCTGCCTCCACATCCTTTTTAATTGTAACCTCAGACAGAGCAAGGAGCTCAGGAATCCTCTTTTCACCTGAATGGAAACACGAGGTGATATTGTTTCAGCTCCTATTGTCTGAGCTCCTACGTGACAGATCACTATCAATGAGACAAACTCGGTGTCTTCTAAACAAAACCCCTTCAGGTGAGAGACCTGGCTCAGTGAATACCTGAAATATTCACGGCAAGCACTGAGTGAGACACGTAATGGTAATACCAAAAACTTTGCATGTCTGGGCTGTGTATTGATTGGGAAATGAGGGTGTTAACAGTGTTCAAGGAGTTCGGTAAAACGTCCGACTTGGGGTGGAGTACGTGATTCAGAATGAAATGGCAAAGAGCAGCAGTTCATGAAGGGTGAGTGTAGAGCTAATTTTTTCCCTATCAGCATTTAGAGACCTCTTAGATTACATTTGTTTTCATGAAAGATATCCCCCAGCCTGCTATGCTGATCTCTGTAGGGAGTGTAGGAGTTCTTGAGACTGCAACCAGCAGCTTCTAAATTACTTTTTTGTTGTTGTTTTTATTTTTTCCTGTCTTTCCTGGTTTAAGTGCTGATAATACACCCTATTGTGTTTTCTTTGGCTTCAGGTAGCAAGTGAAAATTTATAGCCCTTTTATTATGTTTTGAAAATACATAGGTCATAAATACTGCTATAAATGTGCTCCTAAGGAAGTAAACTTGAGATGTTATCATTCTCACATGTAAGAAGACAGTATAGCAAAAGTATTCAAGCAAAAGTACTCAGGGTTTAATAAACAGTCAAGATGCACTCAAACTGATGATGAACCCATTTTAAACCAAAGTTATTTTCATCAGGATATGAAGTTGAGACCCTCTCAAAGCTAAGTTTCTGGCATCAACAATGTGCTTACCCCAAGAGAGGCATCCTTTTATTTTTCAAAAAATAAATAATTTTGTTCAAACTTCAAGTATAGGCTGCCCCCTTCTTGGTTTTGGTGAAGTCTTGCAATTGCAAGAGTTCTTGTGGAATTTTCCCATAGAAAATACTCAATTTACTTTTCCTCCTCTTGATGCTCTGCTTGTAATCCTGCAAGGGGAAGCTCTAAAGTCTTGATATGCATTTAAAGGGAGAGCCTTGCTTTCAGTGTCTGAACGTGATTGAAGCTGGTTTTAGTAATGTTTTAACAACCTTCTGTTTCTGTTTTTAGTATCTGCTTCTAAAGGTAAGGCATACGTGATTGACCTAGTTCATCCTTCTAAGCAAACCGTAATTATGGAAAGTTATAAACTGGATTTAACATTCAGATCAAGAGGGCAATGTCCTAGTAAAACACTTCTTGGGTGCTTTTCCTGGATTTTATGTTTTCGAGTGTTCTTAGGGAAGCAAGATCTGGAAATGGCATCTAATACCTTGGGGAGGCCATCATAAAGTAACTTGTTAGCATCACAAAACTCTTATCATAAGTATGATTCAACTGAGATTCAGTCATACTGGTGTGTGTCCAGAAAGAATTACGTTACAAGGAGTCTTTATCAGAAGTTGTTTCTACATGAGTTGAGTAATGTGCTTTAAATCTGGCCAAAATGATGACTGAGGAGGGAAAATATATGTGAGTGGATAAATTATGAAACAGAAACGTACTAGAGAAAGTGTTACTCTGAGTGCTTAGAGTAAGATTTATTTTCCTTAACTGAAAGAGTTTATAACACATTCTTTGAAGTCAGGCTGCAGTTTTGTTTTCATTTTAAATGGCCTCTGGTGACTTCTGCATCTTCTAATGCACGTGTGTGGAAGTGCAGCTACAAGTCCGTGGAAACAAGGATCTTTTTAACAATTGCAGCACACTGGTAGAATTGTAAGGATGGTCCCAGAGGAAGGTTCTTCCTGGAGCTCTGTGTAGTGAAAGATGCCACATGGAACATGCAAGGATATTGAGGCTTAAATTCATTGTGAAATCTGGCCTAGAAAGTAGAGCTGGATCTGAAATGAGGTGTGTGGCAATGTTTTGGAATGATGTTGAGAAATTTGTATTGAAGAAATTGAAGAACGCTGCTCTTGAGGTTGGTGGTTAGTGCCAGAGAATGGTAAATATCTGTCTGGAAGAATGATCAACAGGCTCTCAGTCTAAAGTGACTGCTTATAACCAGAGGCATTACTTTTCAAAGCATCCATGAAGAACAGTATTAAGCGGTTCAAATCCCCAAATACCTCCTTAAATGCAGCTATTGTCTTAATGTCTCCGTTAATGTTGGATGCGCTAGAAATAATTAGGCTGAGCTCTTCATAAATCTCACTTCTGGAGCAGAAAAGTATTATCCACCCTTTAATCTTTCCAAAACAAATTCAGAAGCAAATGTAATACTCTCTTCGTCTCACTGTCAAATCAACAGTATTAATGGCTTATAAACCAGCGGAGTAACCAAATTCACAGCAATATTTATAAGGGAGATTTATTGGTGTATCGTTGTAACAGCTTCTTCACTATGGCCATTTGCAGTTCAAAAGCCTTAATTGAGGGGGAAGAGGGTGTTAAATTTCAAACAAAGGCTTGCTCTATCTAAAACACTTGTCTGAACTCCTTATCTGTTGAGCTCTTGAAGTCTGGGTTTTTTCTAACTGTAGTCTCCAGTCCTGACTTGTTTGGAGAAACTGTTGAAACAGCGGAATTAGTTGTTTCTGTTTTACTGGGGTGCAGATTTGCAAGAGTTAATAAAGGGCCCTAATGTATCCATACAAATATCAGAGTCCCAGGAAGAGCAATAGGCAGAGAAGGAATGGCTGTGTTTTCCTTTGCAGGTGACTCTTCTATTACACCTTTTCTAAAGAAAAAACAATATCCCCAACATCCTTCTAATGAAAAAATGCCTGTATACTTTTGCCTTCCAAAAAAAAAAAAAAAAATAAAAGGGTGGGGGAACCAAGCCCTAAACTAAAAAAGCTTCTTCTTGGTTGATGACTGGTTTATTCAAGAGAAGAGGGATCAGACTCTCGGGCTGGCCCGGGGCAGGCCCAGGGCTCCGGTGCGCCTGCCGGGGCTTGGCGGGCGGGATTGTGCTGGGGCAGCACAGGGGAGAGCGCCTGTGTTTTGGGTGACCCTGCTTTGTTCCTTCTGTTTCTTTCCTTTGTCGTCCTACCCTACTGACTTCTGCCCTTTCCTCATGTTTTCTTCCCCATTCTCTTTCTGCTGAAGTGACTGTTGTGTACAGGATTAAGCTGGAGCTTTTCAGAAATAGATGTTGTGCCTCATACCTACCCATGGGTATTTAAGGCCATGACTTGGATTACAAAAGTCTCCTTGTGTTAGTACTGGTGAATATATTCCTTCTTTTAATGCCTGGATATGAAATAGATCACAATGTTCCCATTTTCAGCTGTGGTTTTCGTGAAAAGTAGATTTTTTTTAACCTCTCCTAACTGTGTAACTCTTGGTGAGTAACATGAGGAGAGTGAAACTTGCCAGCAAAGTTTATGTGCTGAGTGTTGAAATGAGGCTTCTGAGTCCTTTATTGTATTTGAATTCTTTCCATTTAAAAATGCATTAGGAGGAATTGTACTAAATGGGAGGTTGGGTGCCCCTAGGACTTCTCCCTGGTACTAGTTTTGAAGAGTTTTAAACTGAGTCTGAAGTGATGCAAATTTTTTTAAAAACCCTTTGCTTCTTTTTCCCCCTCCTTCCCCTTTTCTCTTTAAACAGGAATTTTTGCTTATCTGAACTACAGAGTGCCTCGCACTAGGAAGGAAATATATGAAACCCTGATAAAAGGATTACAGAGACTGGAATACAGAGGATATGACTCTGCAGGTATGTTAACCAACTCAACACATTAATTTTAGCAACCAATACCTCATTCCATGACTTTTTTGGGTACTTTCAGTGTCTGGCATCTTGGATTTTTCTTTCTTTATTCTAGAGATTAACAGATCAGAACTAATTAGCTTGATTCTTGGAGTGGTACAACTTTCCTCAGGACTTAAAACTGGGTGTTTAGCTCTGAAATTAGATGGTTGAGCTTAGTACACATAAGCAAAACAAACAGGGTGTGGAAGAAGGTCTCTGTACAGGGCCATGCAGTTTGTGCCTCAGCCTTTTTTGTGTATGTGAATCCCAGTGAAGGACGGGGAACATTAAACTTCTCCTTAATCTGAGTTGGCTCATTTCATCAGGCAAAATATTTCGGTCGTCAAACACAATTTGAGATGGTTCATGTACGTTTTAATCTGTGCAATGGATATAGACTTGATGTGGTTTCATTTGAACATGCAGAGGTCTAGCAACAGACTTCAAATATACCCCTTTAAAGGGTAATTTAAAAACACTCATTTCAGTGGTGTGTGCCTGTGTGTATTTTCTCAGCCTTTTCCTTATTCTAGTCTATTTCATGCTTTAAATAACACTTATGACTGTGTCCTGTGCTGTAGGAGTGGCAATTGATGGAAATAATAATGAAGATAAAGAAAGATTCATCAAACTAGTTAAGAAAAGAGGAAAAGTAAAGGCCCTGGAAGAAGAGCTGTACAGTAAGTGTTAAAAATGACCCCTTTACTTTGGCCTCCCAGTCAGATACCATCTGCATCTCAGCAGAAAGTCAGACCATAAAACTGCAGTTACAATTTTGTGTCAGCAATAACTGCATTGAGGAATCCAAGCAACGAAATTTTTTGTGCCCCTCAAATCTGCACTGAAAAAGCAAGCTGACTTTCAGATATAGCACTGTGATATTGTCAGTCTACTCCCTTCTTTTGGTTGCTCCTTTGTTCAAAACCTGGGCGTCTTTGGTGCTTTACTCATGTGATTTCTGTGCTGCATGGCTGAAATGCTGAAACATGCACTCTGACAGAATTTACGACCATTTAAGCAGCTGGCTGTCATCACAATCTGCTTTATGCAGTGCTTCCATCTGTGAAAGGCTGAAGTTGTGTTTTAATACATTTACATTATAATTTGTAGTAATGGGGTCTGTTAGCCTGGCTGTTAGTACTGGCTAAAATGCTCAAGTCGTGGCAAACAAGGTTTTAATCACAGTAGCTTGAACTTTCTGAAGTGTAATGTCAAGAAAGCAAATGGTTTTAAAAAAAGCCAGAAGATAGCTTTTAGTGTTTTGCCTGTAGGAATTCTCTTTGTGTTTTACTAATTGTGTGTGTGTGTGTGTGAGTGTGAGAGAGAGAGACAACATTAATTATTCAGTAAACTGAATTTCTCCTGTATAGAACAAGATGACCTGGATTCAAAAACAGATTTTGAAACCCATTTTGGAATTGCTCATACTCGCTGGGCGACCCATGGAGTACCAAGTGCAATAAACAGTCATCCTCAGAGATCAGATAAAAGGAATGGTACGTAATCTCTGCAGCTCTTGAGCCACGTGAATCTGAAATGATTCAATCCACAGAGCACATATGTTCTTACTATTGTTATGGTATCTATTTTTCATACTAGGACTAAGCTGTTGCCGTTCTATTTAGCTTAGACACTTTTAAAATAAAATAGACTCTTCTCAGGCTAAAGTAACACTAAAAATTAATGAGATCTGTTCTCTGAAAATTGCGTGTTAATCAAAGTACAACATTCTTGTTTTGAAAGATGGGACTGAAAATATAAATGTGTCAATATTGCCTGGGCCAGAAAAGGGAGATTTCAAATCATTCTTTACTTGAGATGGCTTGGTATTCTTCTACTGGGTGTAGCTTAGAACTCTCCTAATTTGGAACTGCTGTTGTATGCTTTCAGAATTTGTAAGCTGCTTTCTGTTGCCCATGTTGTGATAAACTGTAGGCCTGAAAGCCATAGCAGGTAGTTTCAAGTGCACTTCTAAGCTTTTTTTTCCCTTGTAATTTTGTTTTCTGAATTAAATATCTTAATTTTCTGTTGCTCATGACTATATGTATTTTTTTTCTCTTAGAATTTGTTGTTATCCATAATGGAATCATCACAAACTACAAGGACCTGAGAAAATTTCTGGTGAGTCTGTGGCAACTCAATTCTAAAACTAGAAAGTTAGTACTGCCCTAAAGTACCATCAGATCTTTCACGACTTTGGTGGAACTTGAATTCAAGTTTCTTGATATCATCTGTAAAAAGCTGTGTGAAAGTCTGCCTCACAGGGATACTCAGGAGCTAGTGAAGTGCAATATGTTCCTGTAATCCTAAATGCAAAGTATTTATGAGTAGAGTAGCAGTTTGTGCTGAGATTCTTTGAGAGGATGTGTGGAGTGGGCTCTCTCCTGTGTCTTGGTGCTTGACAGATGCTAAACTACTACATGTCTTACTACAGTATTTCCCAAAGAATAGCTATGGCACAATAAATCCTTGTATTTTATCTGTAGTGATTTGTATCCACTGGTCCAGTGTAGTGCTCCGAGCTGTCTGACTCTGCAGTTTCTGGTGGGAGGCAGCTGAGCAGCCCCTCAGTGTTTCTTGCCTGAGGATGGACACAGTTTTTACTCTCCTATATGATATTTCAGGAGAGCAAAGGCTACGAATTTGAATCTGAAACGGATACAGAAACAATCCCCAAATTGATCAAATACATGTATGACAACAGAGAGAGCGAAGACACCAGCTTTTCAGCCTTGGTAGAGAGAGTTATTCAACAGTTGGTAAGTGGGCAATTACTTTTTTTCCTGTACCACAGCATAAGCTACTTGTGGGGTTCCTTAGCATTCTGCCTTATGCATTTAGATCCTCTGCAGGAGTTCTTAGAAGGTGCTGCAAATAACACTTTTAGGCTTCTAAACAATGCTTAATAGACCAAGAAATGAGATTAAAATTTTGGAGACTTCAAAGGCTTTTCACTGTTAAATCCTTAAACTGCAGTAGCAGCGGGTTTTGTTTGTTGAGTTTTTTGTTTTGTTTTTTCTAGCAAGAAGTTAATGCAGCTTTTTAATGAAGCAGTTTAATTTAAAAAAAGTAATAGGAGCCTCTGGGGGTTAAAATCTCTCATAAATGGCAGTGTGTTCTTAAAGGTTATTCTGATCGTGTTGAAACACTGCTGTGATTCAAGTTTGGCCAATGCCTTGGCTCTCCTATTTGGAAATAGATCTAACAAGCTGGACTGGTTTCCAAACTGTGAAGTGGGAATCTACTGTTACTCAGTATGTGAATGCTTAAAATCTTTGATAGATGCATTGCAAACTTGGAGAAAGCTGGCTTTGTTTCCTCCCCCAGTCTCCGGGCAGATGTTTTCCCTCCCCTTCCTGCAGTTTCTTACACTCTTTTCACCTCCCCATCTCCTCTTTAAAGCAGCTCTGTAGGACTCCTTGGAGCGGGGCTGGAATCCACACGAAGTCAAGGCCTGTGTGGGTCAAGAGGGAACAGCGGTGCAGCCCCAGAGCTGAGGGGAAAGGAGGCTTCCCCTGGCCCGAGAACAGGGGCAGAGTGCTCTGAGTGGAGCCCCGGGAGGGGAGGGAATGTCACCATCCCCTGCTTGCAGGGTGGGGGGCTTGGCTCCTGCTTTGGGAATCCTCCCCCACGAGTTTGCCAGCTGTGTTAGTACTGTAGAGTTGTTTCTGAGTTTTGTTCTGGTGTTGTGGATTTTTTTGTGTGTTTTGGTTTTGAAATACATTAATGAGAATTTGCTGCCCGAACTAGAAATGGTAACTGCAGGTTTTTAGCTGAAAATGCATGGTAATGCACTACATGCAAATTCTGATTGAAGGTGTGACTGAAAGTAAAAGTCTAAGTCTTCATGCTGATTATGAGTAACATCTCTGACATTTCATAACCTTTGCATTAGAAGTTACTGCTTTTATTTATAAAGAGAGGCTAAGTGCTCACTTCTTGATCTTTCAGCTGTTGCGCTGTTAATGTGCATGTCAGCTTGTTCTGCTCCATGGCCAATTCCTTTCAAGGTGCAGTCTGCCCTCCAGGAAGAGATTCCTGATAGCAGTTCCTCCAGTGCCTCTTCAGAGAGGGGCCCCAGTTTAATGAGATACAACTATTTGAGATAAGTTGTTTAGGGTCTCTTTTTTTCTCCTTTGTGTTCGTGGTTTCCAGGAAGGTGCTTTTGCATTGGTTTTCAAGAGCATCCATTACCCAGGTGAAGCTGTTGCTACCAGGTTAGTAAAAGTCCATTTTATACATAATGCATGCTTTTTATTGGGTTAAAAAAAAAGGCCAGCATCTCTCAAAGATACTAAAATATTGATGTTTAGAGTGCTTAATTAACCAAAACTCAGTGAGTCAATAAAGAAGCTTAGTGTATCTTGTGTTTCTAAATTTGTATTAAGAGCATGCTAACATTTTTCCTATATCAAAAAGGGTAGAGGGAAGGGATATTGTTCAGTTTTAGGTCCTGTTGAGTAAAGACTGAGATAAGTATATTCATGTTGGCTAGAAGACCATCATAGTAACAGGTTATACAAATAGTGCTTTATAGTATAGCTGTCATAGCATTTATGGTGTTTTTCTGTGTAAGTTCTACTTTTATTTATGAATTGGAAAACAAGTTTCAGGAAATGTAAAGATACTAAAATAGCAAATGACATAGCAGTGGGAATAAAGACTCTTTTATCTTACAACCCAAAAGCCCATTGCTTCTGTGGCCTAAAATAGGACTACATTAAAATTGTGAAAAAGCCAGCTGTACCATCACTCCAGCTGGAGAACATCTTCTGACATGAACTATTCTATATGTGGTTCAGGTTTGGGTTTTCAGGGCTGAGGGATTTAAGAGAAGCTAATCTTGTAATCTGAGCATGACTTGTTCTTTCATTCCTGTGATTTTTTTAAATAAGGTCTTCAGTGTGACATGCAACCCATATAATTTAAAAAATGGTCTTAAAAGTCTACACTTTCAGAGGTGCACTAGTGATGGTTGATGTTTCTGAGTTTGAAAGGCTAAAGAGTGTAACACTATTTCAATTCTAAAGAGCACGGGAGCTTATTGATATCTCACTTTAGAGGCAAAGTAAGCTGTGTTTCAAATTTATGCCTGCACTAAGCTGTTTTTTGATTACTGGAAAGAAAAGAGCTGGTTCATATACGTTTTCCTGTATCTGGATGTAGTTCATGGGTAAAGAATCACCAATGCACATGGTAATTACTTATATAATAATATTTGGTGAATCTTACACAAGAACCAAGTTTATGTAACTCTTGCCATGTAATGGCCTTGGGATCAGGGTTGAAGGAGGCTGTTCCTGTTTAGGAAGCTAGATGGGATGTTGTCGTTTTAGCTT
This sequence comes from Machaerirhynchus nigripectus, assembly GCA_013397975.1. Lineage (NCBI taxonomy): Eukaryota > Metazoa > Chordata > Aves > Passeriformes > Dicruridae > Machaerirhynchus > Machaerirhynchus nigripectus. The sequence continues at coordinate 199,086 of VZRQ01006835.1, read as the reverse complement.
CACAGATGTCCTGTGACTTCTTTTTATGCACATTTCTCTTTATAAACTTGAGTGTTTTCCTTTTTGTAGGAGAGGGAGTCCTTTGCTCATTGGGGTTAGGAGCAAGTACAAGCTCTCTACTGAACAGATTCCTGTTTTGTATAGAACATGTAAGTTGAGAAATCAAAATACTTTATTTTTAAGAACTAAAATTACTGGTATTTTATGATGAAAAACTAGGTTAATTGGTTTTTGTACCATAAAACTACCAGCTGATGCCCCAAATAGCTTCTTGGCTGAGGATATTTTTATACTACTGAATGTGTAGTTCGTGTTAAAGTCCCATCCCCCAGACTATTTCTGTAACTGTGATACCATAAACTTGTATAGTCTGTAATCTTAACTTGAACAGAACTGGTTTTGCATTTAGAATGTCTCATTTCTTTAATAGGCAACATTGAGAATGTGAAGAACATCTGCAATTCCCGAATGAAAAGACTGGACAGCTCAACCTGCCTTCATGCTGTTGGGGATAAGGCAGTAGAATTCTTCTTTGCTTCAGATGCAAGGTAGTAAAAGTACTTCAGCTTTGTTGAAAATACTGGTTTTTTGTTTAAAAGTGAGCTAGTTCTGGCAATCTTATGCTGCCTTGCTGCTGTACAATGGCTTCCTGAAAGAAGAGCTTTTAATCCAGGTAACATCAGAAAGCACCCAGGCTCGGGTCCTTGAAAAATGTTTGCAGTTCAAATGCTGTTGGCAAACCTTCAGAAGTGCAGTATCTGCCAGCTGCTGACCTCCATCTGAAATACATCCAGTGTAGGAAGGTAATTTGGGTACAAATGGACAAATCAGCTGAGCGTTTGGGCAGACTACAGGTTAGTCAGGGTTGTGATGTTTTTAATTCAGGTATCGGAGGAGGAAAATAGTGGTGTGGTTCCAAGCTGGGCAGGAACCTGGACATCAGGCACACATTAATCTTGGAAACGAGAGAGTGACCTTAGCAGGATCCATCAGGGACACTGGGAGGCAACTTCAGAGCAGCAGGAACTGATGCAGCGGTTCCTGAGCCTCCTGCTGTGGGTTGCTGTTGCAGGAGGAGCAGCAGATGGAGCCATTGCCTTTAGGATGGCTCTGTCTGTAGTTATGTCCAAAAGGAAGACAGAAGCAGGGCTGGAAATGCTCTTGTGGCATATTTAATTGCTTTGCTATTACCAACTCTGATGTGTCAGGTTTTTCTTGCTTTGTTTTTTTTCTCTGTAGTGCTATCATTGAGCACACCAACAGAGTGATCTTCTTAGAAGATGATGACATTGCAGCAGTAACTGATGGGAAACTCTCGATTCACCGTCTGGAGCGTTCAGCTAGTGATGATCCTTCCCGGGCCATCCAGACCTTGCAGATGGAATTGCAGCAAATCATGAAGGGTGGGTTGAAACATCTGTAAATGAGTATCATCAAAGATGGATAATTACTGTTTGTGTAGTAGATAGGCAGAAAACTGCTAACTTGTTGTGAAGATTACCTTTTATTCAGGCTGTTTGTACTGGGAGCTGACAATTCCAAGTTTTGAGACCAAGAGGGAATGGGCAGTCTGGGACCCTATCAATTTTAGTCTTGGAAAAGTCATAGATACTTCTATTCATTTTAGTATTTAGTGAAAATACAATAATGTTAACACATTGTAGTTGTTGGCAAAGTTTTGACTGTAAATTAATAATTGAAGCGGAGCACAGAAGTTTCCTTATGAAGGAATTTATTTACCTTGTCAGTGTCGGGAGATGGAACCCACCAAATAGAGTGAACTATCCATCCTTCCTTTCTTCTTGCCTGTTCTAAGCTTTTGTTTAAGCTAACACAGTCAAGTTAGCTTGTTACTACAGGTCATCTTAAAAGGTTTTTTTTGTAACTGGAATAGACTTAAAATAACAAACCGTGTCATGTTTTTGTAAACAGGTAACTTCAGTGCCTTCATGCAGAAGGAAATTTTTGAACAACCAGAATCAGTTGTCAACACAATGAGAGGCAGGGTGAACTTTGAGAGCAGCACAGGTAACTGAGAACAGCCCTTCAAACTGCACTAAGTTTGAAATTTGTAAACATGCTCTCTAGAAAGTTAAACTCACCACTGATATATGTGTATTAATTTGTTTGCAGTTCTGCTGGGGGGGCTGAAGGATCACTTGAAAGAAATGAGAAGATGCCGAAGACTGATCATTATTGGCTGTGGGACCAGTTACCACGCTGCAGTGGCTGTATGTTCCCAGCCTTGGTTGAAATGCACATATAACTTAATTGCTGGGGTTTCAGACAACAGCTCTTCATCTGCTTTTTCTTCCATCTCAAACTCTGTCTTTCATTGAGGGGTCTCACCCTTTTATTTAGTTTTCCTTAGTGCCACGTTATTAATGTATGCTCCAATGACGTTACCTACCACGCTAGAAGTTAACTTTTTTCACCTTGGTTTTTAAAGCTCTGGTGAGCTCTAATTACCAGCTTTTCTAATAAGAATCCATTTAGATTTTCTCTGACTTGGAAAATGTCCAAATGTTAGCGGGTGGCAATATTAACAAATACTGTGTGCTGCTTGAATACAGACTCGACAAGTCCTGGAAGAATTAACTGAATTACCAGTGATGGTGGAACTTGCCAGTGACTTCCTGGATAGAAACACACCTGTATTCAGGGATGACGTGTGCTTTTTTATAAGCCAGTCAGGTGAGCTACGTGTGCTGTTGAGTGAGTGCTGTAAGATTGCTTTCCATTGCACTTTGCATCATGTAAGTGTGGATACAGTTATTTAGAACACACTTGTGTAGAATTTTATGCTTTTCAGGAATCATTATTATCCTCTGCCAACCTGAAGTCAAGATGTGAATGTTTTCCAGGTGAAACTGCAGATACACTCATGGCCTTGAGGTATTGTAAAGAACGTCGTGCTCTGACAGTTGGCATCACAAACACGGTTGGAAGTTCAATATCCAGGGAGACTGACTGTGGTGTGCACATCAATGCAGGACCTGAGATAGGTGTGGCAAGCACAAAGGTAATTGCTGTTCAGTGTTTGACTTTCATCCTGCAGCCCTGTGGAATACAGCACTTCAAACTGAGACCATAGTCACTCTCTGCAGAATTAGCTGCTAAATGTTTTTGTTTTGTCTGCAGGCTTATACCAGCCAATTCGTGTCTCTTGTAATGTTTGGCCTAATGATGTCTGAAGACAGAATTTCCTTGCAGAAAAGGAGACAGGAAATCATAAGTGGACTAAAATCGTTGCCAGGTATATTGATATTTTGGGCTTGAGGAGGCGTAGGGGATGTTGGCAGTGTAAAATACTACTCAGGGATATTTCTTTCTCATTTAAGTTTCACTCTCCCCCTCATCCTGAAAGGCAGACAATATGAGAAAAATGAACTGCTCATTTCTGCACTATTTGCCAATTTTACAAGCGCCCTTCCAAGAAACTTGGCAGGAAGGTTGGAATTTTCATGGGTTGGGTTTTCTCATCAGGGACACTTAGTTTTGTAGAAAATCTCCTGTTTTGTAAGAAATATCTCCTAAATTCATGGCTTGAAATTTTTAAAGCCTCCCCCTTTAAATCAGGATCTATAAAAGGAAACTAATTCAAGGTGACTTTTAAATGGATGTTTCACAACTTCCTTTAGAAATTCAAGCGGGATGTATGAGCACTGCCTAAACCAATAGTTGCTTTAAATTTATTACTGTAAGTAAGGCTGGAGAAAATATCCTTAAACTGCAGTCAAAGTTGCTAAGTTAATGGTTGAATTTTATTAAGTGTATTTGTTCTGTTAGATAATTAGAACATTCTACTACAAGTGAACTACTTTTTCCAGTTTAAAAAAAAATGATTTTTTTTTCTGTGCCTCAATAGAAATGATTAAAGAAGTCTTGTCCTTGGATGAGAAGATACATGATTTGGCTCTTGAACTGTACAAACAAAGATCATTGCTGGTTATGGGTCGTGGGTATAATTACGCCACTTGTCTGGAAGGAGCATTGGTAGGAACTTCTCAATATTGTTTAATATTCTTTAAAAAGAGATTTTGTGGCTTCTGCAACATAGTTTATTTCTAATATTTCATTACAATTTAATTCTACTGCAATAAAACTGCTGCCTATAACTAGGAGCATTTAATTCAACACAAACGTAAGGTGAACCTGGATATGGTATCAGTTTCCTGTTTCTTTCACATAACAAACACAGTGTTTAATGAGTCTGTTTACAAACAAGAAACTAACAATTTAAGCTGCTGACCCATTTGAAAACAACATCAGAAAAACGCAGTGTGCTGATGTTGAGAAGAGATGCTCATGCAGGACACTCATGAATTATGTTACAAACATTCTGGTAAAATGGACACATATCCATTTCTCAGAGGAGTTTGATGTGTTAAAGGTAGACTGCAGTAGCCAAGGTTGTGCTAGGTGTTTGGTTGGTTACTCCATGTGCATGGGTGAGCTCTCCTGCTGCTGCCCCCAGCCTGCTAGCAATCCCAGCAGACACCCGTGTGTTTTCACTAATATTTGGTACTGGGTGCATGTATTCAAGTGGCAGAGGTACAGCCTTGGTGTTTTGCGTCTCGTGGCTGTCGTTTCTCAGCTGATTTAGTAATAATTTGAGGCATTTCCTTTTTTTTTTAGAAAATAAAAGAAATCACCTATATGCACTCGGAAGGTATCCTGGCTGGTGAGCTGAAACATGGGCCCTTAGCCCTAATAGATAAACAAATGCCTGTTATCATGGTGATAATGAAGGATCCTTGTTTCACCAAGTGCCAGAATGCTCTGCAACAGGTCACTGCTCGGCAGGTATGGTGTTTAACTAATTAACTTACACCATGTCATAGGAAAAGAGACTGTGCACACTGTGTTGCTGCTGACTCTGCATCTGGAAAGGGATGTACTGCTGATTATTTTTAATTATTAAGTTTTAAATAAGATGCTACATCTGCATTGCAGGTTGTTATTACAGGTTAACATCAGCAATGAAAACTGGTTTCATATGGCTTGTTTGTTTGTTTTGGGGTTTTACTGTTTTGAAGCAAATGGAATAATATTAAAACTCTACAGGGTGAAAACATTAAAGTTTTACAATATAGTGAAAGTCAAGAGCCATTATGCAAGACTGGCATTGCCTTTGTTAGCTACTTGAGTGTCTTCAAACATATGTAGGCACACTATGAACAGCATTTCAAAGTAGTTCGAGGCTAGCTGTTCACTTAACAAGGCAAAATTTTATTTTCAGGGTCGTCCAATCATTCTGTGCTCTAAAGAAGACACTGAAAGCTCAAAATTTGCCTACAAAACCATTGAGCTGCCTCATACAGTTGACTGCCTTCAAGGAGTGTTGAGTGTCATTCCTCTTCAGTTGCTTTCATTCCACCTGGCTGTTCTCAGAGGATATGATGTAAGTGTTTTCTATATTTAACACCCCATTTAGTGCCGTTTTGAACTTCCTCCTACCAGTGTAAAGTGAGAGACCCAGTTATATGGCATATCTAAGAGATAGTTATGAAAATAGCTAGTGCAGCTCATAGTAAGTGTGGTTATAGAGGTGGCATTTCAATGCCAATTCTTCAGTTTTGTATTTCTTAATTAGTATTCTTCTAAAAAATTATAAAGCTCTTTTGCTTAGTTTGATTAGTTAAGAGTGCAAATGGGGCTTTTTCAGAGAACTCAATCTTGAAATGTGATATTGTACTTTAACTTAAAATAGGTCAGTGCTTTGCACAGCTTGGTTTGTTGATGTGTTGGTGTGTCAGTTTGATAGTGATGACTGCTTTGGAAAGGTACCCTGTGCAAAACAAATATGTATTTGTTAGGAGGGTTTTGGAGGCACAGATGAATTCAGCTGCGACTCATTGTCTGCAGATCTATAGCCTGTTGTGTGTGTTAATGTGTCTAGAATAAAGCAGAACTCATTAGGAAGTCTGAAAGAGCACACTAAATGAACTGTCAAATGCAGAATGTCAGTATTACTCTGTCATACTGAAAGTCTGTCTCTTCATTCTAGGTGGACTTTCCAAGAAATTTGGCCAAATCTGTTACTGTAGAATAACAGCCAGGAACAGCTGATGTGTTTGTCTCCAGACCTCTGAGTTATACTTGCAGAATGTGTTGTTCTGAACTGATAGGTAAATGTTTTTCCTAAAGAGAATGACAGTGCTAACTGGAAAGTGTCAGAAGGATTTATCTTGCAGCTTCAAAAGCTTTTGATGTGCCTTGTACCCAAGTGCTTTTGCTCACAGCAAATACTCCTCCAAGTCCTGAAATTGCCAAAGAAGATAAAAATTGTTTACACTTGGTATACTGAATGAACTTTTTTACTGTGCAATATATATATATACAGCTCTCCCCAGAGTAACTGTGAACATTTTTTTAGCCTACACTACATAACTAGTTTTAAAGTTATAGTATTTATAAGTACAATTTGTATAGCTTTTTTTAAGTTATTTTTTTAGTACATTGCTTATCTGTAACATTGGTAATGCTCAGAATGTAAATACTGAGCGTGTTGATACTTGTGTACAGTTGTTAGGGATTTTCCTTCTTCAGCCTCAAACTGGAAATTTGTTGTCCCCTCTTCTTTCCCAGCTTCCCTTCCCCCTTTGCATCTGTGTTTCATATTTAACCAGTCATTTACAAAGTTCTTCTGTGGCTGTAAATTCCCAGCTATGTTTTAAATTTCTGCTTCTTTCAACTGTTTTGAAAAGCCAGAATGACATTTGTTTTGTATGCCACCCCAGCTCTTATTTGCATAACATGTATAGTGCAACAGAATACGGGAACTGGATGTCTCTCAAGTGATATTTTTGTTTGAAGAGGGTACAATGAAATGACAATGCAATTAAAAGATTATATAATTCTTCGTGTTTTGAGGTTTGGTTTTGTGTGTGTGTGTTTGGGTTTTTGTTTATTTTGGTTTTGGTTTTTTTGTTTTTTTTTTTTTTTAACTTGATGACTTCTCAGATCTGACTCTGGTCCTATTTTAGTACCATATATATTTGCAAAAGCACACTTTGCTAGTTGTGAACCAACTTGCAGTAGGGGGGCCCCAATAAACCTGCAAAAAAAAATGTAGATACACACAAGAAGTTCTCTGCTCATTTGTTTGGTTTTTATTTCCAAATGGCCAGAAAGCATAGTATTCAATTTTTCTGTGTTTCATTAACTAAGTACTTCACTAGTAAAGCTTTCTTTATGATATTCCTCTGCAGGCTTGCTTCTAAATGGAGGTGTTTGAATGTTTACTTAGGTTAAAAGGGGGAAAGTGTTATACCAGCTTGTTGTAATAGGGCCTACTTACTGGAAACTGCCCTAGTACTTTTTATAACCACATAAAAGAACCAAAATCTTAATGAAAAGCACTTTAGTAACCTGACCTAAATGCCCAGAATATGTAACTCTGTATCTAATGTGTTTTGGTAAGTGATAAGAAGGCCCCTTTTACTCTCTATCTAGAATTACTATTCTCTTCATATTAAAAATTGGAACTATTAAAGCACACTGATGTCATTTAGTCTATAGCTACATTAAATTGATTTTATTTAAAAAAATTGCAGGTGTGTTTTTCCAAAATCATCTGTGAGAACAGAAATCACAGAAATGAAAGCTCTCATCAGCCGTAGGAGAGGTGGAAAATTGAGTTTATTTTCAGGCAGCACCTGTTTTCAAAGACAAGCAGTCCTTGTGTCCAGGTGCTGGGGTGTGTAATGGAGAGAAGGCTTATGAGTTTTGAGTGGGGTTGAAAATAGCGCGGGGAGGGAATAAATCCCTTCCCTTCTGAGCCACCCCTCTGGAAAAGCTGTGGGAAGTCCGTGCTCCAGGGCTATGGCAGAACCAGCGCTTCAGGGTGTGCAGCGGCACAACGAGGCCGTGGTGTGTTGTTACGCGGTGACAGGCTGCCACCGTGTGACGTCATCCTGCCACTTTGAGGGCTTCTTGTCCATGGCAGATGTTTCCATCACGGAGGGCTTCTCCCGGCCTGCTGGAGCTGTGAGGAGCTGGCAGCAGGACTGGTGCCGCAGCGAGTCGTGATGTGGTACTGCTGTGAGGTGACGTCATGGCTATCGTGGCAGCCTGACGTCATGTGACGTCACGCGATGACATCACTCCGGGGCCGGTGGCCGAACTGCCCCATCACTGCGGGCCTTCAGCGCCCTCCCTTATATAGCGGCCGGCAGGTCCCGCCCCCAATCCCGATTGGCTGAGCTCCTCCAGCGGGGGGCTGCGATTGGCCGGAGCGGCTGTCAGTCAGGGGCGGCGCCGTGCGGAGCACCAGGAGGCCATTGTGGCTGGGGCAGCGGGAGGCGGCGGCTGGGGCTGGTCCCGCCGCGTCCGACCCA
>VZRQ01006835.1:65938-190566 GCA_013397975.1 Machaerirhynchus nigripectus | reverse complement strand
GAGGGGAGCAGGAGCGAGGGCTGCGGGTCCCGCTCGGTGCGGCCGCGTGAGCCCGGGCTTTCTGGAGCCGAAGCGATTTCCCAGCAGAAGTTTTAGGAAAGATGTGAGAAGAGTCTTTTTGCTTGGTTCTTACATAAACAGCGAAATTGGTTACGGCACATGGACGTTTAAACTTCTTCTCTCTTTATACCAACTTGCCCTGGCAGAGTGCTGAGTGCCTTTCAGTGTTTGCGTGTGTGTGTAACAGCTGAATGATACTGTAACAGATAGTGGTGAATTCTTCGTTTGGTCAGTAGTAACGTGGATTGCTTAAAGAAGAAGGTCTACTTTCCGAGAGTTTCTAGTTGCAAACTATCTCTAAACTCCGCTGTAATCCTTCGGCATTACTCAGCTAGTGCTTTGTTACACTTTCGTTTTAAAGGTTGTGAGTAGAGGAGTGAGGTTTAACTCACTGTGATTTTGTAGTTGGACTCTTACCTTTTGATACATATTGCTGTAAAGATTAAAAAAAAACCCTTGACACTATTAGATGATAGTCCTTAAAAGGGCACACCTGAATTTGAAGTACTTTTGCAAGGGTGAATAAGGGAATAGGGGGAGATTTTCCGCACAGAATGCCCGTATGTTTTCATACACACATTTCATACGTGTGTGTATATCCATTGTTAATATTGTCAGCAGTAGAATTTTAGCTTAAGGCTTAAAAATCAAGCTAAGCTTCGTGTTCTTGTGTTTAATTGTCAGTAGTAACATTTCTGTAACCAAAACAACCTTGGGAATGTGTTCCCAGTCTGTTTCATAAGCTTTTGACTTGAAGATATCCAGAGGACAGATCTGGTTAATAATATGTTGCCATTTTAATAAATATATTTTAGGGAAGTGACTGTTTAATACAGGGTGTATTCTATAGTGCAGTTGCTTTCAGCTTCTAAAGATTTCCCACTGGAATTCTGTATAAACCTACTACTGGCAGGTTTGGTGTGTTGGTTATTTTTCTAGTAGGAGAATAATGAATAAGGACTAAGAAACTGATTTGGCAGATATACTTCCTGCTTGCACAACAGGAAATTGTTTTTATTTGGGGGCTCTTGCCCCCAGAATGGTTTGTCTGAAGTCCTGTGAACAGCTACAATCCCATAGCACCTAATTTTACATTAATGTGTATGTCTGAAGTAATATATGTTCTGATGCATCCAAGCAACTTGAAGCCCAAGTGAAAGTTAAGACTCGAGATGGAGAGGTGCTTTGCACAGAGAATGGCAAATGTGTTGAAATACATAAAACCTGTGTTCTGAGGCCCAGTTCTCTCTTTGGGTCTTGTTTAAAAAGCTTATCCTGATCTCCAAGTGATATTTTAAAAGGTGGCTTTGTGTAGACAAGGATTCTTAAAGGGAGGGTTTTTTCAGGATCAGGATAATTTCATTTTCCCATATTTCTTTATCCCTGTTACAGAAAAGTGTTTCATTAACCCCTGAAGAGGTACAGCATAGTTCTTGTGTAACTAATAAGCTGATATCCTGTAACTTGATACCCAGTTCATGCAAAATCTGTACTTCTTTTGGTTTTGTCTCTAAGTCCTTGCAGAGGGAGGATCTCGACCTTTCAGCTGTACCTTTCTTCCAATAATGAAAATTCAGTGAAAATACCATAGCTGCTTAGGAACTGTTAATCAAAAAATTTGGTACCTCAGTGTACACAGCTTTGGAGTAATGAAAAGGGTTGGAAAGAAGAGAGTGGGATGTACTAGGAGAGTCTGGGAGCTGCTCGTGAGGCATCACTTTGGTCTCATGTTATTGTGAGCTGGCTGTGGAACTGCATCTGACTGCCTCTGGTATGCCTATATTGTGTAGGAGATGTCGTTTTTTTCCTTCTCCCTCCCTGTGACAGAGGCAGAAAGTTGGTAGCCCACATTTTCTCTTTGCTGATCGTTTCTCCTCTGCTTTTTTCTAAAGCTTCTAAGAGGAAATGTCAAGTAAACTGACTGTCTAAATTGCTGCCGGAAATGACCCGGTTGAATGTCTGCCTCTTAAAATGCTGCATAGATTTTGAGAAACTAGAAGGTAAAAGGGACTCTAGACATTTCTTGACACTCTCTTAAGACTTTACAGTTTGGTTTAAACTCAGTCTTTAATAGGACTTGGAGGTCTTCCACCTATTTTACTGCAGGTTCCTTGAGTTCATCTGCTGACTTAAAACGTGGAAAAGATGCTGCTCCCTCCTCAATGCACTGAGGAAGAGAGAAATCTGAATTCTAATTCTTGAAGCAACCAAAAGTTATTTGTGTGGCTTTGTGCCCTTCTAGGCTTCTAGTCTGGCTTGCTCTTGAGGCTTTTCTGTTTTGCATTGGCTCACAGATACTCGGTGGGGCCAGCGAAGAGAGAGATGAGCTGTTCTTTCCGTAGCCAAAGCAGACAGCACAGGACACAGCTGCTCTGGGGGAAGGGGCTGCTTGCATTTCCTGTTTTAAGGAACAAGTTTCAAATGATTTGCCTGTGCAAATCACTCTGGGTTCTAATGGCACTATCTGTCATAGTGAATGTGAAATTAAAAAGGGGAAAATTTGTTAGAGAGCTCTTCAGTAATTACTGAGGTAATTTTCTTGTAGGGTTTGGAAGAGAGATGGACACCCAGGAAAACTGGTGGTCTGTGCTCTCGTTACTGTAGTACATCAGAGCTAAAGAGGTTTAGTCCATTACTGTGCTCTCTGATGTAATTACTTACCTCTAATTCATTCTTGACAGATCTATTTGACTTACTCTCTATTGTGGCAGGAAAGTCTCCTTTAAATTTTAGCCCAAAATTCTAATTCTGGAGTACTATAAGGACATGACTGATAGTGTAGGGTGTTGTGGTGTGTATAAAATGGGAAGGAGAATGTCTTGCCATAGGTCTGGATCAGGGAAAGGTTGCCAGGCAGAGGTGAGAAGACAGAGCCCTCCTTGAATTTTCCTTCTGAACAAGGCTGAAAGGGATGTTGGAGAAATTGCAGCAGCCACAGGGATTTGGGGGGCAGTTTTGTTTTAAACCTGTTTTGCTGTTTTAATCACGTCTTTTATTAAAACCCCCATTTCTTTCTGTCCATGGACTCCATGGATGTCTGCACTTTTATCTGTGTATTCAGTGTTTGAATAACATAATTTTTGATTTTTTTTTTCTGTAATACAGAAATTAGTACATTTCTAGTACAGAGTAGTAGTTCTAAGTTATGGAGTAACCTTCAAGGAGTAGAGAGTTGTATTTGGGTGGTTTTGTTTTTAGAGTTGTTTACTTAGATACTTTTTGTTTGAGGGATTGGAGCAGGAACATGCATTCCCTTAAAGCTGTGAAAGCTGTAATTGCTGTCTGTCTGCCAGTACTTTTCATTAGCAGTAGTAATGCACAAAACTGAAAGAATATTTGTGTAATGGTGTGCTGTTGAAAAATTCATATGTATTAAAATATGTATAGTATTTCCTATCTTGTCTGCCTGGAATTAGTGAGATACTGAACATTTGTTTTCTTTATTTTTCTTTAAGATCTTGAAAACTTTGCCAGGTGCCTGAGAGAGAAAACTACATGACACGACACCATGACTGACAGTAAATGTGATAGTCAGTTTTACAGTGTTCAAGTTGCAGATTCAACATTCACTGTACTAAAACGTTACCAGCAATTGAAGCCCATAGGATCAGGGGCACAGGGCATTGTTTGGTGAGTAATAAATACTTCATTTAAATATGAAAAACTATAAATAAAAAGCAAAATTTGCATGCCTTTCTGATACAGGCACCAGAACATAAAACACTGATAATAAATTCTCGTGTTACAGGGTTATAGGATGAATAAATTGTGAACCAATTGCGTGCTATAGTTCATGTGCAAACCTATTTTTTTGTTTTGTTTTTAGGAAAAATTAGTATTTGGATAACTGCATAAATTAGAATGGTCAACAAATTTCTTCCTTTCTTATTAACCACTTTATTTCTGTTTCTAGTTCTCCCATTGCCCTTGTAGTTGTGATATTGCAGTGTAAGGTATGACAATGGTGAGAGATTCTGGGTTTTACTCGTTTCTTCATCCTGGCCCCCTTTCTTCCCCCTCTTTTATTCCCAATCACTCCTGTCCATTTCTAGGAGCCATCAATGCAGTGCCTTGCCATTAACTGGCAGGATGAGGCAAATCAGTGTCATTGTCACTCCATGGATTAACCAGAAAGGGATGCTGTGTGAGGGGTTGGGCTGGCCGGCTCTCCCTTGGTGTGTCACCCCAGCTTTGTGTCCAGCCTCCACTGGCCCAGGACGTGGGAGTCCTTAGGCTGATCCTGAACCTTAGTCTTGTATGGCACCACACCTCTGGGCCAGCTAAAGGTAAACACTTTCAAATGTTTTTTAGACTGCGGCAATCCATTCTGCACAACTTAGTGCCAGCCCGTATTTTGTTGGGCAAAACTTGCTTGGTAACAGCAGAAATGTTTATTGATGTGGGTTTTCATTCCATAGACAGGGGAGCAAACAGATGTACTCAGGAACTCTGTGATATTAACTTAATCACAACACATGGTGGGCTGTTGGTGCTTTGAATCCAGCCTGCAGTTTGTCTTCATCTATAAAATCTGCAGAATAAGTGTGATGACTCATGTACTGTGAACAACTCCCTGTACAGCACCTGCCCAAGTCTTCTTGGCCTTTTCATAACCATAGTAAGTTATATAAATAGGAAAAGCGTGCATTTTTGTGAGGGCCTTTATTTTAGAATGCCTTTAGTTTAGAATTTTTCAGCTAGCCCTTATGCCCTGCTGATAGATGACAAACAAGCAAAATGACAACACCGTATTTCATTCTTCTTCAGTGGGTTGAGTGGTGATGGGGTCCTAGATCTTGGTCATCAGGATTTGGGTAAGATTTAGTATAGTACTGACATTTTCCAGGTATAAGTGTTCTCAGGGTTATGCTTGTTTTAAAGGGCATGCAGGAATTTGGGGTGGTTGAAAGCGTTTCTCCTTTCATTAGAAGCAGAGCATTTCTTAGCCAAATGACTTTGACTACATCTCTGCTTCAAAACTAAATGCAGGTAGTGTTAAGGTCAATGTGTTGAGAAGAAGAAATTATTTGATTTATTGACTTGTTTTGAAACTACTTGATTTATGGAACAACAGAGTGAAGCATTGCATAAATTTTCATCTTCCTGTGAAATAGCTCAAGTTGAGCAAGGTGCAACATCTTAATTTCTCATAAAATCTTTACACAAGGGAAAGATAGAAAAAACTAGGAAGCAAAATGTAGAAAACTCGATGTAAGATGAGTGCTATCTTGCTATGTTCGGCTGAAAAAATTGTCAAGTCATTGGTGTAACACAGATGTGATGATTTTTATATCATCCCATGTTTAACATAAAAATTAGGAAAAGTGTTTCTGGAGTTTTGTGTCTGGATTTAATTTCTTTTATGAGAAATTTTTAATACCACCTGTGTCATTTTAGGTAGGAGAGGTCTAAATTTGTGCTTTTTTTCTCATGATTTTAATGGGAAACTCCATTGATATCGCTCCATGTAGTTTTATCTTTGATATTAAAATACAGGAAAATAAGTAGTTTTAAAAATATATACTTGGGAAAAACAGTGAATGAGAGCTCAAGGAAGATGAAAAAGTAACTCAGTTGTTATGTAGAGGATATTTCTAGCTCACACTGCAAACAGACTAGGAGAGAAACTGGATATACCTTTTGTATTTTATGTACAAAGCACACATATTTAACTTACTGCTCTTCTTTGTTCCTAAGTATTAATACATCTGAAGTCTGGTAATCTGTTTTGGACTGAATCAAAATAACTTTTCTCTTTAACTTTCTGACATCTTTTTTTTTTTCCTTTCTTGTCCTTGATTTCCTAAATTTTCTAGGGAATGTCCAAAATAAGAGGTTCAGGTGGAGTTCTTCACATATGCTTAGACTGAGGCTTGTTGTACATCTGATTTGTCAGATCACAGAGGGACACTTCCCCTAAAATTATTCCTCTATCCACTGCTGCCCTGTGGTTTACAGCTAATTCATGCAGACCCTGTTGGTTACTGATTTGATACTAATTCACAGGTGTAGTCTTTAACATATGGAAATCATTAAACATTAAAGGCATAAACATATAAAATTGATTTACATGTAACATCTTTTGGGTGAATACTGAAATATCAGTGCTTTCATGTTTGGGAGGAAAATAATTTCTCCAACTGTCTGGCCAGTTGCTTTCCTCCCACCTTGTGTTTCCTTTTGCATGAGCATAAAGGCTTTAAATCAGAGATTGAGTGTGACATTCAGTAATGATTTGTGCATTTCACAGAACTAGGCTGAAATAAATACTAGCAAGTCTTTAGGGTAAGTGGCACATTGGTTCAAATTTGGAGGCATGCCCCAAGAAAACACAACATCTCCCAAGTGAGCCCTGCTTTGTGGTGGTGTTGCTTTTTTCCAGGAGGGAAAGCAGTGTCTTTAGGCTGGGACACTTGCTATAATTTGAATATTGTTGTTCTCACAGGGAAGCTGTACTTCTTATTAGAGTACTGTAGTGTGACAGCCCTTTTAAGTCTGGTGTTACGTATATCTTGATGAGATAGAAAAGGAGCTCACAAAGAGCTTAAATGTGCTTGGAAAAAATGTGAATGGGAATTCTTTCCTACCCTATGAATGCAACATTAAATGGAAATAGGGTAAAGTGCAAATCCTTATTTAAAACTGCAACTGTTTAAAGACTGGAACTCCTGAGTAGCATATGCTAGGAATTCACGTATATTTTGCCAGATAGTCTGTGTTACTAATGAAGAATATTCCCACCTTAGTCTTGTTTTGTTTGTACAGATACTTCAGCTTTAGATTCTTACAGCTATTAAAGCAAGTTTAAACTTTGACCTCAAACTGCAGAGGGAAGGAACAAATACAACTGAAAAACAGGGTAAATGTAATGGTCATGGTCACTTTTAAGCTCTTGTATTCCTCCCTTCAGTCTGAGTTTTCCGTATTTTTCAATTCAGTGCATTTTTTTCCACCCAGAAGCAGATGATGAATGTAATTTTCTGCTAGGCACTACAATTTTTTATCATTGCAAACTATCCACATACAGGAGAATATTGATCCCTGCAGAAGGGATCATGGAAACATCATTGCGACTCTCCTTTAGAAAAGAGAAATTTCTGCTGAAAATACTAAATGATTGTCAGTCAGAAAAGTGTCCAAAAATATTCCAAATATACAGATTAGGCAGCTGGAATGCTTCTTGAATTCAAATAAGCCTAAAATATTTTTAGATCTTGCAATTTTGAGTGTGAGTCTTGAGTCAGCAGTTTCAGTCTAAAGACAGAAAGAGGAGCAGGAAGACCTCTGATGAATGTCAGTGGCTTCTGTTTGACTTACTTGTATTTATTAAAGGATGTGTAGTTTTTAAAGGATGTTTCTTTCCTGAATTAAAATTAGATGTAGTGCCAACAGGTTAGTGGATGTACTTTGTCTTAAATCTTGCTTTCTTTCCTTCTTCACTTCTGCCTCCCTTTTGCCCCATCCTCTCCCTCAAGCAGACTTCAACTTATTTGTCTTTGAACACTTGTAGTGCTGCGTTTGATACAGTGCTTGGAATCAATGTTGCTGTGAAGAAGCTGAGTCGTCCTTTTCAGAACCAAACCCACGCGAAAAGGGCCTACAGAGAGCTCGTTCTTTTAAAGTGCGTCAATCACAAAAATGTGAGTTGGGCTTTGTGTTTCTCATTACTGTTAGCTATCGAAAAAGCTTAGGATTTGCTCTCCCATTTGCTGTTAGTAACCAAAGGAATGGAAATAGTGACAGACTGGAAGGATTTGCTGTGGGCAATGCAGTTCTCCACAATGTATGGCTCAGTTTTTGGGTGAGCTGCTTGGGCTATGAAGTGCCAAGGGCCTCGAGGAGGGTTTTGCTGTGTTGTTGGTACAGGGCTGCCGTCAGTGTCAGCTTTAGACACCAGGCCTTGCTCTCTTGCATTTGCCCTTTTTAAGTCATCTGCAGCAAAGCCTGTTTGGCACTGGGATGGTTTGAGCATTGTAACTTCACTGTATTTAAATCTTCCGAGCTTAGGCAAGATTTTTATTAAATACAGTGTTTAACTGGTGGGGTTTTCGGGGATGCAGCAGTCTAAAAAAGTGAAATGCTATGGACAATACTTGTGAATTTTGAAATCTTTGAACCCTCTAAAGTGAGCCTTGATGTCAAGACTTCATTGTTCAAATGCAGGAATACAGGGTTTATGTGACTGCTGTGTTCTGGTACTAATACAAACTAAAACACTGCTGGTCATTGAAGTTGTGCAGTCAAGTCTCAAACTTCCTACAGTCAAGTAGCCTTTCAGGGTTGCTTTTAAGTAAGATTTTGGTGAGGTCCAGATGTAGCAGAATAAAAGCAATGTGGTTATTAAAGATGGCAGTACAGTACTTTTAGCAATTCTGGAAAGAGTACATCATAATCTAAGTTTAATGGGATGGCGTGGGGCACCTCTGTGCATGTGGTGTTGGACAGCCTTGGTTAAAATTCCTTGCACAGCCTGTGATTTAAAATAAGAGATTATTATATATGGGGGAAAATGGGATATATTTCAGGCACTGGGAAGGGAGATAGAAGGTGTCATATAACTTTAAAAAAGAAAAAAAGTGATTTTGTCCTATCTTGGTTCCTTTGGCACACATGCTGCAGTTTGGAACTATTTCTGAATTGGCAGTTTTTCAGCATATGTGATTTAAATGCAGCCAAGTAGCATTCAAATTGTGTATATAGTAACAGTGTGCACTTTGTTTTGCATAGTAACTTCTGCAGTAGTGGAGTTTTATGTGAATTAAAACAGAACTTTCTTTTAATGTTTGTTTTTATTTTATAGATTATTAGTTTATTAAATGTATTTACACCACAGAAGTCGCTAGAAGAATTTCAGGATGTGTAAGTACTAGATTTTTTTCATTTTCTTTGACAAATACTGGCCTAAGCCCTAGAGATGGATTTCCAGTATCCTACAGACTTCACGCTTTGAAAATCAAGAGTAGCTAAAAGCTGAAGTGGGCAATGAAAAAGGGCTGCTTACCTCTTATTCATCAGTCTGCCATACTTTGCTTGCACATGCATCTGGTTTGTGTGCATTGTCCTTCAGCTGCATGCATCACCTCAGGATAATAACTTGGTCTGGATAACATGAGAGCAATTTTTTACTGTACCAGTCATATCAGCACAACAGTATTTTGGCCTCAATTCGGAACTGAATATATTTCTTTTTTATTCAAGCATTATCAATTGGTCTAGAAAGGATTCATGGCCATTTGATTGGTGGAATATCCCTAGGTTCCAGAGAATGTGCTGTTGTGGTTTGTGAATAGGCTGCTTGGGTAAATGAGGGAGTGTTTGTGTCTGAAGAGGGTAAGTAGATGACAATTGAAAATTATTTTATGATTCTTAGTTTTCACTGTGATTATTCTAATTTTCTTATTTTTTAGAGTAAAATACAGTGAAAAAGAGCATTTATGTTGCAATATCTGCAATCTCTGCATCAGCTTCACTAAGTCTTAGTTTTTCATGATGCGTAAAGATAGAATTATTCTCTGTATTCCTGTTTATAAAACTAGTGGAATTTTAAAATTTCGTGACGGAATATTGAACACCTTATTTTTAATAGTAAGACTTTTTGAATAGATGATTTTACTTTGTAACTGTGGTCATGCATGGGGTTTTTTATCATTGGCTTTTTGACATTTAGGTTAGTAAAGTAGTTGACTTTTCTTAAATACCTCTTATGCTAAGCTTAAACCTCATATGAAAAGAAAGACTTGCATTTTCTTAATGCTTTCTTTTTTGTGCTTTAGATATTTGGTTATGGAGCTGATGGATGCAAATTTGTGCCAGGTTATTCATATGGAATTGGATCATGAAAGAATGTCTTATCTTCTTTACCAAATGCTCTGTGGTATCAAGCATCTCCACTCAGCTGGTATCATCCACAGAGTAGGTAGTAGTAGATTGTTAACAATACTCCTTGTGAACACAGTTTTTATGAAAAAGGGAGGAAGGGAGGGGGTTGTATAAAAAAGCACATACAACAGAGCAGGAAAATGCAGTTGTTATTAAAGTGACTTTTTGGTTTATCCTGATTGTGGAGGGGGCTGTGTGGGTATTATTCTGTATGTTAATCCTTCCTTAACTGAAGTAATTTCTTGTTAGGATTTGAAACCCAGCAACATAGTAGTAAAATCAGATTGCACGCTAAAAATCCTTGATTTTGGACTGGCAAGAACAGCATGTACTAACTTCATGATGACTCCATACGTAGTAACACGGTATTACAGAGCACCAGAGGTTATCCTGGGAATGGGATATAAAGAGAATGGTAAGTTGCTGGAGTAATGCTTTCAATCTTCTGTCTAAAGTATGTCTCTCTTGGAGCATAACTACTTTAGAAAGAGGTCGAGGGCTGGTTTCCCCCTGTCAAGTTTGTTGTTAATTCTAATACTGGTTTTGGAAATCAAAATTACTACAGTGTAGTTTTTTGTTGAGAGTATAATAGTTTTGTGTGTGCCTCTCCATTTAACATTTACTGCTCCCTCTCCCCTGCTATAGTTACATCTTGTCATATATTCTCCTATTATCATTTTGCAATGTTTTTTATTATTAAAAAAACTGCTGAGACACTGATGCTGGCTGGTATTAAAAAAAGAAACCCAAAAGATCAATATATAAATAATAAACCCTTTAATCAATGTAATTTTATTCTGAAACATCTTTTGACAGTGTCCCCTTTTGCCTCTCTGATTATTAAAATATGCTGCAGATCCCTACCATAAACCATGTCTTATACTCTCTTAAGTCTGCATAGTGCTCAAAGAGGCTGGGTGTTACATTATTAAAACCAACACAGCTGTAATATATTGAACATTTAGCCAACAAAACTGCTGCCAAGGAAATTGTCCTTGCATAATGGAGGGTTTTACCTGCTGATTTTTACTAGCACTGGACTTGTATGATCTTTGCTTTATCACAAGGGCTTGTGGATTGCCATGGTTTTGTATACCTGTAATTTTGACTGTGTAAAACGGGACTTGTGGGACCTTGCTGGGCCCTTGATAATGATAAAAACACTTCATTTAGTGCAGAAGGCAGCTTGTTGTACAGCAAGTGCTGATGTGGATCAGAACTTCAGCAGAAACTGTTCTGGTTGGGACAAAAATTAATTATCTGCAGGACTGTGGGAATACAGCATGAGCTTTCAAATAAATAATGGTGGTATTTAAAAAAAAATCTCTTTAATCTTTTGTCCTTGTTGCACCTAACGTATGATAGTGGATATCTGGTCTGTTGGGTGCATTATGGCAGAAATGGTCCTCCATAAAGTCCTGTTCCCAGGAAGAGATTGTATCCTTCTTCATGGTCATTTCACAAGTGTAAACACTGACTGTGTTTTACAAAATGCTAATAACAAAATTCAGGAACAGTCAGTTGGCGTTGATATGATTGAAAATTCGTGTGAGCAGTTTGGTTTTCCACATTGTTGTGTTTTACTGTAGATGCAGATGGTTTTGTTTGTTTTCCTCACATTTGTTCATGATACTTCATAATTTGATCATTTCACTTTTATTTTCAGTTGATATCTGGTCAGTTGGGTGCATCATGGGAGAATTGGTGAAAGGTTGTGTGATATTCCAAGGCACTGATCGTATCCTTCCCTAGTCATCCTTGAATCCCATTCCACTTCCAACAGAAACACAATGATTTAGATCTGTATAAAAGCATAAACAGTATTTTCAATAATATGTTTTAACAAATCCACTGTACTCTTTGAAATTAGTGTCATTAACCAAATTACTGAGCTTTCCATTTTATTTTCTTAGTAGACTACATTTCATGTAATTTATAGTGGTTGAATCCAATGTGTTATGAGCTTCAGCTTTCGTATTTTAAAAGACAGATACTGCTAGGTTTGAAAAGTAGAAAATACACTTAACTGCTTTTTTACTCTTGTTCTTTGTAGATAAGTGTTTTAAGCAAAAGCCTACAAAGTTACTTCTTAACTATGCATGGGTTTTGCTTATTATTTATTTGAACAGTAGACTAATTTTTTTTATTGCACAGTTTTTTGAGTTTCAATCAGATTTTTTTCTTGGTTATTAGCGCTTGCTGGGCAAAGGTGACCTAATGGCAAGCACACTGCATGAGATCTTTTTTTATTATTATTATTTAACATAAAAAGAAAAACTTTCTGGAGGTTCTTTTTTATTTCCCCATTTTTATGAAAATTTGATTTTGGACTTACTTTTTCTATAAGATTGTTATTCTTCCATTTCTCCCTCCCAATATTTTTGACCACGATTTCATAGAATCACTCTCTCAGAATGGTTTGGATTGGAAGGGACCCGAAAAACCATCTAGTTCCAACCCCCCACTGCCAAGGGCAGGGACACCTTCCACTAGACCAGGTTGCTTCAAACCCCATCCAGCCTGGCCTTGAACACTTCCAGGGATGGGGCAGCCACAGCTTCTCTGAGCAACTTGTCTTCATAATTGTACTCCCAGTTTTTGAAGCCAATGTAATATTTTCGCTCATAAGCAAGGAGCAACCACCACTAAAACATCAGGTGCCTGTTCACAGATACCTGTGTCTCTTATAGAAGAGGACTTCCAATTTTAGTGCTAAATTTCATGACACTAATCTTCAACAGTTGATCATACATTATTTAGTAATAAAATGATTAAATGTTAAATAAGTCTTTTTTTTCTACCTTTCTTCCTTTCTATACTTATTATTTTACCTTTTGAAGCCTTCAGACCAACCTAACACAATTCTTCATGGATGTTATGTGTTTTTCACCTGCATGTTGTTAGCATGGCCTATTTTGATTTATTCATGAATAAATGAAGGAAATTTTGTTCGTACTTGCTGAATATGCAAATTATGGTTTGTGATTCTCTCAGGGTCACTGAAGTTCCACCAGTCTATGTTTCAAGGAGTCTCCTCCCCTGATAGGGCAGTGCATAGGTGTGCTTACAGGGATTTTTGTTTCTGGTGAGAGTTTCTGTTCTCTTTAATGTGAGATACTGACAACTGTGTTGTTGAGGCTTTTCCTGAGTGATCACTGTGTGGGTCAGGTTGTCACCTTCAGCTGCAGGACTGTCTTGGCAGGGTGGTTTATGGGCAGTGCGGCTGTGCATGGCCAGGAAGCTTTCCTTTTGTTGACTGTGTTTGGGGTTTCTTTTGTTTGGTTGCTAGAGGAGGGAGCTAAGTTCAGCATATTGCCCAATGCTTGCCCTTGACTGTCTTCAGGAAAACCTACTCCAAGATTCAGTAATTTTTATTTTCCCAGAGGGTGGATGGGAATTTCTGGGATACTTGCTGCAGTGCTCTGAGAGCAATGAAATGCTCTGTGTTGCCAGGGTGATGGGCGCACAGAACCTGCTCCTGACTGTGCTGGGGAGGCCTGAGTTACTGCCAGTTGCTGTTGCACTGGAAATGAGAAATGGAGAAAAAATGGGGAATGTGGATACCTAAGGTGAAATAATGGAGAAGCCTGGCAGCAGCAGAGTGTTTTTGATGTTCTTTCTGCCCATAGGGAGAAGCAAACTGATTGCCTGACCAATGCAAAAAGCACAAGGGGTATTTGTGCTTTCTTGGGAAAAGTCATGCTTTGCTGTGGTTGTAATAAGGACTCTGTTTTCAACTTCTCTTCTTCCAGAGTCCCAAAAGGCAAATAGACTTGACATGGATTAAATGCCTGGTTCCTTCTGACCCTGAAGTCTCTGGAATGGGGAGAGTGGCTTTGTCTGAAGGCTGCCAGGTCATTCACAGAGCGTACTCTGCCTGCTTTATACTGAAATCCCACTTAGGTTTCTGATAAGAGGCTTATTTTAACTCCATCCTATGTTGATAATTTTTTTTTCAACTTTCACCATCTGTAAAGCACTTTGAAACTGAGATACTGGTTTTTGCCCATTTTTACCTCTAAAGTGGGACAGGTCATTAAGTTTTCTGCCCTCCCTGCAGTCTCCTGAGACCTCAATAAACCGGACTCTTATTTATCTGACTAACCAGGTTGCTGTTACTCAAAGGAAAATCATCTTCTTGAATCTAGATTGGTGGAGATCTTACAAAAATCAGTTTCTCAGCTAGGAACAAAATTTCCTGCTGTATGTTAATTTTCTCTTTGTCTGTGTTTTGTTTTAGCATGACAGTTAACAATATTCACTTCTTAATTTTGATTTTAATATAGCTTTTCCATTGTGCATTTAATAAGCAAATAAAATTTTCAATCTTCGTATCAGAAGTCTAAGGTCTTAGCATGGAGCAGTGACTATACATATATTCCTAATTGTATTCTTGACACACTAACTGAAATAGAAGCACCTCTGTTTTTAAAATACATCTTAATTCAAAGTACAGCATATTTGTTGTTTAGTTGCTTAATCTGTCTACGAGAATGGATAGGTTGAATTGTGAATTTAGCTATGAATGTTTGCAAGGTCAGTGGATAGGCTGTGCTGAGATTGCACGTTCTTTTTATCAGGAAAAACTGGAAAGTGTAGATCTGAGTAGACTTAAATATCAGGAATATTAATGCAGTGTCTTCTTGGTGTGATAAATGAGCTCTGTTTCCCCAGCTAGGCTGGTTCAGAGCAGGCTGTGGTATCTCTGTAATGAGTGTCACCATGTCTTGGGAAAATGCCTTCCCTTGAGAGGGAGAAGGGACAGTTCTGAAGAAACATGAGGCACAATTTCAACCTGTGGCTTGTAAATACTATTCTTATAAAATATTCACATTTTGAATTTAAGAACAGAGTTATCTGTAAGTATTACCACAGTTGATACAGTTAAACAAAAGAACCTGATACAGAGCCTTCTGGAATATGGATTTCCTGTTCAGAACTCTTCTGCACCTTTTCTGAAGTTGAAAAAGGAAAAGAAACCAACCCCACCCAAACACCAACAAAAAAAGCCCCCAACCATCCACCTACACCCCTGCAAAATGCTCCAACCCAAAGCTTGATTTCCTTAGGAGACAGGTACAACATTGCTTACTTTGGATGGGATGCATTTGTGCTTTAGGGTTTTTGTGTGTTTTTCTCTACATTCAAGAATCTTCAGTGTTTCTGCTGTTACACTGCACTTCAGAAGATTCCACATTAATAAAGGTTAATACCTGCTGTTGATACAGCAGCCTTTCTTTTCTGACCTTAGAGTTGTTTTGCTATGGATGCAACTGCCAAATAAAGCTGCTTTTGGGCTCCAGGAAAGTATTACAATTAGAAAAAGATACTTAAACAAAATGCATTGTGCAGCACTTCCAGCCTGTCCTTCAGATTACAAAATCTGAGTCTTATTTTTGTGTCAGTGTAGCTTTTTGCATGGCAGCTCAGAATACTGCTGATGCTACAGTGAAGTTCATCTTTGTGTCCTCTGTTTAAGTTTCCATTAACTTCTCAGATTTTGTTAGCGGTATTTTTGTAGAGTGCAGACTTCAAATTCTTCAGCTGATTTTCCTAAAGATATGGTGCAGATATTGATCAGTGGAATAAAGTTATTGAACAATTAGGAACACCATCAGCAGACTTCATGAAGAAACTGCAGCCTACAGTGAGGAATTATGTAGAAAACAGACCAAAATATCCTGGTATTAAGTTTGAAGAGCTCTTCCCAGACTGGATATTTCCATCAGAATCTGATCGTGACAAGTTAAAAAGTAAGGCGAGTTTTTTCTCTCCTTTTTTCTATGATGTTAATTTAAAATGTCTGCAGCACACTTCATTTAAAAACCTAATAAAAATGTTTATTGTAGTAGGTGTCAACATTAAAAGCTGCATACCTTCTGTTTCATTTATGACAAGTTCTGGAATCTTAGTAGTAGTTACTAAATACATACTATTTCCCTGTCCCCAGGATTCTTAGTTTTAATCCATTGAATAATGTCTGTCACTTAATGTTCTCCGAAAGTAATACTTGTTATTGAGATTATTGCTGATCATCTTTTTCTAGTGCATACAGCTCTTGTGGACTATGCTTTGTCTTTAGATACTTACCCTGAAAATAAGAAGAAAAACCCAACAATAAACCTTATTATATTCTCTAGAACAGAAGTGAAATGTTGCAGTGCATGTCCTGTGTTCCCAGTATTCATTTCCTGTCAGACATTAACCTCTACAGCTCTTTTACATGTGTGTTCTTTTCACCTTTACTTTCTAGCCAGCCAAGCTAGAGATTTATTGTCAAAAATGCTTGTAGTAGATCCAGACAAGAGAATTTCTGTAGATGAAGCCTTACGACATCCTTATATTACTGTCTGGTATGATCCAGCTGAAGCAGAAGCTGTAAGTTTGCAATTAAAATGAATTTTTAAGATTCCAATTTAATAACTTTAAAAATACCTTTAATTTTAGTCAAGAGCATGCTTTGGACTCATTCATGGCTAGCAGGAGTCACACAGGAAGCCTTCAGATGTGCATTAGGGGCAGAATCACCTGAAGAACAGCTGTTGGTGGGGAGTTGATGTAATTTTGAAAGTGGCTGTCAATACTTCATTTTACTTACAGAAAGAGGTGCCTGTTTGGTGGCACTCCTTGGCGTTTTGAAATGGGGACTTGCTCTAAGGCCCTGTAAAGCCTTACAATGAATTTAATTTTGGTTGATGGCTTTTAAACAGCCTTTCAGTGTGAGGCAGGACTTAAAAGCGAATTCTGGAGTTGTAAAATTAATGTGTCTTTGAGGTATAGGGAATAAACTGCCAACAAGGAAGGTAAAAAATGCTAAAAAAGTTGTTGTTTTTAGATTTTTTAGTTAAGATTGGGTGTGTTACCCTACCCTGATGTAGCAGACACTATAGACTTTTCTTTTCTTTGTAGCCTCCACCTCAAATCTATGATGCACAGTTGGAAGAAAGAGAACATGCAATTGAAGAATGGAAAGGTAGGAAGTGAGCATGACAAATTACATTTATTGTAATACCTTGTGTTACTAATGAGTGGCTGTAGCAAGTGCTGGATTGTGTAACAGACTGGAACCCACTATTCCAGATAAGCAGTACTGCCTGTGGCAACAGGAAAAGAAATCAGCAATGGAAACATGTTGTGTGTGGAGTGAGTATTACATAGGTGTGTGTATGTTCATATATACATGTAACTGAAGTCTGTTCAACAAAATGCTGCAGTTTTCTTTTTTCCTTCCCTTTTTGTTCTTAAGTGCTTGTAATCTGTATAGTTTTTTCCTTGATAGAGAGTCCTCTGAAAAAGAAACATGCCTCTTCTCAGTGTGCATTATTTAAGCCATATCTCTTGACAATATTTACTAGTTCATTTGTTCAAGAAATCTTAAATAGCAGGAGAGTCCTTTGGTGTAGTGGTTTTTTTTCTAATCTCATTGCTTATTTATTGACCAAATAGATTACACTGTTGACTTAAACAAAAGAATAAGCAGCACTGTGATATTAAAATCAATTCCACCTTACAGTTTTAGTCAAAAACCATTAAATGGTGAGGCAGTTAAAATTTTGACATCTGCCATCATAAGACCAAGGGTAATAGACATCTTTTATGGCTACTTTGAAAGCTGCTTGCTTTTGTGAAGAGCTTTATAAATTTCAGATATTGATTCTGGCTGGTACATACATATATTGTCCTTAGGGCATGCCTGCATGGATAGGTAGGCTTCAAATCATCTTTGATTACTGCAAGGTGGAAAAATAAAATGGATCAGCTAAATCTAATTGAATGCATTTGTAAACATCGTTACTTAGAATTGAAGAGTTCTTAATCTGTTTGGATACTGTTACCTAAGGCTATGGGTACATACCCAAGCTGTGATTTGAGTTACAGCTCTGGTTTTTTTTGGTTGTTCAGGTGACTGTATCCAAAGTTGTCCTTGACTAGAAAATGAGGGTTTTCATAAGATATTTTAACTGTTTAACCTTCTTCAAAATATCCAGACTTTCCTCAATACACCCATGAAGATGGTTCTTCAAGAATAAATATTTGTGTATTATTTTGTTATCAAAGTAAAACTTTCAGGGAGGTTTATGTAAAATCAAATTTTTAATCCAAATCTGATTTTTAATTTTTTTTTTCAGTTAGTGCATTGTAGATATACATAAAATTTTGGGGTGGGATATTTGTTATTTTTAAGTGGACAGCTGTACTATTTGTATAATATGTTGATTTTGGTACAGTCCTAATGTCTTTCTGTGATGCTTGAGAAAAATCTGTATAATTCTCTTGTCATTGCTGGAAAGAGGGCAAATAAATACCTCTACAGTTCAACTTCCACTGACCCTTAACCATTTCCTTGTACCTTGATACAAATGTGAATTGTATACAAATCCTCTGTGATTTTACAGTTCCTTTTTCTGTCTCTTCTCTCTTTCCTCCCACTGTTCTCTCATAAGAATTAATATACAAAGAAGTTATGGATTGGGAAGAAAGGAGCAAGAATGGTGTGGTAAAAGATCAGCCCTCAGGTTAGTCATTGTTTCAGTAGTTCTGTAACTGTCACACGTAGTGCTGGTCTAGTGAATGAAGAAATCCTGCTTAATAGTCCAGGTAGGCAAAGCTTTTGTTGTTTGGGACTTTTGAGACTGATGTGCCTTTGGAACTCCATGTGCTCTGGTTTTTAATTGTTACACACTTGTAGAGAAACTTCACTAGTCTTGTGTGTTCCACACCCTGAGCTGCCTTCTCCCCAAAGGGCTCAGTCACCAAATGAAGTTACCAGCACCACGTTACCTCACCTGGTGCTCAGGTAACGTCTGTGCTGAGCGCTGCTCTGTGGCTCAGCACGAGCCCCTTTCCTGCAGGGTTAAACAGCCCTAGGGCTCCCTCAGGATACTTAACAGTGCATGGTATTTGTGCCCATGATTGAATCCTGTGTTTGCTGCTGTTCTCATGGATCAGTAATCAGAATATTGTACTGTCTTTTATTAACTATATCTGTTAGATTTCTTGACACTCAAGTCACTGTTCATACTACACATTCTTTTTTCTCACTTTCCTCCACAGAGAGGGAGAAAAATAAAAATCTCTTAAAAGGTCACCTTGACTTTTGAGTGCTAGGGCCCTTAGTGCTTGCTTTTCTCCTTTTTTATTAATTCCTTGATTTGCTAAGGATTTCTGTGGGGAAAGTGCTGCTCACAGCCCAGAAGCATGGTTATTTGTGACTGTAATATTGTCTTGCCTCAGATTTTATTATGTTTGGTTTTCTTAGCACAGATGCAGCAGTGAATAGCAACACCAGTCCTTCCCAGTCATCATCTATCAATGACATTTCATCCATGTCAACAGAGCAAACATTGGCCTCAGACACAGACAGCAGCCTGGATGCCTTGACAGGACCCCTCGAAGGATGTCGATGATCAGCCACGATTGCAGATTTGACTTTGGAAAAGAACTCTTGTTTCCATTGGGCCTGAATTGCTTGTAAGTTAATGGAACCAAGTACAAAAACTCCATGTTCTGCATGTTCTGCTAAAGTAATGCCTGTTGTTTTTTTTACTCAGTTGTTACGAAATTGCCTGCTTAATGTTGTAGAATGAAAGCAAATCAATGTCTAAAGAACAAAAAAAAATTACATTTAGACACTATTACAGGCTTTTCTTTGTTTCAGCCTATTTCAGGTGAGCAGTTATAATAGACTTTTAGCCAATAACTCCTCTTGAGTGGGTTCATCAATCTCCAGTCCCAGCTGGCAGGCTTCTGTGACACAGTGGTTGTTTACATTTTAGTACAGTATTGCTCATTAGTAGGTTTTCTGAATGTATAGTCCCTATGAAGTTTGTTTTAACGTGTGACTGTGGCAGTTTGCTTTATTTAACGACTGGAGTGTTGTGTGTAAGTGTGAGCTCACATGTGGAACGCTCTCAGTACTCTGTTTAAAGGGCAGTTTTTCTTCCACATAGCACTTTTTTTTTTCTTTTTTTTTTAATCAAACCCTTTCTGTCTTCACTTTTCATCAATTCTCTCTTCTTGTAGAAGAGATAAACGTGAAGTTAAAGCATAAAGCCATTGCTTTGTATTTCACCTGAGTGTCTCTAACTTTTTCAGTCTTTCAAATGTGGATGGAAGATACAGTGGCTTAAATAAATCTTGAGGAAGGATGAGTGATTTTCTGTGAAGCAGTGCCTGTTTAGAAGAGGAGAGTGTGCTAAAATGTTCTGTATTTTCTAGCTTGTGATACTCGTCCTTTAACAAACATAAACAGAAAAGGAAATTTTATCCTGTGATGCTCTTCATTCACTGCAAACTCTGATAAAAGGAGAGATGACTTGGAGAGACTTGCAGCCTCAAATAGCTGCATAAATATTTTCCATTTTTTTTAATGGGTCCATTCTATCTAGTGAGTAATTAAAGAAATAAAAGTACAGTAGTTCTGAGTCACTTGTAAATTAAGTATTTAGTTAACAGAGCTTAGCTCTATTCTCACTTTAGGAAACCCTCTCTATTTGTAGTGAGAAGAAAAACATGTTTAATACATATTTTCTAAATGCAGTGTCAGACAAGAGGAGGAGGTTATTTGCTGTTTCTGTACAGATTTATCAATACAGTTTTCAGAATCAGATAATACAAAATTGCCTGTTACATTGCACAATCTGTTGATTAGAAAATGCATTTGCAGTAGAGTAGGGCTTATATTGCTTTATAACACACTTGTGACTTTGTGTGTGTTCACTTTGGAGTGCACAGGTGTGAAACTCGTGTGCATGTGTGTGACTGAAGTATAGAACTGTAAGAGTAATAGACATGTACAAGATGAGGTAAAACACCACTTTCTTTAAGGCACTATATTTAGCTGTTGATCAGATACTCTTGTCTTGAATATATAAATAGAACCTGTAAAATAGACTGGCCCAGACAGCCACTGCATTACTGACATACTTCTCTCGTAAAATGCAATTGTCCATTGTTCCAGACCTTATGAGTAGAAAAGCAGCACTTTCTCCTTATGCAAAAATTG
This sequence comes from Machaerirhynchus nigripectus, assembly GCA_013397975.1. NCBI lineage: Eukaryota > Metazoa > Chordata > Aves > Passeriformes > Dicruridae > Machaerirhynchus > Machaerirhynchus nigripectus. The sequence continues at coordinate 169,622 of VZRQ01006835.1, read as the reverse complement.
CTTTTATATTAAAATTCTGCCCCTTTTTAATAGCTTAATTTGCTGTAGCAAAAATACCAAGATTTTAGTGCCCCAGAAGATTAAAAAAAACCCAAAGTAGTCAATGTTAACTTTGGAATTGTATTCTGGCATCTCAGAGTTTTAAAATTCTGTTTAATTGAATTGCAAGATATTAGGGCTTGCGTTTTTTCTTACTGTTTAGTTATAAACCTATGGATAACTTACTTTGATCTTTGGATACTGATGGTATATGTGAAACATTTTTAGTGCATTCTTGTCACTGGAGAAACATTTAAAAATACCTATTTACCATATAGCAGAACAGTACACTTGGCTGTTCGTTTGCCTTTTTTAGTGCTTGTTATTGGTGTAAGATAAAATAGCTGAAGACACCTATTCACAATGAACAATAAGTGATTCATGAAGGAAGTCATCTGCTGGATTTCATTTTTCAAGACTTTTAAATTTTTCAGCTGAAGTTGCACTGTGCTGTGTTCATTTCAACAGTTTCTGCTGTAGAAGACCTAAAGATTTATTTCTTTTTCCCCATGTGATTTGAATATTTGCAGAGTTGAATTTTTCCTGTTGGACTTGGGCTGCTCAGCACAATGGAAGGTTGGACCAGATGACCTCCAGGTCTCTTCCAACCTAAATTATTCTGTGATTCAAATTGTGTTTTAATGTTTTTAACAAAACTGTCCTGTCTTCATGACTTGAACTGGTATCTGACCTTCTCCTAGTACGTACTGTTAGCATGAATATGTACTCATGGTACAAGAAAAGAAACCCCAACCTTGAGATTAACTGAGTTTATTTGTAAATCTTGTAGGAAAAGCTGTCTCATACCTTATTTTTTTTAATGTCTTCTTGCTATGGCATACATTGAAGCTTAATTACAGAATGCCTTCAGAGCATGCATGAAATGTCTGTCAGTATTGTGGATTTTGACTCCAGTTTAATTCAAAACCAAATTGCAAGTGCACATGGATTTCCAGAGGACACATATGCAGACAATACTCCCCCAAACCCAGCCAGGTGCGTGCTGCAGTTCCCAGGCTATCCCAGGGTGCACACGTGGGCCTTCAGTGCACTGCGTGCAGTTTCTCCCCGTATCACTGTTCCTGACTGCAGGGGAAATCCAGTGCCAGGTTTGTGACATGGTTGTCAGTGCCATGAGAACCTCCTCACTGATGGAAAACAAAATGCAGTCTAACTTGACAAAGGTTTAAAAATAAGGAGAGCTTGTGTGTGCAATATAATCACTTTTATTCCTAATACTAAAATTATGTATGTAAAGTGATGAAATTGACCATTGTTTTGCACTTTGGCATTTATAAATATTTATATGTATTTAAAGATTAAGAATATGTGTGTATACATATATATTAAGAAAACAGCTCAGTTTTGTAAACATGAATGTTACTTTCCTTTGAGAGACTTTGTATAGTGTTAACACTACTGCAGCATACATAGACAATTTATGAGCTATGACTAAAATAAGCAGTGGTCAACATAGATACAATCTGTAATCTTAACTGCTCACCTGAAAAAGAAAGGGATCTTTGGCTGTCAATAGATACTTTATCAGAAACTTGTTAAACATCTGAACACTGAGTAGCTGAATGGCATTGCAGAAATGGAGTATGTTTTAAACAGTTAATTTCATCTGTGCTCGTATCATTTTTCCTCAAAAAAAGCCTTAGAAATAGAAGGTTGGCATTTTGCAATCTGGGTAAGCGGCCCGTAAGTGTACTTTGAGGAAATACTGTGATACAAGTGTAGGTCTTTATGGAATAAGATGAGAAATGAATGTCAAAATTAAGGCTTTGTCTGCATGGATCATACAAACTGAACTAGTCTAAGGACTGGAAACTACAGTTTGCAAACAGCCTTTGAAGTTCTGTAACATTTCCAGAAAGGGCTTGCATTTTCTTGTCAAAATAATGAAAAACTCAACCTTGACTAGAAATTAACTAGTTGGTTGGAGAGTTTCAAAAGCTGTTAGGAACCAGAGGGCTCTTGAGGTTTTGTCTTTTTTTACATCCTAACAGAGCATATGTGTTTATTCCAAATAATTAAAAGAAAAAAAAAGCGATTCCATATGTTTAATTTTTCTTTCTTAAAGGAAGGACCTTAAGTGCTAAATCGCTTTCCTTAAAATTATAATTTAATGAATGAAGTAGGATTTAGTTATTCCAAACACAGCTGACATATGGAGTCTCCAAGGACAGGGTGGGTGAGCCTTGTGCTGTCACAAGGGCCGCCCTCCAGTTGGGAGTGAGCTGGGAGGTCGCAGCTCCAGGTGCAGACAAACCTTTGTGGTCGTGGGAGAGCAGGGGTTCAACCTTGCAGCAGCACAGAGCGTTTGGGTAAATGCTGAGCTGCCTTCTGTCTGCCTGCTCTACGTGTGTCATATGGATTCTGTCAGGGCTTGATGCTAAACGTAGTGAGACCATATACTGGGAACCAGATTCTTTCCTGGGATGTATGTTGTGTAATTCCTGCTCAAAACTGGTTTTGATCCAGGGACACCTGCACCCAGATGCAGAATTTGGACTTGAGTTCTATGATGAATCTAGTGATTTCGTTGCTTTTCCAGAGTGTCTTGAATTATTTTTTTAATGTGTTGAAATATGACAAAAAAAGTGTGTTCTGGCTCATTATTTTGCATATTTTAGATTGTCTTTTACATGAGTGATGTTCTAAAAGCTTCTTACACAACTTGTCAAGTCAGTTTTGGTTTTTGCCCACTCTGCATGCTAAAATAATGTCTGGAGCTAAAATAATGTTTTAAGTAAACCATCTTTTCTCATATTAGCTTTGGAGGAAAGTGGAGACATAACCATTGTTTCTGTTTGTGTTTTATAAAATGATTATTTTTGCAGCTAAAATTTCAGTTGCTGGATTTCAGTCCCACAGTGTTACTTTGTGGATATTAATTTCCTGGGTCCGCTATTTCAAACAGTATGTGTATAACAAGTCCAGTATAAAATTAAACTAATAAAATGCACTCTTCGGCAATTTGTTACTGAAAACATGGCAAATCATTTTGGTCCAAGAATTCAAAACAAAATAGAGAAAATCCATTTAACTATTTAAGTTTATTCCTTGATGCTGCTGCTTATTTTTTTAAAAGGTGCTTGCAGTTTTGCACAAAAGAAATCAACTTTATTAATTGCTGGGTTTGAAGCACTTTAGGATTCTTCTAAATAAAACCATAAATGGTGTGAAAAGGAATGACATAACATGCTTAATGTGTTTAAATTTTGGTTGCAGTCTTTGCTATTCTGAGAGATTTGATGAGCATGTTTCTTCAGACCTGTTTTCAGAGCTTTGAAATCAAAACCTTTTTGGGGGCTGAAATTTAACACATGGTAAGAGATCATTTGAGAAATACCTTCTGAGTGGGTGACTTGATTGGCAGTGTGACTACCTGGCCTTCTATTAGATAAAGACACAGCAATGTCTGTTCTGTAGCAAGGGCAGCTCTCTGTGAGCACTAGGATTCTTTTTTTAAACAAATAAACTTTCCTTAACTCTTGGCTATGCACCATAAAGTAGTTGTATATGCTGTGGTAGGGCCAGGACTTCTGTCTGCTCTGTGGGACTGCCCGGCAGCAGATGCTCTGTGACTACCACAGCAAGACACTGTCCCTGCTCTGAAATGCTCCAACAAACCCCTGGTACTTGCTGGGGTGTCCTTGAGCAAGTCCCTGTGTTTCTTTCCCCAGCTGGGCAGTAGCTCAGCCCTCCACAGGCTCCTTAGGATAACAAAAGCAGAGGAGAAAGGAGCCAGGTAAGAAGAACATTTGATGCTGGCTGCCTGCAGCAGAGATCATGTTTGTTGCTGATCACAGAGCTCCTCAATACTCCTGAGCATGTGCTGTTGTCTTGTCTTCTAACTGGGAAAACCTTCTTTTGAAAACCCAAGTGTGTCACAAGCTTTTCTATGAATTCAGATGCTTAAATTGGTGCTAATTTTTTAAAAGAAAATGTAACAGATGGTTAGCAGTGTATTTGTCTGTTTTTGATACCTATATTTTCTTAACTGGTGGCAAGCCAAACTTTATAAAATGACTAATATGCATTTTCAGCTTCATTGGATTCCCAGATTTTCCTAAAGTAAAACATTGAAACTCCCATGGTAGCTACTGCTTCTTTGGAGCCATTGCCTTCAGGTGTTTTATACACTAATCAAAGGAACACAATTAGAACAGACAGCAATACCTAGCTATCCCTTTCTTTAAATCACAATGTGGTTCCCCAGGTGGTTTTAGCAGTTTAGTGTGATCAAGATGCCTAATTAAGAGCAAATCAGATACCTGTGTGCAGTTAACTCAGTACATTGAAGCCTTATCTGGTTGTTAAGATAATTTTTAAAGATAATACAAATCTTCATCTATTTTAAAGAGGGAATAACAAGCAGAAATAATTAACTCTTTTCATACAAGTTAAAATGTAAATTCCAGAAAATATATTATTTAATGTATTACAGAACACAGACTATTAAAGAGTGTAATAGGCTCATTGGGTGATTAGTTATGAAATGCAGTTTTATCCAATTACTCAAAATAAACCCCCTCCAAACTGTAGTTTTTTGAGAATTTCTTTTGAAATGCCTTCAAGTTTAACTCCCCTCAGAATCCTTTGTTGATTTGGTCCTCTTTCCCACCTCCTGTCTACCAAATGTCACCAAAAGTAGCATCAAGCCCTATCACTTGTTACAGTGTTCTGGTTTTATGGCCTTAATATCAGTTTTAGTCTGGTATATAATTTCAGAAGGAAGATGTGCTTTGAAGTCTAACTATAGATGTGTGTGGCCTCTTCTGCCTATGGAATTAGGCTTTTATTGTCATATCTCATTCTCGATGCTTGTGCAATAGGAACATGTTCCTCTCAATGCAGTGGCTATTTTGTCTGATGCTGGATTTTGGTTTCAGGATGACTAGAAAGTTTTTTGGGGTTTCTTTGTTTGTTTTTTTTTTTATGGACAGCAGTCATGCTTCATTGGTTTTTTGGACTGAAACTCTTTAGGAAACTAGAATTTCATGAGGAAAACTGTCAATAACTGGTTCTGTAGTTCTAGTTAAAGCCTTGTTCTGAAGCTTTTTGGTTGTTTTTTTTTTCTTTCCAAAAACGTTATCGTAAAACAGTACTAAAGCCACTGTAACGTTACAAATAAATATGTATACATAAAAGATTTGAGCAGTCTGTCTTATTTACTATAATTTTTTTTCTTGGTTCTTCCTGTGTTGAAGTAGAATGTTTTATATAACCAGTGATATGTGGATTCTTTCAAAACATTAAGTTTCAATTACTACTTTAGCTTCCAGTTAACTGGAACGTAAGTGTTGGCATGAAAAATGAATGAAGAAAACTACAGGAAAATGGTTGGAGCAGCTCTTTCCTGAACAACTTTTGGGCACATTAACAGCACTTGGTTTTACTGCCAAGTGTGTTTTGAAACTTACTTGGATTTTTTTTGGTTGTTGTTGTTGTTGTTTAAATGGCAGAAGCTTGAAAAAAACAGTTCCACTGTGCTTCTTTTGAGGGTGATGTGAGTATTTTTGCAAAGACAGTGATGAGGTTTCCAGGCACTTGCAGAGCTGTCTGCTCTAACTCTAGGGAATGGGAAGTAAAACTGAACTGCTGCTTTGATCTCCTGGATTTAATGAAGGGTTTCTGATATTAAAGGGAGGATTAACAGCTGCCTTCCCAGATCCAGGGCGCGAGGGCTCTCAGCCAGGCTTTGGTGTTGTGAAAGCTTCACCTGGGACAGTGAAATTATTTTTACAGCAATGTTGCTTTCTTGTGTGGAGAATGTGGAAGTTTTACCTCTTCTCTACAAGGCTTTGCAACAGAGTATCTGGATAAAGCAGGGATGCCCAGTACATCCCTAGTACATCCCAAAGCATCCCTGTATTAGATGGTGGGATGTTTTTCAGGTTGCTGTTTGAGCTACAAGTAAGATCTAATCCATTAAATACAGACCAACAGCAACAAAAAAATTAAGGATGATGATGTGTGAGCCAGGGAAGTGCTTTACAAAGCGTTACCCAAGAACACTCCTCACTTACACAACACCTTTTCTTTATCTTTCCTGCAAGTTCCTGAGGCTGACAGGACAGTTTTAAAAGTAAGGAGGGAGTGATGTGATTAAACAAGACTCAAATATTTTTTGAGGAAATTGGGACTTTAGAAGTTGATATTTTTCATAGCAATGAGATTTACAAAAGAGAGTAGAAAAAAGAAGAAGAAAGCAAGTGCTGGAATTCAAATGAAAAACCTGCTCATTTGTGATTGCTTGGTGTGAAGGTGGCAGTGAAACAGGCTCTTGTTCAGTGATGCACTCGCATGAGTGCATGGAAGGGGTTGGCCAGGAGGCACTTGGGAATGAAGATTTGCAGTGCTGCCTGGGGCAGGGAACAGAGCAGGGCTGTCTCATTCCATGAGCCTTGTGGGGCAAGACTCTGGGTTTTTGATTCATTCATATTTGATCTTAAAACAAGCTGCTTGCTCTTCTCTGAGGGAGGAAAAAAAGGAAGAAAAACATCTGTGTGGTTCCTGCCTACACACCATCAGCTGCTTTGGTGAGACACTGAGCTCTCAGGTAGGTGGCCTTTCTTACATTTAATCTGGCTGGAAGAGCAAATAATGAACCACACGTTTTTATCCTACAAAGTATAGTTTTAAGTTGGTACAGGTTTAAGTAACGTGCTGTTTGTTTATGTGGAAGTTCTGCAGTGGGCTGGAAGAACAGGGGTTATTTTGTTGATACTTAACTGCGTGTCATTAATGCTGATTTCTTGAGACTAATGTGTTCTTAGGGGAGTGCTTTAGGGAGGTTAATTATAATCCAGAGGAGCAAATGGCTTTGTAAGAGACCTCCTTGCTCTCCATGAATGAAGAATATCCCTTCAGTGAGAGGAACAGCACCTCTGATCCCAGGCACAGAGTGCAGGTGGGAGCTGTAGGGAGGTGCAGTGCTGTCTCCTTGTTTCTGTCTGAAACAGCTGCTTTGGGATGCAGGTAGGAGCTCAGCACTCTCCTTAAAGCCCAGGTAATACCTGTGGCACCTCTGGGATGGCTGGTAAAACACTCCAGCAGGGAGTGACAGCATGTGTGACATCCCGAGATTAAAACCACTCGGGCATTTAGGGCATCACTCAAAGCCACCCAAAAAGTACCAGAGCACTGCCCCAGTGCACTGCACAAGCTGGCTTGGGAGGGGGTTGTGCCAAGAGTCCCAAGGATTTTTCCAGTGGTAAGAGAAAGTGTCTGGCATTAGCAGGGTAGTACAGAGCTCCCATCATGTTTGTAACAACTGCTCACTGCATAATTGACAGCCAAGGTTTTCTAGCTGGGTTGGGTTTCCTGTTTCACCTCAACAGGAGCATGTGCTGACCCCAGGACTGGCCTTTCTCTCTCCCCCAGCTTAGCTCCATTTCCAGCTAACACACTCCTGTTTATTTCCACCTGTGCATTTCCCCAAAGGTTCCAAAGAACTCCTCCATTGCTCTTCAGAGCGTTTAATTTCTTCTCTCTGCATCTTCCTTTGCTCTCTCTGCATTTCTCATCTGCATCTCCCCCAGCCTGTGCTACTTACGCTGCTGTCCCAGTTTCCGAAGCATCCTCTGAAACTCCAACTGCAGTGCTCTGTTCTGCTCCAGGCTGGTAGAAACACAGATACTGTAAAGCCCAAGATTCATTCCCCCCTAATCTAAAAGCTCTAGTCTTTTAAAGTTAGCCTTTTGAAACATATGTTCCCATAAATACAAGTATTGGCACCCCCAATATATTTCCAGTCTTTGGTGTTATATATTAAAAGCTGCAATTTTTAGTTATACGAATTTATAATAAGTATAAATAACCATATGGCCGAAGGAGTCAGTTTGTGGGTTGATTGGTTTTTTTAGGGTTTTGTTATTGTAGTGGAATACTCCAGTAGTGTAACAGCAAATGGCAATGCAACATATTTTAGGAGACACTGACAATTCTGCTTAAATTGCAGTTCCCTTGTACTGCAGGGGAAAATAGAAGAAGAATACAGCAAAGAAATTTAGAAAAAGAAAGACTAAAATCCTACAAACAGTTCCTTTACTTGGAAGAAATTGAGGAATACTTCAAGAAGTTAAAGATTAAATGGAGTTTTTTCTTTACGCAAGGCAAAGTGTAATTTGATATTACCCACTTGCCATCTGCTGAAATGCTGCATGTTGAGGTATTTTCTGGTTTATGTCAATTTGCATGACATACTTGTAACTTTTAACTAATTATCAATGTTATATTTAAAACATTAATTCCTTTTAACTACACAATAGCAGAGCAGCACTCCTTGGAAAGTGAAGCCTGGAAATGTTGCTGCCTTTTGGCTTTGATAACAAGCTATGGGTAAATCTCTATTCAGTTTCTAATCTTAGAAATTGGGAAAATACTAATGAACACTTCCCTCAGAGTTGTTAAAATTCATCACTTGCAATTTGTAAAGAATAATGGCTTACTGCTAATGCTGCTGAGCAGCCTGCACATTATTCCCTGGAGAAATACTTGATACTGGATTAAGGCAAAAAGGGAAAATACACAATAGACCAGAGGATTTTCAAGAGCTCTGTGCAGCCCTGCAAAAAGTCTTTTAGATGCTCTGGAGTTCCTCAAGCACCTTACATGAAAATGAGTTTGGGTAACTCTGAGTAAGTGCCTACCTAATCCTGTAATGCTGGATCCTGGTGCCATTCGCAGCGGTGCAGGTAGGCATCGACTGCAGCAGCATCCACAGACCCTGCATTTGCTTACATACAGTAGGAAGGGATGCCTTCCCTGAAGCCTCATAGTGTTTAAAATCCTCTACCTTGCAATTACAGATTCATACTCAGCCTTCTGTCTGGCCATCAGCATCCTCAGAGCTGCCAGGTGGTGCTGCGAGGGTTTGCTGGTGAGTCCTCAGGGCAAGCGAAGCTGTCACTGCCATCCCCTGGGACGTGTCCTGTCTTTTCCTGATCCCACAAAACATGACTTGGAGCATTCTGGCCAGGCAAGTTTTGTCAGATACCTTGAAGGAGAGTTCTCAATCATGGTTCCTCAGCAGGAGCCTGCTGAGCTGCCCAGCCTGCTGTCCCTGGGCCCTCCAGCGCTGTCACCCACTCAGTGCCTCTTCTGCTCAAGAGGGGACCTTGTTTGTGTCTGTCTTGCTCTGCCTTGCCACAGGTCCTGAGAGTTTTCTTCCTCTCTACAGCTGCTTGGAGCTTTTCAAGTACTTGGAAAGGGTCCATTTTGCCAGAGCTGGGATCTGTTTCAGCCTCCAGCTTTGCTTTTTGTGTGCAGCAGGTTGAGGTCTTGAGCTGCTTACCCATCTGCTGCCCACTCCCATTGTCACCGTGGCTGGTTTATTGCCATCTCCAAGAGCTACTGCTGCTTTCCTACCCCAGCTCTGTTGGTTGTAGCTTGTCTGACACCTGCAGGTAGCCCATTTGAGAGCTGCCTACCCTTAAATGGTTAAATTCCCTGGCTGGGAGGGGAATTCTGCAGCACTGTCCCAGTCCCAGGGCTGCGCAGGGGGAGCAGGGCACCCCCTTTGCAGGCAGCAGGGACACAGCTCCTTGCTCCCCTTCCCACACTTTAGGAGAGAGACCTGTAACGTGTTTTGGCTGCGCTGTATCCAGCTGGGAGGCATGAGAAAAATTGCATGGATGTAAAATGGCTCTTGCTGCTCGTCCCTGGAGCATCCAGGGCATCAGCTTCGGAGCGAGCAAATCACAGCAGTGCAGTGAGGGAGGCGACTCCTCCGGTCACGATGCTTCAAGGACAAGAAGCTGGAGGTTAAGGAAAAATAGGCCACATCAGCGATATTTCAATTCCTCTCGGAAAAACTTTGATATGAATAGATACAGAGTGTTTATTTTAGCTGCTTGTTCTCACAAGAGAATCAAGCACAGCACAAAAATAACTGCTATGACTAAAGGAAGAGCAGTGCATGCAATTTAAATGCATGTCTCAGAAATAATCATCTCTGATGGTTTAAAATAATCTGGAAAAATGTTTTCTCTCCCTCATCCCCACATGTTCAGTCTCATGATTATAAGAAATGCAGATGAGCTGGTTTAAGTGCTGCTGTGTTTCTGTAAGAGTTTCACAGGTCTCTCTCTGAAAACCTCTCCAGGTTTCCCTCTGCCCACCTGACAAAGCTGGGATGTGTTCCTGGCAGAAATTAGGTCTGGGAGGTTATTGAGACACTTTCCCACCTTAACCTGGATTCCCTTCAGTAGGGAGAGTCCTTAGAAATGAGCAGGCATGTGACAGTTTTGGGGATCTAAAGAAGGCTTGGGGTGTAATATGTAAAAGCCAAGTAAGGCTTTAGCTGTCTGAGGGGGGAGATGCTGTACTGGAGGAAGGTGAGGAGGAATCCACTTATTTGATTTTGCAGAAGTGAAATAATAAACTGGCTTAAATTCCACCATCAACCACCCTTCCCCACCCAATGCTGCAGTTGCCACAACCTAAACTTTTCCTCCAAAGAAAGATCTTCCCGCAGTATTAATGGCAGTGCTTTGCAGGAGTTCTATGCCTATTAATAAGCTGACAGATGGCTGTAGTTTCTGATGAACTGGATTCGGTTTCATTGATTAATCTGTTTTCTCCCTACCCCAAAGGACAGGCACAGCTGTGCCGACCAGCAGCTGCTCTTGCACAGACCTGATTTCCACAGGCACATCTGCCTGCCTGGCGAGGAAGCGATCCTGGCCCTGCTGCCCTCGGGAGGCTCGGAGGGAGCTGCTCTGGTGTCTGCTAAGGCAGAATGGAGAAGCAGGGCAGCCGAGGGGTCCCCATTTGAGAGCTGAGGGACTGGGAGGAGTCTGACCTTGTGGTCCCCATTGCACTCACACTGTTAAAACAACAGGATGCGGGGTGAGATCAGGGAGGTCAGTGGGAAATTCAGAGCTGACCTCTGGTCATGGTCCCCAAGCCTGTGTATTACGGGAACTGATTCACGAGACTCACAGGGGGAGACCTGCTGGAGGCAGCAGGTTTGCAGCCTGTGGGGCTGGGACTTGGGAACAAGCAACCCTTAGTCCTGTGCCTCTTACAGGGTGGCTGCCAAGCTCCAGGATGGGAACTCAGAATACCTCAGAGCAACATCAATGGGGTGTCACAGCTGGAATCTCATTTATTCTGTGCTTCCTCTCCCAGTTACGATCTCGATGAGGCACAGCACCATATAATGTTGATTTCCTCCCCCACACCCCTCTGGATTTACATTTATTCATATGCCATGTTCTCTTTTCACCTTCCCTATGGCTTCTCCAAGAAGATTGCTTGTATTAGTTTCCTGACAATGTAAAGGTCAGCGATGAAAAGAACTGTGTAATTTTTTTTCTGCCCTGAGGCAGAGGAAGAGGTCTGTTCCAGACTTTCAGCTTGCAGAGATCTGGGATATTTTGAAAAATTGTTTCTTATTTTGGACTGACTTGGGATGGAGCTTGTGATTCTCTGCTATGACCTCTCCCTGGAGCGCAGAGACGCTGCCATGTGTGGTTAAAATTTAACGTGCTTGAAATAGTTCCTCTAGGCGAGCTGTGGGACTCAGCCTCCCTCAGTTCTGGTCCTGTGCCAGCTGCCTGTTCCCCTGCAATCGCCTCTGAGCTCTAGAAGAGAGACCAGAGTCCCCTTGATGTGCCTTTTGTGGGGTATCCTTTGCACTGCAGACAGATGAGATGTGACTGTTCCAAAAGGGACAACGATCAGCCCTGGGACTGTGCGTGTTTGAGGTCACTGTCTGGATAAAATCTCACAACTTCCTTCACACAAAAACTGATGACAGAGAGTCATAGAATGGTTGGGATTGGAGAGGACTTTGAAGGTAGTCCAGTTTCAACCCCTGCCATGGGCAGGGACACCTTCCACTATCCCAGGTTGGTCCAAGCCTGGTTCAGCCTGGGCTTGGACACTTCCAGGAATTGGGCAGCCACAGCTTCTCTGGGGAACCTTTGCCAGGGCCTTACCACCCTCAATGGGAAGAATTTCTTCCTAATATCTAATACCTATCCACCCTTTGCCAGTTTGAAGCCATTCCCTCTTGTCCAGTCGCTACCTGCTGTTGTCCAAGTCCCTCTCAGCTACACAACAGCAGTGTTGTTTTAAACTGGGTTAATCAGCACTTTCTCATCTTCAGCCTGGGGCTAGAGCTGAGCTCAGCTGCCAAGGGAGGAAGCAGCGGGATCTGCAGCAGGGCATCTCCTTGTGCCAGGCTCAGCTCTCCCAGTGTGTTAAAGTAGCTGTGTGGTTTGTGCAGGTAGCCAAGAGCTGCTCAAAATGCACTTCCAGGTGTGCACTGGAATGGCTGGGCTTGGCACGACCTGAACCCACCACTGTGCTCCCAAATCACCCTGTTCTCCATGATCTCCTGGTGCAACTGGGCTGGAGAACGTCCCGGTGTGGGGAAACACCGCTGGGAGCTGCTGCCCTCTTCTGCAGGATGCAGTCAGAGCTGCGTGTGGAATGGATGGCTTTAATGCTCTCTTGGTTTGCCATTAATGAACTGAAAGTTTTGTTCCTGCTGAGTTTTTTTCAGCCTGGACTTCCATGATGTTGGAATAATGAATGTCATAGCCTCATTTCTTGTTTTCCTCTTGCAGCTGAATTAAAAACAGTTTCCTGAGCCTTTTTTTTTTTCAAATCCCACTTGGGTTTTAACTCTGAACTATTTATTCTGCTAAATACGGTGAATAAAGGGAAACAAATAAAATGTTCTCTGTGCACCTGCAGAAAGAGAACCAGGATGGCCCAGCCTTGGCTGGGACAGGCTCTGGACCCAGGCACCTGCCCATGTCCTGAGTCTGAGCTCTGTTAAACTCCTGGAAGCAATCTTGTATTGTTTGATCTCAATCTTTTCACCAAATAAACCCAAAAAAAACAAACAAAAAAAAAAACCACAAACAAACAAACAAAAAACAAAAAAAAACAAAAAAAAAAACAAAAAAAAAAAAAAAAAAAAAACAAAAAAAAAAAAAAAAAAAAAAAAAAAAAAAAAAAAAAAAAAAAAAAAAAAAAAAAAAAAAAAAAAAACCAAAAAAACCTCAAAAAACCACCAAAATAATAGAAGGCAAACGTTCATAACTTGATTTTGAAATCTGATTACAATTTTAATCTTGATTTTCCTCTTTATGATGCATCTTCTTATCCAAAGGTGCTGCCACATTCCAGTAGAGGAGGAATAGGTGTGTGTGGCTTGATGCCATAAGGACCTGAGCTTTTAAGCTTTGAGGCTTGTCAGGAATATTGGGTATTGCCTGTCTGCATAACATAATGCTTTTGTGCATAAATAAAAGTCTAGGGCTGCAGCCAGACAGCATCACAGAAAACGAGGGTGCTTGCCTTTGGGCAGCTGGAAGCTGCTCGAAGAATAGAGCTGGAGTCTCCTTCCTGTGACCCCAGCGAGGAGCCGCGAGCACGGTTTAGTTTCCCTGGCTGGCTGCAGGCTGGCGCGGAACGTGGCACCCCCTCATCCTCCCCCAGGGCCGCCTTACGGCTCCGCACCGGCCCCGTGGCGGGGCTGGGGCTGCCGGGGCTCCCGAGCCCTTCCCGGCGGGACAGCTGTCAGATGGACGGGGATGGGTGGGAAGGGGGAAATGACCTTTTCTCTCCTCTCCAGGGAAGGGCAGTGCTCAGCCGATCACCCGCTGGATGTCACGGCTGGGGCTGGGTTGGGGCTGCTGGCGCTGCCGGAGCCCAAACGCCTGGAGAGGAAAATTCCCACCCTTTTTTCAAGCTCTGTGACAGTTTGTAACCAACATCCTGTAAAAACAAGCCATGGAATTATTTGCATTCCTTTAAAAGGGGCAAAAAGACAGGTGAGGGGGAATACTTGAACAAACACAGGCTCCTGGCAGGAGAGGGCACTGTGTGCTTTGCTATATCCGAGGGAATGTGCAGTTGGGATGAGTGTATTTCAGGTGGAAAGCTGTGCAGCCGCAGAGCAGGCACCCACTGCCCCTGAGGCATGACCAGCCCCGTGCCATGGACAAAAGCTCCGAGGACAGAGCTTGTGAGTGTGAAGCTGCTCCTGCTCCTCTTCCCACACCACGCTGGTTTGGGTTAAAACCTGCTTAGTATCTGATGCTGGGTTATGCTGGGCAGAGGGGCTGCTGAGGGAATGGGCTGGGATGAAGGCAAAGCCAGCATGGGGAGGTGGGAAGCAGGGCTTCATCACAGGCAGCATCTGCATTGCTCTGCAACAAAAGCAGCCTCACCAAATATGTGCAAATACCTTTAATTTCAGCTGCTTTTCTCCCTCACCAGTTGTATTTTGTATCATAACCATAATTTACCTGTTTGCTTTAATGTAAGGTTTCCATCTGGGGAAAATGCAGTTTCACTGGAAATGTGGTCAAATTAACTCTCTTATCCTTTGTTTTCTTCTGTAAAATAACTCCTGTTGTGTTACAGTGGGGGGAAATTGCTTGGAAGGAACCCACCCAAATTGTCTGTCTCATGGACTTGGCTTTTAATGGAGGCAGTCTTGATGCAATTCCCTCCTCAAGTTTTATTTTAGCTCTACAAATCTGCAAGGAACGATTTCAAGTGTTGGGTTTGTTCAGCACTAAAGGCAAGCTCAACACTTTCTTGTGCTCTCAGAACGACCCTCAAACCCTCACAGGGAACAGCCTGTTTAGTTCAGCATTTGTATTTCTGGTAAACATTAATGGGAGTTGCTGGTGTTCAGGCTGTCATTCAGTTTTAAGGATTTTATTTCCCTTTCAGGTTCTTCCCAAGGCGTCTTTCCATGTGGGACTTTTGTCTTTGCATAAGGACAAGGCTTTGACTTTAAAACAGGGAAAATGTTGAGAGCTCCTGGGATCCCTCTGGAAATGATCAGTGTAACAAATGCCTGCTGCTCGGCTTGAAGCGAGCTGTCGTGTTTAGCTGCATTTTGGATGGTGTCTATAAACACAGCAGCTGTCTGCATGCGAACGGGACTTTCCAGCAGTGCATAATATGAAAAGAATCTTATTACCAGTTAAAAAAAAGAAAAAGCAAGAAAGGCTCAAAGAGCTCGGATGATGCCAGCTTCCTATCAGCTCCAACAGCAGTCTAGACATCTCGGAGAGTCATCAGACTAATGTGATGTGCGTGAGGCATTTACAGCTCTGCGTGCCTGAAGGACAGCTGGGAAAAGAGAGCTTTCCTCCAGGGATCAGCACAGCTCCTCAGGGCTCCTGCTGCCCTCTGTCCCACTTCTCACCTATTGCTTTCTCTCCTCCCTGGGTTGGGGTGCTGGGGGTCACCTCTTCAATGAGGCACAGCACGGGATGATGATTTGCTTTCGGTGTCATTAACCTCGCTGACACCTTTGCTCAGAAACCTCCCAGGTTTTTGCAAATGGGCAGGGCCACGGTCACTTTGTTTTGGCCGAGCCCTGTGGCCACGGGAAGGGCTGAGGCTGTGGGAGCTGCACGGACACTGTCAGGAGGTTGGACACCTCCACTGTCTCCTGCCCTGGGCCTTTCCTCAGGGTGGTGATGGGACAAAGCCAAGGTCTGACCCCACTCCCAACATTTCCCCCAGCCACAAGCTGCTCTTCCATCTGCTCCAAAAGCTGCTGTGCTGGGGTACCCCAAGGTGGGACAGCTTGTTCTGCCAGGGACCATTTCTGAGTAAAGTGTCCGCATCACCTCCTGAGCCAGGCTGCTCTTTGGGGCAAGAATAAACCACCTCCCAGTTGCAGAACTCAATTTGTAACACGTTATGAAATTCGGGGGGGGAAAAATAATCCTTTGCTATTTAGCAAGTAATTTACTTGCTTGAGTGCAAAGAGAGGGATCTAAGTGGGTTTTATGCCATCCCTGTGACCAGCTGAGCCGTGGGTGATGGATGCCACGGGGAAAACTTGGCTCTGCCTGCAGTGAGGAGGTTCCCAAAAAAGAAATACCAAAACACCAGAGGAAAGACTGCTTTCATGATAACTTCTGGCCCATCCAGAGGGAGAAAATGTCAGGAATTTCCCAAGAATATCTGTAGTCTTTGACTTTCCAGCTGAACTCCAGAGCTGTCTGGGAAGGAGGAGCACCAGAGAATGCAGGTGTCCTGCCTCCCCTCCAACACCCAGACCTGGCATTTCTCACAGGGCTCTGTTTTTAATAAGATTCAACAAAATTTATTTGGTGCTTCTGGGTTCTTTGTTCTTCTGGTTTGTATTGACAGTAGCATGTTGGGCTGGATACACGGCTTCACTGTTTGCATGTTACAGGGGGAAAAGCAGCAAGAAAATCGTGAGGCTTGTGGAAAATTAGCAGTTCTTTGCTATCATTTTTGGGGAATACAGCACAAGTCCCAAGCAAAGGTACTGAAGAAAGAGGGAAGGAAAGAGATATGTCACTTAACATGTTAATTTTCCTAGGCAAAGCAAGTAGGTAGCAGCAAACAGTGGAAGGAATAAATCCATGTTCTTATTCAAACTGAATAATGCGTATTAAAAATGCAGTGAGTGATCGCTTTAGGGGGCTTAAAATTCTGGCCCTAAAAAACCCCAACAACTTACTTGTTTGAAGGTACATGACTGAAAGTGGTTCCTGTCTAATCATTTTGGCACAGAGCCATTTCCCAGGGGTCAGGGAGGAACAGCCAAAGGCCACAGCACCAACCCTGCCCTGGATGGTGCCGTGAGCTGGGGATGGCAGGATGCCAGCCTGGGGACAGTGGGGGACAAGGCTTTCTCCTGGGGGTTCAGTGCAAGTTACTCGAATTGCATGGAAGTCAAGGTTGGTGTTGAAGTTACCCACCCGGCCCTGGTCGTGCTCTGGCCAGAGCTGAGGCTTCCAGCAGCACTGTGAACATGAATTTGCTCTTCCCTGCACCCACTGCTGGAGCTTTGTGCTTCATTGCAGAGAGGTGAAATCACCCCTCAGGTCGGGGTCCTGCCTGTGGGGTGGGGGATGCTGAGGGTGGGTCAGTCCCTTCCTCTCACCTCATATCCCCCTTCCATGGAGGATTTTCACAGCTGGAGGGGAGCAAGAGGAACCAGGGGTGACTGGTTCTGTCCACAATATGGCAAAATTTTGGTGTGAATAAAGATAAACAGTGAGTGAGCCCTGTCCCACTCTGATCCTGCCAGGGAGGAGGGGGTGAGGCACAGTCAGCACTGCAGGGCCAGCCTGGCCCAGCACGGGGGACAGAGAGGGACAGCAGCATATTAGGCCCTCTGATTCAATCATTTTTTCCTAAATGTCACTTGAAGAGAGTGGTCATAATGTTGAGTCATTACCAGCCATTTGCATGTACAATAACAACAGGGAAAAAGATAAAAAAATCAATACCAGGATCAATGGAGAGCTCCCTGCTCTGGGTCTTTTGCCTGGAGCTTATCATTAGTAGACACTCACAGAGCAGAGTGCTATTAATTAGAGGAAGCATTTGCAATCCACGGGAAATGACTGGCAGGTGGAAAACCCTTGGCGTTTTTTAACTGAGCTTTTGGAAGTGGGTTTATTCTCCCTTTCACTTCTGGACTCCTCAGTGTCCTGAGTGAAGCATCTCCTTCCCACCTGTGTTTTGAAGAGTTTTCTCACCTGGAATTATGGGAAAGGGTGACTTTCCAAAACAAGTGAGGAAAAGCCAAGGACAGCTCTGCTTGAGTTTAACCCCTCTCAAATCACTGGGCAGTGAACCTCTGATGCTCCTCTCTTGCACCCTTTCCCCCAGCTCTGCTCACAACCTGGTGTAGCACATAAATAACAAACATTTCTGTTGCTTTTGCAACAGCAGCTGATGGATTTCCAGGAGAGGGGGGCTCTGGGCAGGCAGAGCATCCTCCAAGTGCTGCTGGAAGCCTCAGCCCTGGCCTGAGCATGACCAGGGCTGGGTGGGTAACTTCAACATCAACCTTGACTTCCATGCAATTCGAGTAACTTGCACTGAACCCCCAGGAGAAAGCCTTGTCCCCCACTGTCCCCAGGCTGGCATCCTGCCATCCCCAGCTCACGGCACCATCCAGGGCAGGGTTGGTGCTGTGGCCTTTGGCTGTTCCTCCCTGACCCCTGGGAAATGGCTCTGTGCCAAAATTCAGCTCCAGAGCCCCCAGCCCACCCACTGCAAACAGCAGTTGTAGGTCGGCAGCGAGAAAAGTACACAAATAACTGCAAAAAATCCAATTATTTTGTTTATTTTTGACAGTTCTGTGAGCTGTCAAAATGCAGTGCATGTGTTTAGGGACAGCTGTGTCATGGCTATGCCGAGGTGAAGCTGTGCCAGGGCAGGGGCTGCTCACAGAATCGTGCTGGGGAGAACCCACTGGGTCTCAGGCTGAGGGTGAGGACCTCAGCAAGATTTTTTTTTTTCTTTTTTTTAGCATTTTGGGGGAGGTGCAACACTGTGTGAGTGTACACAATCCTGCCTGGACTAGCTGGGCTGTGAGCCTGGCTCTTGGCACTCTGTTTGCTTTATTGTCTGCGGTTGTGCATTTACTTTAGTTAAGAAACAAACACTGAAACCACATTCGAGATACTCTTCCTCCTCTGCATCATGGTTTAGCTGATCCCAGGCAGACTCTATTAGGTGGCTTTGTATTTTGGGGTTTTTTTCTTACTTGCTATTACTACCATGAAAGCATTTACATGCCCCAGGGAAGATGGGGGAAAAAATCTCTTTAAAAACAGCAATTATTCTTAGTAAAATATTCTAAATAATTCATTGCTTACTGGTTGTAGTGCACTATTAAATGCCTTTTAGCTACTGCTTGTATAAACTCTTAAAGCCCTGGTTGAAAGCCAAGCTCAGGTTAATGATACAGCGATTTCTGTGGGAAGCTCCGTGCGCCCGATAGAGCAGCTCCTGCAAAAGCCCCACAGAGCAGGACACAGACAGGTCTGTCTGGGCAGGTGCCTGTGTCACTGTACTTGGTTTTAACCATATTCTCAGGATTTCTGGACCTAGGAAGTCTCCTCATTCTTGGCCACCTTCTGGAGAAGCTGGGTGGACAATGCACTGTATTGGTGTAATGCTCTTCCAACAGCAACCCAGGGGATTTAAGAATGTGACAACTGCCCACAAAGCATGAAAGAAAGTGCCACAAATGTGAAGCCAGCAGTGGCTCTGTTAACCTGCCTCTCCAGCAGCCTGTTCTCCATGCATGCCCACTGGAGATAAAGGAGAGCAGACTGGGCTCAGCTCAGTGCCGGGCACTGCCTGTCAGCGTACTGTGAGGGTGTTTTTTCTTTTATTTATCATATGCCTGCCCACCTCTGCCATGTATTTGTTTCTGTTTGGTTTAATCCCAACCCAGCACTTCAACCCCTAAATCTGATCCAGTTGAGTCCTTACTTGTCTGACAAAATCTTTACCTCAACACTGGTAAAAAACTGTGTAAGGGGGACTGCCCTGGGCACAGCACTGGACCCAAGGCATCTGCCTCCAGCTCATCTCTTTGAGCATCACTTTTGGGTGCAGCTGTAAAGAAAAGGCTGGAAGATACTGAGGCACAAAAATTTAAATTTACATTTTCTATATAAAGCTTTTTTTTAGTTGCCTATTAGCAGGTATTAGCATCTCTTTGCATCCTTAACATCTGGGTAAAATGGAAAAGCTACGACACGGCTCAGCAGCCACCAGGTACATCAGATCCCAAGGCCATTTCCATCAGCAATTCAAGCAGCGCCCGTGCAGTCTGTAGGATGGGACGTGTTTGTGTTTCCAGAAGTGGCTGGCGGAACCAATTAAAGGTTTTCCAGTTTCATTCCTGTTTAAATGATGAACATTGCAGAGTTTCAACAGGCACTGAGATGTTTATTTTGTCACTTCAAGTGAAAATACTTCAATTCATGATTTAAACCTTAGAACTCTTTGCAGAGCTGATCCAGGTTAGTTTCCGAGAAACAGTGATTTGCCAGACCTGACAAACACCCATCTCAGCTGCTGGCCCTCATCCACCCCATAGCACTGGGATCTCTTCCCTCAGAGCAGCCAAAGACCTGGGATTTACAGGGTTTGGTTCAGGGTGCTGTTTGGGAACCCCACACACGACCTAAGTTCTGTTCCCCCGAAGGTCTCCAAGTATTTCACAAATGGTGACCTTCACTTTATCTCTTGGAGGTAGGTAAATAGTAATATACTAATTTTACAGATGACTAAACAGCATAGAGCATTTAAATGATTTGGCCAAGGTCAGAGCAGCCAGCAATGGGGCTGGGAGGAGATCCAGTCCTGCTAAATCCCATCACCTCCTCCCACAGCTCTGAGCAGGCCCTGCCTTTCACAGAGCTCAGTGGCATGGGGTTGAATTTAAATGGATCTCAATTTCATTTACAGCAAACTCCATGAAATAAACTGGGGGTTTCAGAGCAAATCTTTTATCTGGGCATTTTTTAAGGACTGTGTCATTTAAAATTGCACTTGGCAGAAATCGGGCTCTTAGAAATCAGAAAATAAGCTGCCTCGTGAATGACAGCTCTGAGGGAACAGGCGAGTTAAGGGATTAATTTGTTTGATTAAATCTTTAAAGAGTTTACTGAGAGTGCAGACAGGCCTGCAGATTATAGCATGGGCGCAGTGGTGGGCAAAAGAGTTATTTAGATAGAGCCCACGTGCTATCTTTCATTTCTCTCAGTCCGTAATTACTTATAAATAAAATAAAAGCAAAACCACGACCGAAGCTGCAGAATTAGCTACCATGCTATTATTGCTCCTCTAGGATAATAAAATAGTGTGAATGACTGATGGCAACAGTGCTTCCTGCAGCCACCAGCACCCTGACACGGGAGCTCCAGGGAGAAATCAGTGCCACAGCCCAGATGGGCTTTTGGTAAAGCCCTTTTTACCTTCCCAAACATTAAAGCAATCACTGAAAGCGCACATTCAGGACAGGAACAGGTTGAAGACACTGGAGTTTTTGATCACGTTAATGAGATCTGTTTTCATTAGGGCTGAGAGGCTGGAATGCCCCATTTGTCTCCAGGTTTGCTGAGCCCCTGGGAAGCTCTGCTGGAGCAGCTTCTGAGAAGGGATGTCCGTGCCACCAGCCACCGGCTGCTGCCGTCGGGAAACATAAACACATTTATTTGAGCCAATAGTAATTAATGTGGGGTTTTTCTTCTTCTTTTTTTTTTTTTCCCTATGATATGCAGTGCAGCAGGAACCCAGCAACACAGGTTTCTACTTTATTTAATGACTCTGAATGCAGCAGTCCCTGCCAGCCCATGGGCTGCGAGGCAGTGGCTGAAGGAGCTGGTTATTGACTGAGTCTTCTTCCCAGGAGCAGGAGGCATTTCACAAAATGCTACCACGGGGTAAGGTGCTGCTAATCAGGGACACCTTCCCTCGACCAGCCTTCCATGGGACACATTAGGGACAGGTGGGGCTGGATGCTCTCTGCACCCTCTCGCCTAGGGGTGCTCTCAGCTGCATTAATCACTTCAGGGCCAATAAATCTTTTGCCCAAGTTGCTATTAGTGGCCCAGAAACAGGGATGAGCTTGTTACCTGATCCTCCTGGGTTGGGTCTAAATAAGGGACGGCCCCCAAAATCCAACGTTTGCAGTGTGGCTGAGGTTGGAGGCAGGCTGAGTTTATGATGCATAAGTAAAGGTTTTTGTCTTGATTGCAAGTTTTGAAGGGCTGGGAAGCTGCTGAGTTGGACGCTTAAGCTGCCTAAAGGAGATTCCAGGTAAGAAATATGAAGTTTTTAACATAAAAAAACTACAGAGGAGCTCTGGGTATTTAAATGTCTCACCAGGCACTTGGCGATCTTGTGCTGGGCCTGTGAAAGGCTCATGTGTGGGGTGAGCATCTGCCTTGTGAGAATGATGGCTCAGGTGGGGGGCCCGGTGTCCCCCTGGGTTGGTGGCCACATGGTGAAGCATTCAGAGTGGGATCCACGCAGGAGACGTCCCTGAGCACAGCTGTAAGGAGTGGTGTCCTCAGCACCCCCTTATCCCTGCCCCAGCGTCCTGACAGGACTCTCTGTCCCATGCCCTCAGGAAGAGCTGTTGGAGGGATTCACTGTGTGTGGTTTGCTCTGCTAAAAGGCTACAAGTGACTGCTCTGAGGGGACTGGTGCCAGCCATGGGGGAAGTGCTGGCATATCCTGAAAGTTTGGGAACCTTCCCTGAAGTTTGAAGACACTGTGGAGCTGAGGGGTTGGGTTCTTTCTGGAAACATTTGGCATGGGAAAGGGTGGAAGTGGCCAAATGATGCTGTTGCTGTTGTAGGCTTTCAGAAGCCTTGGAAGGACTTTGTTGCAGGTGGCAGCTCAGAGCCTCCCCCTTTGTCCTGAGGTCCATCAGCCCCTGCAGCTTTGTCCCCTTGTGTCTGATTTATGAGATGGGGTTTATTGGTGTCCCCCCATGAGCCCTGTCCACGCAGGTGTGCTGTGTGCCAACCTGCTGGGCTGGACTTGCTTGGTGGGGCTGAGGTTTCCCAGCAATGCTGAAGCATCACTGCACTGTTGACAGAGCAGCTAATGGCTGCGAACATCACTCCTGCTTTTCATTCGCCATTAATGCTGGGTTTGTGTCTTGAACTCTTGTTTTTTTCAATGCACGCAGACCTGTTCTGAACCATTAACCTGACAGCCAGTGAGTAGTAGCCTTTATTTTGTTGTTTTCAAAACAATAGAAGTCCTTTTCTGGAAAGTGAATGGAAGATCAGGTTATTAAAACACTGCAGGAGCACTGTGGTGAGGCACTTCAAAACCAAGGTCCTGCTCTTAATCCCAGCTGAAGACAGGAAAGCTTTGCTGGCTTGTGACAAGGCAAGGGTCTGACCTGCTGTTTTGGGTTTGCTCTGGGACAGGATGTAGCTGGGTTGGTGTTGATGAGAAATTCCCACTTGTCTTCGTGCACTGATTACCTGGGGGTAGCTCATGGTTTTGTTGACAAGTAGTGTGTTCACTGTAAAACGGCAGATTTCAACATGAGCCCTGTCCTGCAGGATTTCCCACATCTGATGACAGACAAGTCTTCTAGCTCCATCAGGAGCTGGGTACACAACACGTATAAACTTACACACATCTGAAATTTCTAGTGTAAAATACAAAAATTGAAAGCAACTGTGTTTCCCACTACCGTTGTCAAAACAGTGGTTGTGGGACAAATCCAGAATATCTCTCCTGAAGAGTGGCAGAGGCTTCAAGTTCATGTGGTGTTACTGAGAACAAGATCAATCTTCGCAGCAAGTCTCTGCAGAGCAAAGAGCTCCTGTGCAGCAAATGGCCCTGAGCTGTAGTTTAATTGCAGTTCTGATTTTTTTTTCTTAATTGTTATTATTCCAGAAGCAGTTTGGCCTCCTGTGCTGTTCTGCTGTTAAACGCCTGTGTAGGCAACACTCTGGCAAGAGCAAGCTTATGGTGTAAAAAAAAAAAATGTCCTGGGGGCTTGACTGTCTCTGGGATAAGGTTTAAACTCAGTTTCTTCACAAGTTCTCCCAAGCCCTTCCCTGAAGGAAGGGATGGGGCAGAGGAGCAGCAGGTAACATCCCTGCTCCCACTGAGAGCATCCCTGGCATTCCATAGCTTTGGATTGTAGGGAGAACTTGTGAGACTTCTGCCTGGCACAGCCCAAAAATGCACAAGATGCAGCATGGAGGTAGAAACAAGTACCAAAGCTATAATATTTTAGTTCTGTTGTAAAGGCTGAACCACTTGAAGAGAGGGAGTTACAATTTTTGTCCTTGTTTGCAGTTTTAAGTATAGCCTCCCTCTGCTTTTCTTGTTACTGCAGCGTAAGTATTTAACAAAGCATTAATCTTGCTTGTCAGTAATAACATGCAAATTAAACACCTGCTCTAGGAATCTGTAGTGCTTTGTTCCATTAGATGGTATTGACATGTCAGGTATTTGGACTTTAATTCAGAAAAATGGTGCCATTTTCATTTATCTCCCCTAATGAAGAATGAAGGTGTGCACTGATACAGGGCTGCCCACAGCAACGCAGCTAAAAGTGAAAAACAATACTTAATATAGCCACTAAATTACATGTGACATCTCATTTAAAGATAAACAGCCTGAAGGCGTATGTCCAAGTGGCATTGATGAAATTTTTAAATGTTCCTTTGAATTTCTATTTAACCACCAATTTGGTAGTGAAGGCGCTGTGCTGGCTGGGAGATGTAACATGCTGCTGCTTTAAATGCGAGCTGAAAGGAGAAAGCTGCAAGTCCGGAGGGACATGGATATGGACTGGCCCAGACATTCCCCTCCAGTCACGTGGGAGAACAGGAACTGTACCCAGTAGATGGTGGCTGTGAGATGGGTGGAAGCAGTTCTTGTGCTGTGAGATGTCAAAGCTCCCTTGTCCCCACCTGCACAGTGACACGGGTGCCAGAGGATGGGCACAGTGCAGGGCGGCTTCAGCCTTGTGGGGCTGTGTGTGAGTGTGAGCAATGTTCCCTGGTCTCCCGAGCTGCAGGCTGGACACTGCTGAGTCCCCACTGTGTCACATCTGACCCCTTTTGCACGTCTTGCTCTTCAGCTTTCCATCATTTTCTGGAAAAGCTCAGATCCCCATGGAGAAATGTGGTTACAACAAGGGGGAATGGTTTTAAACTGGAGGAGTAGGTTTAGACTGGATATTAAGAAATTCTTCCCTGTGAGGATGGTGAGACACTGGCCCAAGTTGCCCAGAGAAGCTGCAAATGCCTCATCCCTGGAAATGTTCAAGGCCAGGCTGGATAGGGCTTGGAGAAACCTGGGATAGTGGAAGGCGTCCCTGCCCGTGGCAGGGGGCAGGAACTGGATGGTCTTTAAGGTCCCTCCCAGCCCAAACCATTCCACTAGTCTATTAAATGTTCCTTGACAATTTAAATATGGAAATTAGGTCCTATTTTCCATCTTAGCAGGGAAGCCCTCTGCATTTGAAACTCATCCTGTTCCTTGCTTGTTTTTGGTTTTTTTTTTTTTTTCCATCCAAATAATCCCAGTTCATTCATTCTTCTTCCATGAGTTTTTCAGGCAGGTTTTATTTTCCTCTGGACCTGTTGTGATTGGCTTTGCTGTGTCTTGCCTAGCTAGACACAGTAACTGAGCTGAGGTTCCTCCAGTGCAAAACAGAGGGAAGATCCCTTTTGTAGGGTTCTACTCGGCCAATAGAAAGCCCACATTTTCAGCAGGGCTTTATCCTGTGATTTTGCTGCTGTGGGCAATCTGGGCTGTCGAGAAGCAAACCTTGTTTGTGTGTGCAGTTGGGGCTTTTTGGGATCTTCCACAGCTTGTTCCTAGAGGCAGGCCCTGGGGCAAAGCATTTTGTGACAGAAACAAAGAATTCCAGAAGGAAGGCACACGGTGCCATATTCTCCTGCCAATACTTGCCCATCTCTTGAAGTGACTGCTGGAACTGGTGTCTCTACAGTGTTTTTCCATTGTTTTTGGGTGACAGCCTTTGATTTACTTTCAACTAATTTCTTTTGAAGAGTGCTCCAGAGACGGGTGCTGTGATTTATTTTCGCCCAGATCTCCTGAATTTGTACCATAGATTTTTTGTTTGCTTTCTTGTTTTCCCCCAGAAGGTAGCTGGCAGCAGCAGGAACAAGCTCATGCAGAGGGTGCTTTTGTGGCCAGACACTGAACACACAAATGACCAGGCTGCAGATCTTCAAAAGCATCCAGCAGCATGAAAAAGCCACGCTGGAGGCAAACAGCAGGCACTGCTAGACATTCCCTCCAAATCTTTGATTAGTCACATTTAATGGGATTTCTCCTCATGCTTTTGAGCTGCTCAGCAATGCTGGAGTTTGACCAGCATTCATGGTCACCCATTACTGGCTCCAGCCAACCTCCATACGGTCACTGAATGTTTGTGCCTCCTTGATAGATGTCAGGCTCAGTCTAAGACACAGCTCTCAGAATTTCCTGGTATGGGGTCACTAGGATCCAGCTCTGGGAAAGATCACATACTTCTACTTGTTCAGTCTTGATTTTGATCAGGAGAAGAGTTGATGTCATTGCATCATCCCTAAAGCTCACCCTCCCTTTTGGCTTTTTTTTTTTAAGAATATAAAGCAATTCGACACAACAGGCTGTGCTTTGTTGGTTCTTAGTTTTGCATCTTGCAATGTGACAATATCCATAATAAACACAGGCTGGGACTCCTTGTGGAGAATCTACCCTTATTTTGAATAGATCCTTTCCTTTTCCTCCAAAGATGTTTAAGCCCTGCCTTATTAAAAATAATAGAAATGCATTTCCCCTCACATGAAATATTAAAAGCAGTTTGATGGGTTTTATTGTTTAATAAATAGTTTGCACTCCCAAGGCTCTTTCCAGCAGAGAATACGAGTACTTCACAATCCTTTCCGGTGTCTGGCCATGAACGTTGCCTGCAGCAAAGAGAGTTCTTAATTTGCAAAGTACCTCCCGACGATGTGCAGTTGTCAACCCCAGCCCAGCACGCTCTAATCGCGGCTGGCACGAGCTGGCCCTGCTCTCGTTCAAGCCGCAGGGAAGTCAGACATTTCCATACCCACTGAATCTCTGGGTATTTCCTGATGGAGACAGCAGCCTGTTAGAAGCTGGACCTACTCCACAAACCAAGCAGAAATGGGGTATTTCTAAGAGCAGCTTCATTTATTTACACCACTGAAGTATCTGTGTATGTTATAGCTGTTCATTTACTTACCTCTCCCAGACCACAGGACATGAGGTTTTTCCATGTTTCCTTTTATCCAGCTGGGAATTGAGGCCCAGAGAGACGAGGTGGCTGCTCAAGAGAGCCCGAGGCAGAGCCAGGAAGCCACGGAGGTGCACTGGCACTGCGGCCTCATCCCTGCTCCGGCTTCTCGCTCACGTTTCCCTGAGCTGTGCAGCCCTGAGACAAGTGACATTTAGCAAATCTTGTCAAGCTGAGGATGTGTTCGTATGATTTTTCTGGCTTGATGGGAGGGGGTGGGGAGGAGGAAACCTCTTGGTTAACAAGAAGAACTAGGCAGAAAAACTCTCCCAGACCTCTTTTCTACAGCAGCAAATACTTGCAAAAGCGATAGAGCTGTGCAGGGGAGCTGGGGCTCTGCTGAGCTTCCTCCACCTCTGTCTCTGCAGCTGCATGGCAGATGTTGCTGTGGGTCACAGATGATGGCTTGCAATGTTTTGGTGGCCTTGCCTCCTTTCCCCAGCACAGTGCAGGTTATTTGGGAATGCTGAAGAGCAGCCCCTGCTACCCCAGCCTGAGGATGGACCTCTGTGGTCCCACCGCTCAAGGAAACTTAGATTTCATAATAACATGCTTAAAAGTCACTATTACACAGTTGGTTTATGGGGCCTTTTGTGTGTATTTTCTGATTCACATGACTCCTCTGGATGGCAAATCCAGGGCTCTCTTGGCCCACAGACTGTGACGTCCTGTAGCTGGGTGTTCATGGGTGATAGCTGCTGAAGAGGGGGGGGTAAGTGGTGATCTCAGCTCTTGGAGCTAAGGGAATGGGGTGTTTGAGACTGCTGTAATGAGAAGTGAGCGAAAATGGCAGCAGGGAATAGATTCCTAATTTAAATAATGAGCGCCCTTTGTTGCCTGACAGATGGTCATTTTCTGAGAAATGCAAAGTCTCTTTGGAGGGGTCAGATTGCTTGTATTTACATGGAATAATGAGGGAGAGGCACCGCTCCCAACACATGCTGTGTTTTTCACATTTTTCCAGGGGTATTCCCAGCTGTCTTTGAAAAGAGCAGATTTGCTCCTTTGCAAACCTTGTGTGAACCTGACCACGCGTTATTGCACGAGGAAATCAAACAGCGATGGGAGTGTCTCTGATACTCAGGCAGCTATTATAATGCCCTTTAAGCATCTTTAGTTGCTAGAAAGGAAGCTTGATACTGATGCCAGAAAACATCTTGGGTCTGAATGTGCCTTTACTTGTGCAGGGCTGGCTGCAATCCAGTATCCAGTTATCTGCACGCTGGTGGCGTCGCCGGGATTTAACGCGTGGGAAGGCAGATGGATGGCAAAGAACTTTCTTGGGATAGGGTGCCTTCCTACACACTTCCTCCCTTGCTGCATCCACTTCTAATGTAAGAACTAAAGATCAGGCACCCAGTACTCTGTTTTAGGCACTATTTTTTCCATCGGTTCTGGTGATGGGCAGCAGGGGTTAGAGAGCAGGAGGGGGTTTGGGGTACACCAGGAACTCTTTGCTGTTTCAAGATATTTTAGCTGGGATGGTGGCAGCCCTGTTGGGCTTCGTGTCTGCTCTGGCTGAGGTGTCTCAGTTGTCCATCTGCTCCTCTGCAGTGTGCAGGTTATTGTCTCATCAAACAGAGCAGAGAGGGAAGCAGCCTGTCCCAAACCAGTGGTCAGGAGACAAAGATCCTGGCTGCAATGGCTCATTCTCCCGTGATGTTCAAGAACTTTGTTGCTTCCTGGCCCAGGTCAATATTTTGTGTACACAAGCATTTAAAAGAGGTACAACACAAAGTAACCTTTGAAGGAGTAGTTTGCCCCCACAGAGGAACTCTTACTGACAACTGATGGCCTTAGCATGGTTCTCTTACTGTTCATCAGTCCCCACTTAGGCTGATGTCTTAGCCCAAGTAAGGCTCTCACAGTCCCATTAAGCTTCTCCCAAAACAGCATGGAAAACAAACACTAGTCTTGAACCAAAAACTTTCTTAATGGCACAGACTGTACTTGGGTATTGGGTTTCTGCCTTTTCCTGTATGTGGGTTCCCATTCTGCCCTATTTCTTCCACTGCCAAAGAAGGATGAAGACTTTCTGTGGGTGAATGTGCAGTGATGACAGTGTCCCATACAAGGGAGAAGTCAGTTTGCAGATGTACCAAAACAACCCTCCTCTGAGCTCCCTTCAGCAGTGTAGGATAGGCTTTGCTGTCACACTTTAAAAAGGCTAAAAAAAAATCCCTAGCACCTTCCCAACCTCCAGATTCTGAAAGTCTAGAAAGGCACATACAAGTTTGAAAACACTAAAGGCAGTGACTTCAGTTACATTGCTCGGCAGCTGAGAGGTGCTCCCATAAAATTCAGCAGTTTCGTACATCCTCACCATGTGTTCTTTAGTCTCTGGGTAGCAGTGTGTTTGGAAGAAGCCAAGGCAATCAACACCCATTTTTCACAGTGAATCAACTACTGGTGTCAAATTCCGGTCTGTGTTTTGTGCCAAAAAAGGCTTGTTGTTGCCTAAATTTGGAGTATGCCATGTCAGGCTGCAAAATCACTTGTTTCCTGGACATGGCCCTAAATTATCTATTCCCTGTCAAGTGCTGGAGACTGAAACAAAAATTGTGCTGACGGGTTTTCCCCCTTTTGGTTAATTTCTCTCCAAAGGTGGTTGCCTGTTGTTTTCCATATACCCTGTGCTCAGACTGACAGAAAACAGATTTGGGCAGCATGGTGTCCCTGTCAAGGTTTTTCCCATTCTGTTGGCTGATGCTCCTTGCCAAGAGCTCTGTGCATCTGGGAGGGAGTTCCCAAGGACCTCGAATTGCTGGGCAGTTTGCAGAACACTGGCCTGATCTGCATGGTTTCCTGGCAGCATATGGAGGCGTTGGCTTTGCTCTGGCATGGATAAGCTGTTACAGCTTATCAAACATCTTCTTTTAAAAATTGTGTTTAATCCGGTTGACCTGCAGAGAACCAAACAAATGTGTTCACCAGTGGCACCCATGTGGACAGGTCTTATTTGCAGGGCTGGGAAGAAAAGGAGGAAGACAGGAGTGGCAGAGCAGTTGACAGTGTGTAGCATTGGCATGGAGTGAAACCTATAACCAAAACCAAAGCACAAGTAATTTTTAAAGGTTAATATTCTAAATTTAGCTTCAAAGATGCTAAAAGAAGATGGGCAGATGTGATCACAACTGGTCAGTGATCTCACAGGCAGTGAAAAATGGGTGTGAAGCCAAAGAACACGTTCATGATCTTCTGCATCCCCTCACCCAGGCAGGCTGTATTTGTGCTCAGGGGTGACAGTGGTGTGCACACAGGGTGGTGACACCCAGGGCTGATCCCTTGGTGTGCAATGGGATGCTCCTAAAGAACCCACCCAGCTCTGTTGTGCTGTGTGTGAATGCAGGTAATGAAATGCCAAGGGCTTTCATTACACTTCCAAATATAAAGGAAACCTTCATTTATCCATGCCTAGAGAATCAGAGAGAAAATCAGCATCAAAGAGAGCCTCCTGCTGAACCCATTTGATGTTATAAAGGATAAAGAGTATCTGGCAGAGGCCTTAGAGGGGGAAAATCTGACAGGCACTCCAGTGCTACGAGCAGTCCAGCCTTGTAGCCTCTACTTTAAACGCTCCAAGAGTATGATCATAATGCACAGGGGCATTCAGAGCATAAATTGATGTTTTGTCTTTGCCTTTTTTTTACATTGCACTAAGAATTTGCCCTGCAGCTCCTGGATTAATTAAATGCTGACAGTCTATGAGGATAGGGGTGGAGGTGCTCTCCTGCCCTTTGGATGTGTTGTGCAGAGTGGAGTACACAGTGCCCCTAGGAAACGAGCTTGTTCCATTAGGCAAAATCAATAAAGCAGAAATCTCTGTGAAATTCTTCTATTAAATTACAAATAGACTAAGCCCCTAAACCAGGTGACAGTGATCATTGCTTTTATGTCCAGGACAAATGCTTGTGGGAGCACTTTGGTCAAATAAGCACATGCACTTCTGCCAACATCAGCTTCGGGCTGCTTCCTGTGGTGGCTGAATTTTTACTCCTTGGGCTACAAGAACAAAACTTTATTTTGCCTCTGTGCCTATCAGCTGTTTTCTGGGGTACTTACTGTAACTGGTATGCCCGCTCATGCAAACATTTACCATAGAAGATAATTTCATGACAATAAATTCATGCTCTCTCCCCAAGAACGTCAACCTTAATGTCTAATTTTCCTTGGTTGCAGGACAGAAATTTTCTTATCATGCCAGTTTTATCTCAGATGCAAGCTTGGTGCCTTTTGCCACGGTGAGGCATGAAGAGCTGAACAGTGACAGCAGTGCCCAGGCGCTGCCTGGGGTGAAGCAGCAAACACGCCTCGCACTTACTGTCCTTGGGCAGCCCGGAGTGGCACGCTGCCACTAGTTTTTGTCACTAATATTTTAATATCGCAATACTCTTCTTTTGCAAACACCTCTTGGGCTTCTTCTCAGCTGGGGCAAAGATCAACAGGTTGATTATTCTTGGAATGGTTGGACAGGGCTTTGATCAACCTGGTCTAGAGAAAGGTGTCACTGCTCGTGGCAGGGGCTCGGAACAAGGTGTTCTTGAAGGTCTTTTCCAACTCAAACCATTCTGTGATTCTATGTCACAGGAAACTTTGTCTGTAAAGGCAAGAGCTTGGACACCAACAGGTTTTGATGGGCTCTGAGACCTGCCAGGCCTTTCAGCTTCTCTCACGTGTCCTGTCTCCAGCAGCTCAGGAGCTGTTAAAGCAGCAGATGCCACAAAACCTGATCTTCTTAGGAAATGCCACACAGGGGGAAAATTGCAAGGAAATCATGATCCTTATTAGTGTCTTTTTCACAGGAGATTAGTCTCCTGCTGCCCCAATCCTGAAAAAATTCATTTTACCTACTTAGATGAACGTTGGTTTTGCTTACACCTGGTGGGTGGGGCAGGGAACAGTGGAGTTCAGCTGTAGCACCTGGGGCACATATTGGGCATTAGCAGAAGTGTGGGCAGGGACTGGGTTATTTGGTTAGATGGGAGAGTTTCCATCTTGAGAAACTCTTAAGAACAGCCTGGGTAAGTTTTGTCAGAAGTGTTTTCCCTGACTAACAGCTCAGGGAAAGGGTTAAGTCACTTCTCCTGGTCCTTCCCAGGGTTATTTGTCGTCAGTGCTGAAGGTCCTGTGCTATGTCAGCGTGCTGTGTTCCAAACTACTTGTTTTTTGGAGGTTTCCAGAATTAAAGTGTTCCTTGCAGTTCTTGGGGAAAAAAAATGGCTTTTGGGAAACATGTTTTGTTATGAGGGTCAGACACTAACACCCTTCCCAGCATCCATAGCAACCTGCCTTAAGAATCTCTGCTTGGAAATCTCGTAATCTTGATTGGATGCTTTTTGAACAATTTCCAGGAATGTTCTGCTCTTTCCCATTCACAGCTACTAAATATATGCTCTGTTTGGACTGCAGACCCCAGTCTATTTTTATATTTATTTCCAGCATATTTTAATTTTTCTACCCTGGATAGAACAATTTGGTCTGTTCTTAAACCCAAGACCTTGCTGCCCCCTCTCCTGCCACTGCCTGATTTTGGCGTCACTTACAAGGAGTTGATTATTCTGGAGTACTTCTGTGTGGACAAGGACTGTGCCAGCTTCTGACTGACTGGAGACAGACTTAAAACCAGGAAAAAAATGGGCAGGAAAGAAAGGAAACCAGTTGTCCCTACACAAGGGAGTAATAAAGGGTACAGAAGTGCTTTATCCTGTTTGTAAATGGTAAACTGAGTTTTGGGGTGGAAAACACCGTAATAGAGCAGTGAATTCCTACTTGAGGAGCATTTCTGATTCCTCTGGGTTGAAATGGCCAAAGGTTTTCATGTGTAAGGCAGAAAACAAGTGGCTGCTTGCTTTCTTGTCCTCCTGTGTGCTCATATTTAGTAGGGCTTTGTTTATTTGATTGGGTGCAAGGAATATGGGCTCATTGTTTACACTGCATGAACAGGAATGGCAAAATATAGATTTTTATCAGTGCTACTCTTGCCTTTGGTTGCTACCCTGGCCTCTGGAGTGTTTATTTCTGCATCTGGTGAAGATTTAATGTTAGGGAGCAGGATTTGAGAAAATATTCTCAGGCATGTGGGTAGTGAAGGACTATTCAATTTGAGCTGTGTCTTGATTAAGCTTATATATCTCCTTGTGACCTTGACATGGAAATTCCCACTTTAAATAATGTTTATAAGTCTCCAGGGTCAAATCCAGGCTTCTGTGATGCAAAACACGACTAATGAAATTACTGTGTCCTGAGCTGACAGCATTTTGCTGGGCTGAAAAAGGCTAAGCCCAGAGCAGTGTTGGGCTGTCCCAGCTCTGCTGGGAACCTACCTCCAGCCTTTGGGAAGGGGGTTTAAATTCAGAAGCAATGACGTTTTTAAGTGTGGGTTGAAGCATTGCAAAGCTTCAGTCCCACAGGGACAGCCACAGTTCTGTCCCATTACTCCTTACTAACACCCACCACAGCAGCTGACTTGGCTCTACTTAAGTTATTTTTCCTCCAGACAAGGACTGTGGCCTCTGATAGCGACAGAGAGAAACTCTCCCAGCAATACTGGTGCTTTAGAAATAAGGGAAAAGGAACCCAAGCCCCGAGCCTGTTACTACAGAAACAAAATCCTTAATCCACCAGGGCTGGATGGTGCTGCAGGATTGCTGACTGGAGTTTCCAGCAGAGAGGCAGGTGAAGGGGTTAAAGACGAAGCTGGTGCTTGTTCCTCCATGGCATTATCTGTATGATTGCTTTTCATTTCTTGTTTATTGTGGTTAGCGGAGCAGCTATAATATAGAGTGCTAGATGCAATAAATCTTGTCATTGCAAACAGCACACTTTTCATCAGAGCTCGAGGAATTGCAAGGTAAGCATTCAAAGGCAATCTATAGATTTAATTATATAGAAAGCCTAACCCGTGTGTAGATCTTAAAATAAATTATAACTGTGAAGACTGCATTATTTTCAGTTTTATTTGTATTACGTGTATTATCCTGTTTTAGTTGTTACAAGGACACGGGGAATGGCATTGCCAACACAGTGTCTTCTGTGGTTTTGTATCAGCCCTGAACAGCCAAGGATGCTGGTAATTTAAGGGATGAGGGTTTTTCAGCCTTTCTGACAGCTATGTCTATAAATTTACACTCCTGAGTTTTAAAATCTTCTCTGATGCTAATTGTAGCAGCAAGAAATCCCATGGGGTAAAGGAACTCATATCCGACTTTATTTACTGGAAGAGGCCTGTGAGCACAAAGCAAAGCACTGTGCATCAAAGTGACAGGTCCAAACTGCTCTCATCTCCCCACTCGGCTCCTGGCACTGGGCTGGCCACAGCCTGTCCCCCCCCAAGGGACACTCTGCGGGTCCCCCTGCCTGGAGCAAGACTGAGCAGGTGACATACCCTGCCAGCAAAAACCACCCACCTGAGTCCTGGGTGTTTGGGATTATAGCAGTTTCAGCAACTTTCTTTTTTTCCCAACTTGTAACTGCCCCAGCTTGGTGGTGCTGAAGGGTGGGCCTGGGGGGTTGGCTGGCCTGTGCTGTGGTGTCCCAGTGTGGGACTTTCCTCCCCCAACACAAATTTTGTGAAGGCTGCAGGAGTATGAGGGGTGATGTGAGAGGCTTTTGCTGAGACTGGTGTTCTCGGGAGATGCCAGTTCAATGAACCTGAGGCTCTAAACAAGCTTCTGGGGGTTGAGCTGCTCTGCTTTGGGCAAGGCGTGGTTCACTGATGGTTCCCCCAGCTGAGGCCTGAGGGGGGCTGCTCTCCCTAGGAGGGGCAGAAATAGGACTGTTAGAAATGGAGAGATGGACTTGTCATTGCCAGTTAGCCACGAGACCAAGCTGGGTGAGAGCAATCAGCTCTGTGGCAAACACCAAGACATGATCCCTGGCTGGCAGAACCTGTTCTGGCGTTCCCAGCTCAGGAGCAGGGCTGGGGAGCTCCTGGGTGGTAGGTAAATGTGATGTGTCACTGAAGTGTCTCACTTGGACACGGTCAGTGATGTTTTTGGAGCACTCCTACGGACCATGAGTCAGGGGAAGGTTGCCCAACATGCCCTCAGGGCAGCATGTTGCTCAGACAGGTTTGTCCAGGAAGTAGCACCAAAAAATTCCTGCTGGAAAGAGGCAGAGCAGGTGGTGGGTGTGCTCTAAATTCTCCTCACCTTTCTCATCAGCAGCCCTGAGAAGGACTGAGAGGTGTTTGTGCCCATTTCACTGACTCACTGGTCACCCTGGTCTTACAGTGGGGAAATGGAGTTCACAGCTCTGCAGATGAAAACTGTGCAGAATTGCTGCCAGTTTATTTCATTATCTTGGGTTGTAAACTGCAATTCAGGAGCTACTTCACAAGGGATTTTGCTATTGGTGGCATGAGGAGACTCAGGAATGGTGCCAGGCAGGAGTGGAGGGGTCTCCACAGCACCAAAACTCACAGGTTTTGGTTCTAGTCCTGTTTTTCACTCATGGCACTGCCCGAAGTCCCCTGGCTCTGCAAACTGCTGAGTTTGTCCAGTGCTTCCATTCATCATCCTTTGTTGGACACAAGGATTTCCTACTTCACAGTGAGGGTTGAAAGAGAAGTAATTGGTAAGTCTAAGGGACTCTGTTTAAATGGTAAGAGCAGTGTAAATATGAGATAAAAACTAAAAAGCACATTTTCTTCCATCTCACTTGCATGAAGTAAACCACATCTGACTAGAAAATGTAGTCTAAAATCAATTACAGCTAAGCTTCAACAACAAAATACTTGTATTTAATTAGCACAAAAGCACAAAATCATTTCCATTCATAAGCAAGATGCTGAGGTTTCACACCTGTCTCATTGTCAGCAGTATCACTCTCCTTGTGCCCCCCTTGCCAAATCCCCTGAGGTCTGGGGACAGCAGCATTTTGGATTTAAGACAGTTAAGATGCTGTATGGGGTGAATGAAAAATATAATTGTCTGACAACTGTGCCAGTGATAAAACTTTTCACAGCCATTTTCAGCTGTGTGATGGAGTGATCGGAGAGGCAGAGCATGGCTCAGTCCCTGCCTGGCAGGAGCAGGGGGAGGTCACTGCCTCATCTCGGTGTGAGCAAGGGACCACCTTGGTGGGAACTTCTGCAGCCCAGCTCTCTGCTTCCCTTGCTGTGCTTTAACTCAGGGGTTAGTTTTTTCAGCCATGTGAGTATACATTTGAGCAGCAGCACAATCCCAGAAAGAAGCTCCTTTGTTCATACACACAGCAGGAGCAGAGATGTGTAATTTGTTTGTGTGGACTGGGGAAATCCTGTCCCATGTTGTTTTTAATGAGATGTTCTTAAAAGCTGGTTTTTGTGCTGATGGCAAACCTGTGATCAGAGCTGGTGTCAGCAGCTGTGCACACAAGGACTTGTGTGCTTATTAATTCAACACAGACATGTGATCATGAAGAAGAGCCCTCTCTCCCAAAACTCTCCCAGGACCTGTCCATGCCCACCTCATAAACCTCTGCCACTCCCTTTACCTCTCCTGTCTGGTGGGAAAAGCAAAGCATCTGCTGTGACCTTCCACCTGTCCTAGTTTTTGGCAGAGCAGGAAAATCTCTCCCCTGCAGCTCTGATACTGACCTGGGTGGTTTCTCCTGTGCAGGATCGATAGCACTCAGAAGTTGGGGGCTGAGCTACACCCTGTCTCTTGCACAAACCTACATTCTTCAAGTCTCCAGAGGAAATCCCTGTCCTGATTCATCCAGACCATATCTGGGGTGGTGCTGAGCTACCCTAATCTCACTGTTCTCTTTCCAGGAGCTTCTCCAGGGGCTGAATTCAGGATTAGACCCTGGGGATTTACGCTGTCCCTTCTCCCTCGCTGAGCAGGCGTTGGGTTGGTGACAAATGGGCACAATGGTGGCACGTGTCTTGCTTTCAGCATGCAGAGCTGGTTTGTAAATGGAGTGCTTTGCTAATGCAAGAGGAAATGGATGGATATTAATTGCTGTCTGGCAGTTTGTCATTTTTCCTGTTGGTTATTGATGAAATAGCAGCGACCTGAGGGAAAACAGCAGAAGAGCCACAAATGTTAGGGACAACCTGAAGTCAGAGGAAACACCCTATATTGGCTGGAAGCAGAAACAGGCTGCATTTTAAGCTGATTTTTTTCCAGTAGATTTACCAATATCCAAATATTTCAGCAGTTTTTGGCCTCACCATGCTGCTGCCACCTCATACCACTGCTGAAAGAAAAACTTCTTCTGAAGGTCAAAACATCCTTTCAGTATTTCAAAATGAGTCATTTTGACTTTTCTTTCAATCCCTTTATATTCCTTTTATTATGAAAGCCACAAATTTTGGGGGAAGAAATCCCCAAAACCTAAATCTCCTTCAGCCCCAGACTGAGAGCAGAGCAATATAACTTTAGTTTAAGTAGAGAGGAACATTGTGTTGGATTCCTGAATGTTTTGCAATTTCTCTTTTTTGCCTTTTTCTTTCAGCACATCTGCTTTCTTT
Source organism: Machaerirhynchus nigripectus (assembly GCA_013397975.1). Classification (NCBI taxonomy): domain Eukaryota; kingdom Metazoa; phylum Chordata; class Aves; order Passeriformes; family Dicruridae; genus Machaerirhynchus; species Machaerirhynchus nigripectus. The sequence goes on along the minus strand of VZRQ01006835.1, from coordinate 132,525 downwards.
TGGGGGATTGCAAACAAACTATAATAATAATAATACAATTATTTTCTCTGCTGTGGATGAATTCCTCTGCTGCAGTGGAAATGGTGGGTTTATGGATGTTGGGCCCAGGAAACCCTTGAGTGGACAGAGCTTAGATGAAAAATGCTGGTACTTTGGTGTGTGCTGAATCCAACTAAACATCATTATGATCATCTTGGGCGAGCTCTGGGGAGCGGAGTCTTAATTACCCAGGTTAGGTCTTCATTTATTAACTGCTCCAGTTTAGCATAATAATCCTGAGGAGGCAATGCTCCTTTGCCAGCAGTGTGAACCACTCTGTGCTACTCGTGGTTCAGAGGAGAGCAATGAGCAGGTACACATATTTAATGAAATTTGTTAATTTTCAATATACAGCAGAAGAAATCAAATTATTTTGCCCTCTGGAGACAGAGTTACAGCTTCTTTAAAGACACAGATCTACAACATCCTTTGGTTGGGTGAAAGTCCAGGGGAGAACAGAGAGCACTTGAATTGCTTTTGCTGTGAATGTATGGAAAGGTTGGACCATAAAGGGAATATTGATGCTTTGCTCTGTCTGTTTGCACGTTGCATTACTCAGTGATGCTGCCTAGCTCTCAGCATGCTATTTCATTTAAACATGCATTTCTAATAATCCTCACTCCGTGCTGCAGCCTCTTCTCCAGTTCTGTTTTTTTTCTCCCAGTCCCCACATTCCTGGCAGTTGGAGTAGGCTGGGCTGTCCAAGAGCTGGTAGACAAAACAACTCCGTGTTCTCATCACCTTTAAACACAAGAAAGACAGAGGCTTTTCTTGGAGAAAAGGCTTTGCTGTTCTGCATTAAGTAGCATTTGAGTTGCACATCCCAAAAATGAGATTCTATCCTTATCCCTGAGAGCAAGGCTGGGAAAAACTCCAAACAGACATAGAGCAACCTGTCATTGAAATGCATCACTGTTTTTTCCTCTTTTTTCCCTTTCATTGCTTCTCTACCCCTCACCTCTGATGTAAACTGTAATTTGGCTGACACCTGGTGCCAGCCACCTACATCCTGTGTGCCATTAGCATCTTTTGCACCCACTGGGCCTCTTATCCCTGTTTTCTGCCTGCAGCTTCAGGAGGGATGGCTGCACCGTGTCCCAGGTATAACTGTGTTCCTGGATGGGGAAATTCAGGTTCCCCAAAACCCAGTCTAGGTGGGATGAATGGGTTGCATGGGGCTGGTCTTACAGGACCTCAAACCAAAAGTATTCATTGGAGCCAGGGTTTTGTGCAGGTGCTGAGACATGGGGGGTTTGTAGGTGATAAGGAAATGCTGGAAAACTTGGGGGAATTTTTTTTAAATTACATACTTGTGTAGGGAAACTGTTTTTCAGGCTCTTCTTGGAAAGAGTTGCTTGGCATGCGTGGTGTGATGCCATTAAAGAAAACCAAGTTGATCTGGGCTTCTGGCTTGGGATGATGGCAGGGGCTTCTCAAACAGGCACAGACAAACACCAAAGTGACCACACAAGTGATGTCCTCTCCTTTTGGGGTGCTGTGAGGCAACCCCAGCTCAGCTTTCATGCCCCAAAGCAGCTGGAGTTTAGGATCTGCCCTGATGCTTCTGCAAACACTCCAGAAAAGCAGTTCAGAGTGATCTCTCCCAACCCCTGGAGTGGGACCACGAGTCCTGTGGATGTCACTGTCACAGGTGAGAGGCACAGCACAGCCTGGGGAAGGGACCCTGAGCGCAGCCTCGAGCAGCTCCTGCCGCCGGTGCGTTCCTGACTTCAAAGGCAGGAACTGAGAGCTTTCTCACAGCCTCAGCTTTGTTGTTTGTCTTCTCCAATGCTCATAAATTATCAACAAACAACCTCAGCTATCAAGTCGGTGAGGAGGACTGGGTAATTATGTTTGTGGTTCAAAATGAGGGTTGTCAATTTTAATTAGGGAAATCTGAGGGCACAGGGAATTTTTAATGTTACTACCTGAACTCTTGAGTGCTGCATAGAAAATAATTGTAAATGAAAAATTAATCAGGGCTTGGTAGGGAGTGCAAGGGATGCTCCTTTTCCTCTTTTTTATCATTTTGCTTTCTGTGAATCAAATGTGGGTCTAGTGATACAACTGCCACCAAGTTTGATTTTAATTACAATAAGGAAAAGGTATAGGCATGTACCAAAGGGTGATTTTGAGGGGAATCAGATTTTCAGAGCCCAACAATCATTAATATTTGAATATATTTCTCAGGTAACAGTTTCAGAGGCAAATCCAGTACTTGAAGGGTGCTGCCTCTCTGGAGCTCTGGTATCAGCAAGACAATCCTGAGCTGGTGCTTATGGCCCTGGCCCTTCCTGCAGGTTTCCCTTGTCCTGATGCTCTGCCCTGGTACAGGCAGGATTTGGGCTTTGCACCCCTCCTGGGCAGGGCTCAGCAGCGTGCATGGAGGAATCCTAGGACTAAACATCAGGGAGTGTCGCTCCCATCAACCCTGTCCTAAAATTGGGGGAGTTTCATCCTTTAATGCCACCAGCAGCCAGAGGGGCTGTGTCTGTGTGACTGCAGTATCTGAAGAGCAGGCAAATGTCAGCGACGGTGGGGAGTGTGTGCTAGGTTTTAATCAGCAGGCCAGTGTCTTCTTCTAATTTATTTTCCTTCATTTAGACAGGATTTTCTGTATTGCATGTGATGCTGTGAATATTTATGATGAGAATTTTTTTTTCTTTTACTGCTGCTGTGATTAACTAATTTGGTGCTTCCCAAGGATGAGCACAGTGAAGGTTAAACTGATCAGGACCAATTCTTACCTAGCAGCATCCTCTGAGCATCAGCAGAATGATTAGGTGTGATTTTGGCCTCTGGGTGCTCCCTAGGAAGGGTTGTTTTTCTCAGCCAGACATCTCTGCCTTGCTTCAACTGTGCTTGGTACCAGCAGAGCTGGGTCCTAAATAGTCTCAAGACAGCAGAAAAGATGTTTTAGTGGGCTTAGATCAGCCCAAAGGGTTTCCAGCTGCCTGCCACACATGTGGGTAAGGTCACAAATTAAGGGAGAAAAGGAGGGGAGCTTGTGTTCCCAAATCCCCTGGTGCTCAGACACCTCTGAGGCACTTGCACCTCACTTGGATGCTCACTCTGTGGTCCTGAGAAGCTGGGAAGTGTCTGTGGTCCAGGAGAAGAACTCTGCGGATTTTTTTTGCCAGTCAGGGTGACCCAAACATCAGTGATGTATCATCCCAAATCATGCTCTGGAGGCAGCTGCCTTGCTGCCTTTCATGAATTTTGACTTCTCTTGCTGCAATTACTGATTTGCAACCAGGCTTGAGGAACATTTATATGGAGGAAGGCTGCAGCCAGGTGAATTCATTCTCACGCCACTCTACCCACAGTCAGCTCCTCAACTGTTTGATACTTCAGCATTTGGAGGGAAAATGTGCACAACAGAAATACAGTCCTGGGAGCCTCCACACTGGGCATGGTTTCTGCAAATTGCAGCTGATGGTGTTTCAGGCCTTGCTGTGGTTTGGGGCTGGGAGGTCAAAGTCTGGCAACAAAACAATTTGGCCCCGAGATTTTGAGACTTGGGGACACGATTAACACACAGTTACGTGGTTCCTGTTTATTATCCTTGCTCAGTACAACTTCGTATCCCAAGATCTGGCCTATTTATGGGTTTCTTATGTCATGAAGAGACAAGCTGCGGGATGCTGTCCTGTAAATTGTTTGGTGCCCTCAATTATTTCTCTCCAGGAGCCTTTTTTGTTCAGCTGCTTCCCAGGCGAGTGCCTGGCATTGTCTGGAGGGCAAAAAGTGCCGTCGTTCATCTGCACCACGGTGGAGAGCTTGTAAACTGTCTGGCTGCAAATGGGATAGAGGGTGGTAATTAAAATGTGCTCTCAGAACACAGAAAGAGGTTGCAGACAAGTATTTATTGTCTCCCAGGCCTTCAACAGGCTGGTAAAACATCAGAGCACATTTAAAACAACAGCTTAATTAAATGGTACTACAGTCTTAATCTTGCCGGGGAAAATCATTGGCTTATTTCCTCCAAACTGTGCTTTTAGAGAAAGGGAAGGACAAGAACATGTACAGTCAAAAACCTGCTTGCCAAAAATACCCAAAAATGCAGTCAGAGGGTAAAAGATTTGGCTGGGCTTTAGGAGAATGACCCTGGTTCTGCTGATGGCAGCTTCTCTGAGTGCCCCCTGCTCTTCGTGTCTCCTTCACTCTCTCCATGCAGAGGCAAAGCTGGTTTGCAGAGAGCAGAGCTGCAGCAGGCAGCTGACACTGCCCTCAGTCCCTCGGGGGCAGCACTGCCTGTGCCTAGAGGCTGTGGGAGGGGTTGGTCTAAAACAGCGTTAAGGGGAATAAATGGCAAACGAGTGAGGCTGAGCCCACAGTAAAGCAGGGAGGAGAGGGACACCCCAGTGGTTCCACTCACAGGCTGGTGCCACCCTGTCCTCTCCCCCCACAGCCATGCCAGGCACAATCCAAACCGTGTTAAACCACTGGGCCATCACTGCTCTCCTCAGTCCTCCAGACCCAGGTGGACAGGGATCACACAGCTTCATCAGCCGGATTTTAAAAATGCTAATGAGCCCAAATTGAGCCTGGCTTTTCTCTCTATGCCCAGAAATGCTTCTGTTTTTCTGAGTGCTGTTCACTGGGCTGCTCTGCAAAACATCACCTTTGAGCAGGGAGCTCTGTCAAACTAAATGAAGGGTCTGTCCTCAGTTCCTGCAGTCTGATGTGGTTTATTTTTGGAGTTTCACGCAAGTGTGGCAGTGGGCTCTGGAGCAGAGCCTGTATGTGCAAGGAGAGCGTGCTGGCCACGAGCGATGCCCAGATAGGAGCACCCCAGCAAGAGCCAGCTCCCCCTGCCTTGGTGCGGCGCTTTGAGCGCTTTGGGTGCTCGTTACAAGGCTAATCCCAAAGATGACTGTAAAGAACCGCAAGCGCCTTCCTCCCTGTCTGTTTGCATTTGTGGGATCTGACCTACTTCTTGTTATTTATAACACAAAAGCCTCCCTTGTTTTCTGACTTGCAGTGAGGTGCTGCAGGAGTGCTCAGTGCCTGAGAGTCCCAGCAGCTCCGGGAGAGTCCCGGCATCTTGCAGTGCAATGAGCTTCACCTTAGAAAAGCGCTCCAGGGAGGAAAGGTGGTTTTATGGGAGGCTGAGTTAACTGCACGTGTGGCAACCAGGGTATGTCCCCAGCCTGGCATCTCTGTCCTGCCTCTCCTTGCACCTGAGCTCAGAGCCAGCCCTTGCACAGTCAGGGCTGTCAGGGTGTGGGGGTTGCTGCCTTTCTGCTCCAGTGCAAACCCTCTGAGGGTGCAAACCCTCAGCAATAAATCCTGCAAAATCATACTTTGTGTGGCCACAGCCTCTCCCTGTTTCTGAAAGGACAAGGATGGTTAAACCCCTTTGGGGTGGGGAAGCTCTTCAGTCCCTGTGCAGCATCACTTGGCAAGGCGACATTGCCAAGGGAAGAGGGGGAAGTGGAAGGGCAGGAGTGGCTCCCGTGGCTGTGCCTCGGTGCAGGGCAGCAGCACACCCTGCTCCTCTTGGTTTGCAGCACCAGCATCCCATGGCCATGTATGTCCCGTGTTCCCATGGGGAGATCAGCCCTTTTTTCTGAGGACATACATTTTGTCTTCTGTGCTGACCATCCACCAGCAATCCCTGGCTGCCCTCTCCCTGAGGCAGAAGCAGCTGATATGAGCCAGGGAAGAGGCACACAGGATGCACTGTGCAGTTTAGAACCGAGCCTGAACAGCAAGGAAACATTAATACATGCTTTTCCCCTCGTAAATATTTCTTCAAAAGACACTGCAGCTATCTGGGATGCTCCTACACAACAGCAAGTCATAAATGATGGCTTTCTTCAAGGAGAGTAGACTGGAAGTTCAGTTAAATACATCAAATTGACTGTCAAAATAATCTTCCAGGAGTTGATGAGCCCAAAGATTAAATGGCATGTTATTTCTTCTTTCTGCTTTTTTTTTTATCTTAGCAAAAGGGATTTGCAGTATATTCCAGAATCCATATTTTAAATGAATTGCAAATAGTTTCTAGTAGACTTGGCCTATATGAAAAGATTATTACCCAAAACAACCCCTCTGTCAGGGGGGAATGTAGTTTAAAGAAAAGCAGGAATGTAAATAAATGTAAAGTCTTTACAGTGAATTCTGCAGGGGGCATGTTTATTTTCTCTTGAATCCCCAAGCCTGGCTTCCTATGCAATTAAAGGGTCTAGCTCTTCATTGTAAAACACACCAGCATTTTGTGTGTGTGTGTGTGTGTCATCAGTAAATATTTGGGCTGAAACTGTTTAAACATAAGCTTTCAATAATCTTTGTTTTGCTTTTTTACCCTGTTCTCTGGCTGAGCCTTAGTTTGGATTTCCATAGACTAAAAATACATGATTTTATTTGAAGAGCTTAGACATCTTGTTCATTTTGCTGTTTAGCTATTTCCAGGAAAGTCTAATCCTCCCTTGACTGATGTTCAGCGTCACGTAGTCAAACAGGGATACAGGATGAGCAGCAAGAAGTTATTCTTAACCACAGTTTCAGGTACCTGAGCCCACTGCTGACATCGCTCATCCACCACATATTAAATTGCATTGCCCTAATAAAACCTCCTGCCACAGGCTGGGAGCAAAAATGGTAACAAAGAGATGCAAAAGGGTGACAAAAGCCAGCAGTGGCACAGGGCATGAGGAGGCACAGGGCAAAGAGAGAGATTGGTAGCAGTCAGTCCTGATTTCCAAGATAACAGCCTGACTCTGAGGCACCATTCCCACACTGTTCCTATGTGAACACTGACAGGGAAGGATGGCATGTGCCCAACCCATGGCTGCAGCCTTAGCTGTGATGCTTATCCATGTGTTTATCTGGAGCTCTGAATTTCATCTCCCCTTCGTCTTTGTTTTATAGGCAACAGCTAGTGATTTTTCTGATTCATTGAAAGACCTGTAGGGTAAATAAGCAGAGAGAGGAAAAAAATTCCCAAGCTTCTGGAGGATTTCCCCATTTACTGTGCTCCTGGATGTTCATGTCCAAGTTTAAAAGTAACATTAATTACAGGCATCTAGAAAGGGCGACAATCATCTGTCATTCATGGTGACAGGATGACATCTCCTGTTTGGATTTTTCAGCATTACCATTTGCAAGCTCAAGAGCCCAAGCTGTGATGATAACTATTTCCGACAAGCTCAGGGGATGAGCTGGGCATTTTGGGTGTGTGAGTGTGTGCAGGGGAGGTGGTGTGGCAGCACAGGTATGTGTTAGGGCCTTCCACAGACGAAGAGCAAACAGGTATTTTTATTATGAGCAACTTTTAGCTTGGATTAAGGGGGAAAGAAGCACAGAAGAAAGCAAGCACTGAAAGTGGGGTACCTTGTGTACTCTCCATGCAGCTTCTATCGCAGATTCACCACCATGTCCAGAGTCCCATTAAGCCAGATGCTGTACCACCCAATGACATTAAACTCCTCCAAGCAGCCAATACACAAAGCGTGATAAGTTGTTAAAATTTGGCAGCTCAGTCGTGCATCTTATTTTTGCTCAATTTCCACATTTATCTGGAAGCACATGTGAAAACAAAGTTTCCCCTTTCCATGGACCGGGGTCACAGGCTGCCCACTGGCTCAGTGACCCAGCTAGAAGGAACCTCTGTGGAGCTTAGCTTCATCCTTTGCTTCTGGAAATCTCATGGATTTTCTTGCTTGCAGTATGAGTTCCAGGAGAAATGCTTGTTTGGAAGAATAAACAAACAGTAGTAGCTATTAAGAGTTGGTCTGTTTATTCCCTCCATCTATGGTGTTATGATTGCAGCTGTCATCAAAATCTTGCTTGCGAGTGCCTAAACTGAGTAGATTGGACTGGAGAGCAGCAGGGGCAGGAATGCCAGACCCAAATAATGGGTTCAGCATGCTGAGCCTCCCCAGTTCAGGACTGGTAGGCACCCATGTGCAGATGAACAGATGGCCAGTATCACATCTCTGCAGAGCAGGGCCTCAGAATGGCAGGTCTTTTTTTGTCTGGGTGGATATTTTCCCTCCTGTCAGATATCAATCTCATAGGGAGCTGACATCTCACATATCCTTCCTGGCTTTGGCTTCTCTGCGTGTCTGCATAAAGTGGGTCTGCTGGCTCCTGCTCAGTTCAGAGCGGTGTAGGAGTTGGGGGACTCTGCCTGCACTGCTGCCTGCCCCACAAAAACGTTCCTGTGTGCCCTTGTCACCCGTGTGCTGCTGTGGCTCATCCCTGCAGTGCACTGCAGGTACTTCGCAAGCCTGGGGTTGGTCACGTAGCTCAAGTGTGTGAGGGATGCAGCATCTGCATCACTCTTGATTAATAATGTGTCAAGAGAGACAAGAGCCACTTACCTGTGAAATTCACTAATGGTGTGTTGTATTAATGATAGCACAAATGAAGAATAAGGAACAAAACAAACAAAAAAATCCCCATCCAACCCCAAATCCAAGTTAAATAATGCAAGGAGTGTCTCCTGTGATCATCTCACTGTAGATTAGATCAATAACAACGTCTGAATAAAGCCAGGAGAGTGGCTCTGAGCCCAGAGCTCTGCAGCACTGGCAGTATTCTCAGCTCTTATCGTGGTTTACTACAGAAATGTTTTCCCTGTGCATCACAAGGTTCCCTGGCTGGCTAATACACAGCCATTGTTGAAATAAATATTTTGTTAGTTTTTTCTTGTTGGAGGAGAGATCAAGCAGTAATTCTTCACTGCCACCTGGAAAGAATATGCAAAGCCAGTTCTTCAAAAGGTCAGACTTACACCAGACACTGCATATAGATAGAAAAGGAAATCTGTGCTCGTTCTCCGTTTCGGTGGATGCTCGGCATCACAAAGTTTGGTGTGCAAAGTATTTTTTATGCTTTATAACCTGGACTCTTGAGAAAACTTGTAAGAATCTCTGCTGGGTCTCGACATGGCATTTCTAACTAACATGATGAATGCCTTTGTTTGCCGTGTTTATTTTTCTCCCTCAACTGAACCAGTCTCATAGTGTTTATTGTGTAGTTCATTATTTATACCGCAGCATTCAGCTGCCCTCATCGGATCAGCTCCCTCTGTGCAAACACACAGTGGGAAAGTCCCTTCTCTAAAGAGCTTTAGCCATCGGTGCTAATTAGAAGACAAAGGTGCCTGCTGCTCTCCCGTACTTTGTTCTCGCTCACAATAACAGGCAGTTTGTTTTCCGCGATGTCCCAGGAGACAAAGGGACTGCACCTCCCACGGGTCTCTTGCCAGGAGTCACCGCCCCAAGGGTGCAGGTTCAGAGCCGCCGTGGAGGATTTGCCCGTCCTGTGAACAGATGAGGATTTGCAACACACTCCTCGCCTGTAAGATGCTGAAGTTCTGGCATGTCTTTGGGTTTTCTTAACATAAAATAAATACCCCAGCCGTGGGAGGTTGTCATTCAGGTGCCTTTCTGTTAGGCAGCCGAAGAGACCTGGCTTTTCCTGACAGGAACGTGGCAGGAGGTGAGGTCACGGCAGTGCACTCCAAACACCGCTTCATTTCAAGGACTCAAAAGGATTTGAGCTGCAACTTCTTCTTCCATCTTTCTTTATCTTCGACGTTTCCAGTCTCTGTTTGGGAAGATATGAAGGAATGGTTTCCCACGTTTCTGATTATTACACAAGGGGAGTGCAATATACAATGAGAGTTAAAATGATTTATAATGTAGAATGCTCCAAAGGATACACAACACAGAGAATGAGAGAACTGCTGGAACACAATCTTTTGGCAGTGCATGAAAGCCCAATAATGATCTTGGAAACGTATTGATTCAGGGATTAGCATGAAAGGCATCCAGCTAGGATGCTTTGTTCTGTTTTGGGTGGCATCACTGGAGACCTTGAGGAAGGTCAGCAGATCACACTGACTCTCAGTCATTCCAGCTGGAAACTGGGCAAGAAGTAAAGACCTCATGGAGGACCAGATGCTGTATCCACACTTACTGTTCCAGGATAAATAAAAGAAGAAAACGCTTTTCATTTGTTTGAGCAGCTGTTGTTCTCCAGTGAATCTTCCTCTCCATCATTTTCAAATGCAAATTGGCTAACTGTACATATTTCAAATGATAAAGATAAAGAATAATTTAAATACATAATTCTGTTGCCATTGAAATGGCATCAACCATGCTTTGATAGTGCAGTCAGAAGGGTTATGAGTGTAATGACACAAAAAAGGCCAGTTGTGCTAGCCAGGCACATCTCCTGACTACATTACACAAGGATTTTTGAGAGAGGACAGAAAAGTAACACCATGAAATAAGACCTGGGGGATCCGAAATGGTTTTAGTTTTGCACAGCTGCTGTGTCATTCACTTGCCTGCCTCCCTCCCAGCTATTTCTGCAGTGGTGGCCATTAGATGTGGCCAGAAATGCAGACTTGGCAGCATAGATCAGGTGCAAAGAATCCTCTGTATTTTAGAGGAAAATAAAGCCTTGTCAAGCTAGAATTCTCCTCTGAGCCCTGCACAGCCTGGGGAGTGGGATGGGCGATGCTGAGACCACATGAGATCCAGTCCCGTGGGCAGCCCTGGACACGACATTCCTGCCTGGCAGCAGCCCTGCCCTCACCCTGAGCTGCTCCGAGCTCTGGCTCCCGCACCTCGAGCACGAAGAGCTGCACATCCACCCCTGCCCGTGCCCTCGGTGCCATCGGGCCCCTGCTCACCTGGGGACAGCCCCGTGGGGACACCTCTGCAGCTGGAGCAGTTCAGTCACTGATCTTTAGGCAGTTTTCACAATACACAGAGTCTGACTGCAAACTGTACAGCTCCTTAATTAATGACTTGCTGGCTTCCTTCCCAACTCACGGCTTCTCCATTTAGACTATTCCAGTCACATACGCTCTCAAAGCAGCTTTGGCTTTTACAAAGGCAGTCCAACAGATGAATAAATAACAATAAGCTCCGGCTGAGTGCATTCAGGAAACTTTTGATAGGAGCTAATTTATTTTACTTTATTATTTAGCAAGCCAATATATAAAATTACCTATCACAACAGCAGATGAGCTGATGCACTCACTTCCTATTAGCTTTTGGTTGCTGCTATTGAAAGGTTCAAGTATATTTTTTGCGAGGGAGTTACGTAAGAAAGAGGTTTTTTTGAAAAAGGCAAGATATTTTCAGGGTTTCCTGACTACTGAAATAGCCCTGCATCATCAAGCCTTTAAAATATCTAAGCTTCATCTTGAAAAGCTTCCACCCTTGACTGGTTTTAAGGGAGACATCACTGAAAACCCTTCCATAAAGATTACAGCTGACACCACCTGTCCTGAGGCACAGTCAGACATCCCACCACATGGGTGAACTGTTTCCAGGGGATGGCTGTGTCCCCCAGGAATGGAGCACCAGCTTAGATCTCCCTACCCTCGGCTCTGGAAGCATTGCCCTGGCTCGTCTCCTCCACCATGAAAAGGGAGCAGCACACACAGTGAGAGTGAAACCCCAGATTAAATACTACAAAAGCAAAGTATTCCTTGCACATACTGTCATTCTCTTGGGAAGACAATGGAGTGTGCATTATCCCTGCTGGCTGTGCTGTCCTTGAAGGGCACTGGAGTTTCAGGCAGTTTCTGGATGTCTCCATCCTGCCAGGGGCTGCAGCATCATGTTCAGGTTCGTAGGACAGCAAAACTCGTCACAGGCATGTGGGTAATCCTAGAAAGCAGGAGGACTAAAATGAATCTCCAATAGTTTGGCTGTCCATGCACCACACTGACTCTGCTCTGACAGCTCAGGGGGGACAGACTCCCTGGAGTCAGAGGAAACCAGACAGGGCAGCAGAAAGAGCAGCCAAATATATTCCCTTGGCTGCAAATAGCCACTACTACATAAAACATTTTGGTGGATGCGGTGAGTTTGCGTTCCTGAAAAATACAATTATAATGCTAAGGGTGGACACTGTAAGAAGAGCGGACTCATTGGTTTTGGATCCCCAAGATGTCCAGTAAAGGAAAGCAAATCTTCAGTAATTCCAACTATGGTGGAGGTTTTTTCATCTTTAGATGTTTTCTATTGTATTCTGATCTCTCTCCTAGACAAAAGAAACAGCCTGAAATACTTAGGCTCCATTCCTAAAAATGAGAATCAGTTAAAGGCCTCAGTACCTGAAAAAATGTGTGAGTCCTTGGAGGAGCCATGATTATATTTCTATACAGTTATATTCTCTGAAAATCTTGTTTTGTAGAAACAAAAAAAACCTGAGCATGGGTAACTCTAAAAATTTTATGGTGGGTCCAGACAGTAAAGAATTATTAATGGAAATCTGTCTATCGCATACCAGGAGATACTGAAAGTTGAGTGTGTCACACGCCTGAGTTGCTTTATTTGTTCAGTCATTTATTCAGCAGTCATCCTGGTAGTTTTTCTACTCCTTCAACTTTGTGAAAATGTAGAACATGACACAGTTTCTTTACACAGCTTTGTGTGGTTATATAGAAAATAAACTCATCATTACTTATAAAGGCTGTAATATGCAAGGAATTTGTTGGTATATTTAAGACTTGGAAATTCTTTTCAATTTTAGAACATTTAGCAATTAGTTCATCAAGAGATGTGTCTAAAAAGTCAGTAACGTGAAGCTGGGGATTTGGTAAGTAAAGACAAATATACAATTCTTGGAGAGAAAATAAACTGAGAAGAAATCAAGAGCTTAGTAAAAGAAATCCATAACGGTGTATTTTATTCCAGTGTATTTAAGAAGGCACTTAAATGGCTAAGACTGGCCAATGTGTAAAAAAAAGGTACTCAGATACAGACAAGTCAATTTTAAGACAGGGTAGGTTAAGTGACTTTGAGTCCTAACAATGTCTCCAGGGTTCAAGAGGATAAAAAGAAAGATGCATATCCAAAGTAAATAGAATATTGAGTGTAATCAAAAGCTACCACCAGTTAATTTCTGGGGTTAATGGTAATGCAGAGCAATGTGATATATGTCTGGGAGAACCTGTGGAAGAGAAGAATGCCTGGCAGGGAAGGGCAGTAGGGAAAAAATTCTTCTCTGTTGCCATCAAATGCTTGTCCATCTCTCCACATCCCTCCTAGCTCCCAAAGGCACAAATGCCAAGCTGTGCCTGGCTGTCAAACTGCCTGAGTAACCAAGCAACTCCAAATATATATATATATACATACATACATATATGTCTTCCTTTCCCTCCCATATGTAAATATAGGCAAGAGTACCCTGGCTCGGATTCTTAAACTGGTTTCCCATTTCTGTGATTCCCTCCCTGAATACAAGCCAGATTTTTTTTTTATTATTTTCTTTTTTCAGTGACCAAAAAATATTTTGCTACATTTTGTGAGCAACTTTCTGTGTATTTTAATTCTGGCCCTTAACACGCTGAGCACCTCACAAGCCCTTCTTCCCACCCCAGCAAAGCCAGGCTGTAACTGAGGTGGTTTTCTCCTGCTCAGCAGCACAGTGTACGTCCTTCCACGGATAATTCCCAAGACAATTTAGCTGTGCTTTGAGGAATTCGTTAAACCTCCAGCTCTACCTAGAGCTGAGGAGTTTGTGGGGGTGGGGATGCTGCATGAAAAGTAGGCAGCATGAGACAAATATAGAAGCTGTCAAGGGAAGCTTGTTTCAAGCCTGTCCCCCCAAACCCACCAGTCTATTATTCCAACCATAAATTTGTCCTTCGGTGTTTGTTTTTCTTGTCTTAGAGTCTGAAAGGCCTATTTCTAACATTGTGAAGCCTCAGCTGTCATATCTGCTTTCCTCTTATTGCAAGCTATGCACTGAAGCACCGTGCCCTTTCATATCAAATACATCATTAAAATAGAGCCTTTTTCCCATCAGAAGGAAGCTCTGGGTGCAGCTATTCAAGCATTTTCTCTTGCAGCCAAGCCAGTCTAAGATGTTCCCACCTTCCTGACCTGTTTCTGCCCACACGTACAGTTTCCATCCCCTCATGTGTGCCTTGGGGGGGAGCAAAGGGGGGGTCCCCATGAATATGATCCTTGTGGATTAAAACCAGTGCTCTGAAAACACGTCTCAGCACATCGGAGGGGGGCACTGACCCCTGCCATGGAGACGGGGAGTGTGTCCTTGCAACCACGTCTTCAGACACAGCTAAAGGCTGTTTCTGCTGCTTACAGGCACTTCCCAAAGCAAAGCCTGCAAGCAGTGAAAAACCTGACCTGAAACCTTTATACAATCCTCCAGCAGCCAGCTAGAGACCAGAACCGTTTATTTATCTTTAATGGCACTCTCTTTAGGCATTTCCCCAAACAAAATTAACACCCTTAAACCTCCAAATCAATTCATCTTCCACATTTTGCTATGATTAAGCAGCATGCTGTTATTTATTTAAACCTCTTTGGAAACAGTGGAGTTGCTGTGAAAAGAAGAGCCATATTTATTTTCAGGCATTTTAAATTCATTGCAACCCTATACTCGTAGATACATATGAAGATTTATATCCTTGGTACAGAGAAACCCATCCAGTGAAACAAAACACAAGCATCTAAAACACAATCCGGGGTGAGTCTCCAAAGCTGCACTGCAGTCTCGTAGCCTCCTGGCAAACACAAACCTCCCAAAAGACTACAGCCCCCAGCATGCACCGGATCCAATGGCATTTCTGGAACCAGGGTGACAGCTTGCATGAAGAAGCAATTAACCTGCCTTGGCAAAACAGGGGGGAGTGGGAAGAATCATGGCCACAGCTGCCACGTATTCCTGAAAATTCGGTGCAGCTGCCAGCTTGCAAGACAAGCCTGCACTTTCAGCTAGTGAAAATTTGCAAGCTGTTTGATGTGCTGGTTGTCAGGGGGGAAAGGGATGCTAAAAATGACTTGTGGAGGGCTCGGTAAATGCTGTGATATCCCAGGAAGGTACTTAAATGCAAAAAAAGCACCTCTGTGAACAAACGCTAGTGGGGCATGTTTGCTTTGGAGAAAAAGCTTCAAGTTAAACTTGCAAAGGAGCAGAACAAAAGCTGGAATGTGTCACAATGGGAGTTCGCATCCAGAGCGCACTAATGAGCTGTTCCACCTAATGAATGAACCCGTGTTCGATGTTTTGGGGACAATGCCAACAAGCTGCAGCTCTGTGACACACGTGCTGACCCCCCCAAAGGGGTTTTGTGCTGCTGCCAAGCTCGGGGCCAGTCTTGCCAACCAGCTGCCACCACAGGGCACACCGGGTGTTCCGGGAGGGCGTAGGCACCTCGCCCGTCCTTTCCACACTGCCTGTGTAGCTGGGTGCTATTTAAGTGCGTGTGAAAGTTTTGTTTTCTGTAAACCTGAGAGTTTGGGAAGAGAAACGGCCTTGCCTGTGCTCATCCCCGCGGCAGAGAAGAGCTGGGTTAATTAATGCATCACCAGTTGCATCTGCAAAGTCAAGTCTCTTTAAGCCGTTCCTGTTCTTTTCCGTGGGGTGAAGATGCTGGAAGAGAGGTAACTTAACTGGAGACAATAAATCCTCTTCATTTTCACATTTTGGAAAAATCTTAAAAATAGAAGTACCCATTTGTTTTTTCTCTAGTCCTGTCAGATTAAGGACTTGGGTGTGTATTTGTACAAGACGTACATGTACATCTATAAAAATCTTCACCTCCTCTTCATCTCCCCCACACATACAGACTCACTGCAGCACTTGAAATTCTTCAGTTGCTTGCTAAAAAAATGCTCTGAAGAGTGATCAAAGGTTAATGAAAAGTTCAGCCAAGGAGCAGACCCCAGCAGAGACAGCAGTACTTTAAAGCTTTCAAACAGCTGACAAGAAACCATCAATAAGTATTTGTGGTCAGGGATAAAGAGAAACATCTTTTTGAACATATCCAAGCATGAAACCTCCATGGTAGTTACCTTATAATATTATCCCTATGTGTCAAACCATGTCATTTTTATGAAGAAGACTGATTTATATATGACAGCAGCGACTTTTTACAGCCCTCAGGGGCTGTGACTTCAATAGCTAAGATCCAAGTAGTAGTAGAAGTGTAGTCTACTACTCCCATACCAAATGGCAGTGGGAGGAAGATGATTGTTGTGTTTTCAATCCTGTTACCAGACTTTAAAAAGTACTGCCTACAAGTGCAGTCAATTTGCTTTCAGGGTTCATTGAAAATGGACTTTGTGGAGCAGTGCTTTTTTTATTGTTATTTCTTCTACTTTTTTTTTTTCTGTTTCTCATGTTTTAAAATAGAACTGTTTTGAAAGTAAGTTTTTGCTTAGATGCCTGGGAAATTTTTAAGGACATTTATCTATGTTTTGCAAGTGTTCATGTTATAAAATGAGTGTACTTGTGTTCGTGTTCCTTGAGCACTGGGAGCTCCACTCACGTGCACTGGGGTACCTCAGTGGTCTCAACAGCAAGTCATGAAAAAGAATCATCACCTCACGTGGGCTCTGGTTTGTGTTGGAGCACTGTGGTCAGAGGGTGGAGGCTCATGATGGGGGGAAGACCTTGGAGAGCATGTGCTGGAGGAAGAGATTGATTCACGTTTTCTGGGGTTAATCACATGGTGGATGCTGATGGACTGGACAGAGACCTTCATATCTGTAGGGTATTTGTAATGGGGGTTTATCATTACACCTATCCTGTTATTGATTGAAATGGTAGTGACAAGACATCCAGATCCTACTGATTAATTTAGATATGTTAATTGAGTGTGTGTTCTAAACAGGGTTTGATGCACTGGTGCATTTTTTTCTTGACTTTATTTTCCTGTCGCCATGGTGCTGTATATGTAAACATGTCTTCTTTAAAAATACCAAATATGAAAGCAGATTTAAAGCATTTTAGAATGTAAGTGCTGGGATCAGAAAAACATGTGTGGTGTTTTGACATGAGCTGAAAATATATCCAAAGGCTCCTTTCCAGCATGCTGACAAAATATATAAATTAGCCCGGCGAAGGTCTGGCTCCCACCAGAGCTCCCAGTTTCATGCAGAGCAGCCAAAGCCACTGTACGTGGTGAATAATCATTTTTCTAGCAAAGACTGTACCTGTGGTTGTCACAATAAGGGCCACAGGGAAGGCAGCAGCTCACTGCCCCTAAAATCAGTGATAAATTAGCATTGCTCTGTGCCTGGCTGCTACAGGGGTGGCTGAGAAACCCCCCCAGTGGCCTTGGCTATTCCACCAGTGGGAAGAGAGGGAGCAGAGTCACCCCTCAGAGAGGAGCAGGGAAAGACAGCACTTCCTAAGGAGGAGCCCTGAGCATCATATCTCATATGCACCAGCTCTTCCTTCATAAGGAGCCATTCAGTGTTTCTAATTTTGGGCCCAGCTTTACCAGCACTGAGAACCCTGGCCCTGGTAACACCAAAGTCACAGAAGCACCACAAGAAGGAAGTTAACATTAGAAGTGTAATTCCTTTTAGAGCATTACAGATTCTGTGATTTACACTACTGATTCCTACAGATGCTCTGGAAAAGATCACTTAGAGTGTTTTTCAAGCATGCTAGGACTGCTAGTGGGAAGCTCAAATTCAAAGCATTAATATTATTGCTTAGCTATTGTATCTAAAGCAGAAAGGGGCCATATGGTCTTTAAAAGTCACTTGAAAAAAGAAATCTTCCCCTAGAGAGATCAGCTTGTTTCTCCCAGGAATACTCTGCTCCCAGGCAGATCTGTAGTATTGATGGGACACTCATTCACGTTCACATCTTGTCTGTTCTGATAGAGGCTGAAGGAAAATCTCCCAAAGGAATGTGTGTGGCTGCTCTAGCTCTTGTTTCATCGCTGCACCTCGTTTGTGCTGTCCTGCAGCTCAGGCTGGTGCACTGCTGGCAATAAAGTACCAAAGATCAAGCTGGAAATCAGGTCAGCCACTGTGTCTCTGTGTCAGCTGTTCTAACTGCTCCACAGGACAGCCAGGCACAGAGACCCCAGAAGGTTCACCTTTGCCTTCAGAGTGAGCCCCCTCTCCACGCTGCTGGATTTAGGAGGGGTTACATTTTGCTTCTGAGAGATATTAACTGGGTAAATTATTCCAGGTGTGAACAATCCCTTGCCTGGGTCACTCCATCTCCCTCCCAGCAGCTGGGGGTGGAGGGGAAACATCTTTTAGCTGATGAGGGGCCCTGAATCACTGCCAGCTGTGCACTGTCCCCATCCTGCCACACACCTGTCCCAGATGCTTTGTAGCTGTGCTTTAGTAACCTGCAGTTAACGGGGTGTAGCTGCTCTCATGTGTGTCTGAGGGGATTTCTCTCCTTATTAATTCAGTGTGCACTTTCTGGAGCTCTCTTACAGCACGTGTGGCTCTTCAGTCGTGGGTAAGCAGCAGTCCTTGGGTTAATTTGGTGCTGAGTGCTTTCACTTAGTGTTTCACTTCTGTGGGTTTTGAAGTGGATGAGATCAAGTGGGTTGTTTTCCCACAGTTTGCTCCTGGGCTCGTGTGAGTTCTCTGTGACCATTGGCCAGGGAAGCAGGTCTGGGTCCCAGGAGAGGTGAAGGTGGGCTGAGGTTCTTCCATTCTTCCCAGACAGCTAAAAAACATGAGACTTGTGTTTACTTTTTGTTATGATTGTGTATCATCCTCTGTAAAACTAACCACAGTTATTGTCTGTGGGTTACTTGGGCTTGCAAAAAAGCTTAGTGACATATGGCCAAATTAATTCATGTATTACTGGAATTTTCTTTGTCACGCTTCTTCTACTGGCTTCTTGCCAGCAATCATTCTATTTGAACTTTGATACAGTGTCTATAAAATAACGATCACTTGGGAAATGGGTGAAGTTATAAAAGTACTGAGCAACTCTTGGGGGGCAGGTACCTAGTGATTTTCCAGAAGTGCTCAACATGTACCATACTGACAGCTCTGAAAATACAGAATGTTGAGTAGATAAAGAAAAGATGTTTGACCCTGAGGTAGAGAAAATACTTGACCTTATGTGTCTGCTGCACCCTCCTGTCACTCTAAGCTGGCTCTCACTGCTGTGGGATACACGACACATCTACGAAGGACCTGTTTTACAGATGAAATAAGAAAGGGGGTTTTTGTGGCTTCTTTCCTAATAGTCTGAACTTCTAAGCTATTCAGGTCTTCCTTTTATTTATAACAGTTTTCTCTTGGTGGAGTTCATAGCAATTTGTGCTGGTATAAGAACAGACAACTTATATAGGACCAGGACTTTAGGGGGAAAGAAAAGGGTTTGGAGAAGAAGTAAATCTTCACCTGGTTTGTTGTGACTCTAAGTTTCTTGGGGGTCAGGGTGGGGTGTGTGGAATTGGCAGTGAAGTGTTTCTTGGCCTACAACTAGTGACTAAGGGATGACCCAAATATGTGCTGTAACTCTCCTTGCCTTGTTGACGACCTCCAGCTCGCAGCAGAGCATCTCCAAGCCCCAGAACGAAGGACTCAGTGTCTCACTACATAAAAATTACTTTCTTCCCAGTGTGTCTCATCTGCATATTTCAGGTGTGTGGCAGGCAGGCAGGGGCTGCCTGGGCTCTGTGCCCTCTAACCCTGGGATTCTTGCAAAGGTGGGGGACTGTCACTTAAGTAACTTCAGTGAAACGACATCAGAAAGTAAAAATGGAGGTCTTTGCCTAGAACCTCAAAGTTTCTTGTTTTGGTGCTAGGAATGGACCTCACATGAGATGTTCAGGCACTTCCTTTACTTAGAACAGCAGAAATCTGTATTTGAACAACAAAACAGTATGTGATAGGGACTGAAAGTATTGGCTGGAAAAACACAAGTAATCCATCAGAATGAGGTACTGTATAAGAGCTCTAGACCTCAGTTAGCCATGTGCATGTCAAAATTCCAGCTGGCTGGCAAGGACTGCGGGAGCATGCAAAAACTTTACCGCTTGAAACACTTGCTTTATATCAGCCCAATCTCTCTGGACAGTAAATATCTGGTGTATTCTCTGCTCTCATAATCAGGTTGATTTACCTTGGTGAAACTGAGAAGACAGTCCAACCTTTGTTTCTGATGGTTACTTTTCATAAAAGATCATCTATCTCCAGCGGAACCAATTATATTCTTCCATATTACATTTCCAGTCATTTCACAGTTGTCTTTTGTACTGTGAAAATGGAGCATAAAGTCTGTAGTAAGTGCCAGTCCCGGTAAAGTGAGTCCTGTTTCAGTATATTAAGGTTGATTTGCAGTGTTTCTTGCTGTTACTGTACATTTCTGTCAAGGAGGAGGAGGTGGATGCTGTATTACCAACTAGTGAGCTACTACACAGGTTTAGCATTGTGGTTTCCACTGATAACAAATGATGTTGGGGATGCAAAATGGCTTCCATTACAAAATTCTGACTCAGTGTTCTCATCCTTAGCCTTGGGATGAAAATTGTCTCCAAACAGAATGAAAGCAATATGAAAATAAATTATTTGCCCTACCACTGTCCTTTATTGTGGAATTTGCCTCAAGTCCTCTGCCCAGTTATTGAAACCTTAACTTTTCATAAACATGGGGAACTGCAACAAGATACTCTGCAAGTAGCAGAACTAATACAGAACAGCTTCTCACTAGTGAGAAGGAGTTATTGAGCTGCTCTCAGGGCCAGGATGGGCCTGTGAAGCCATCAGTACTGTCATACTCCAACCATGTTGTACCTCTGCTAACGAGCCCTGGCAGTTTCAGGCTGGCTCCACATCTGGGCTGTGGTTGTCCTGCAAGGCCCATAAGGCACCCCAGGACAGCAGTGCTGATAGCACTGTATGGCATGTGCAGCAGCACATACAGGCTTAGGACAAGGGTAGAGAGGTGACTGAGAAGGACGTACGTGACAAACAGATCTCTTGCATGAACTCCGGTGTTCATCTCTCTGATGAACTTCTTTAGATCCTGGGCTTCTTGATAAGATCAGAGCTTACTATGAATGGAACATTCCCATTCACTGTTCCATTCATAAAGAAGAAAGGAACTGGTTTTGTTGCCCAGGGCTGCCCGCTCCCACTGGAATGGTTGCCCTGCTGAGCCGGTTGTGGGTAGCAGAAGTAGTTGGGTGCTTCCACGTTGCTTGGTTGATGTGCCAGTTTTCATTCTATTTCTAGGGCAGCTTCCTTCACATCAGGATCTTGCTTTCACTACAGCAATCCAGAGACCAATGTTGTCTTCCCAAAGTCAAGGGCAGGGCAAAGGTAATTGGAGCGACAAGGAGATAATTCTTTAGCAGGGGCTAGAGGCAATGAGAGGATGAGTGTGTGGTCTGCTGCAATAGCAGGGATCAGGGATGGGGTCTGTTCCTATTCTCACTGACCTACTCTGACTCTGGGAAACTCGGGCTGCTTCAGTCCCCGTTTGTAGAGAAAGAGGAACACTCCCTCGTCTTCACCAGTGAGGCAAATACAATAGCCCTTATCTAAGGGATTGTCTTCAATACCGTGATGCTTCTTTATCCTCTTTCCCCTCAGCTCTGGCTGCACAGGCAGGCCTAAAGGAGGGAGGGGATCATCCTCCCCTCTTCCTTCTTAGTGCCCTTACCGAAGAGAGGAAGCACTTTCATGAAGGCAAGGAACTTCTGTACTGCTCTGAACGTGCTTGATCCAGAAGAGGCTTTGTTAGCTGACTCAGCTTCAGCAGCACTGAAATGAAATTAGCAGGTGTTAAGCCTGTTTTGAAATGCTGCATCGCTATGACCCAATTAGTAACAGCCTAACTCTTTTAAGCCGCCTCTTTGGCCTTCTATGATTAAAATTTTGCCAATACATCCTGTTGTTCCCTTGGTTTTTCTTATGCCAAAATGAAATTCACTTTATTGCATTAGCCTTGGTGGCTGGAGCATGCTTGTTATTGAAGGCAGTCAGAAATCTATCGTCCTGTTCCTGCAGAGAGCAGGGTGTGTGCTGCTCCTTATGGAGCTCCATGGGTACCAGCCAGGGCTGGCTCACACTCAGGCATGTGCAGAGCTGTGCCTTACCCATGGCAGTAACTGACCACTGCTAGAAAGTTATTTTGTCTGGATTGTTTTGTTTGAGACTTCAGACTTAAAGCTTTTAGTACTTTCCCAGCCTGTTAAAAGTGGTCCCCTTTGCAAATCATGTGCTTTGCTTGCCTCTTGTGCCTTCTGACTGTATGGAGGTACAGAGAGACCCATATTCCCTGCTGATTACTGTTGTGGCAAATAGCAAACAACACTGCATTTTTATTTTGTTTTTAACACCTCGGGTGACAAACCTCTCAGGCTTTCCTCATGTAGTCTGTGTGAGTGAGGCAGACTTCTGTCCATTTCTTTGCTGCAGATGCTGTTGGTAAAGCAGCTTCTAAGGAAACTACTGGGTGCAATGAATTGGGACACCTGTCTCGGAAGACAAGAATGATATCGCTCCTCTTGCAACCTTCACCCTCCTGGGCTCCTGTTTTCCTCCCTCAATTTGTTTATTTAGCCTGTATGTTTCCAGGGCAGGGCATGGCTCGTTGCTTCCAAGCTGCATTCAGCAGAGCCCTGATCCTTTGATAATGCAACAATAAATCTCCTGGAGAGTTTCCTGACTTGACAATTGCGTGCTGAGTCCCATCTTCAGACATTCAGGAACCCAACAGGCTCAGGTATCTAGGATGTAACCAGCAAGACAAGAATGAAAACCAGGTCAGCTTTTTGGGAACTAGTGTTTTGATATTCTGTCATGCAGCAATTACAGGAAACTAGATAACCAAATTTTCAATATCTAATGCACTGATATCTGCTGATAATCTGCCTGCTGGTTTTGATGACTAAGTGAGGGCTGACTCTCCAGGTGCTGTTCCTATTTGACTGCTGAGGTTGACTCCAGCAGCTGATGTCAACAGAGATGGCATTCATCCATGTGCAGAAGGCCTGTATGTCACCAAAACTGAGTTTTAATGTGGTGGCTGAACTTTATCCTGTTCATTATTGCCATCTAAGCATGCTGCTTATCCCCACATGCCTCTGAAAAATCCTATGGATCCTCTGGATGGTTGAGTTGCTGAAGGGCCATATCCTTTCTCTCCTCCCCAGCACAGCTGGTCAGTGCAGTGTTTACACCCACAAACATGAGGAAGCCTCAGCTCTTAGCTCTGCCATATCCAGTGTGAAGGCATGCTCTGTTAGACTAAAACTGATCTAATCCCATTAAAACCCCCAAGCTGTGCAAGTTCAGACTGCTCTTTGCTCTGAGTTCCTGAGTACATCTCTGAACATAGGAGGAAAAAAGGCATGATATTCATTGCTGACATAAAGCACAGACTATGACAAAACTAAAATTGCACTGCTACTAAAGTGTTTGTGAAGAGATTTTTTTTTTAGTAAAGAGTTTCTTTGGCTTGCTGTGATTTCCTTAGTTCGTGCTATTTTCATGCTGATACAATTTGTTGTATAACCAGTGCTTGCACGTGTCCTGTATTTTGATACAAATTGTCTAGCACTAGAGCTATCCTAAATGGTCATCACAGTAAACAAAGCCCATTCAGTGTGTGTTGGGTGAAAGGAGCAGATTGGCAGTAAAACAGCTGACAGGGGAAGAGAGAGTGTGAGACTGCAGCCCTGAATCATGTCACTGACTTCAGGCAATGCAGATCAGCAGGAGACAGGATGGCAGCAGATGGTCTGAGTTTGATTAATCAAATGTCCTGAATTAAAGCCTGATTGTTTTTCTTTAAAAAAAGTAGGTTAAAAAATAAAAGCAAGCTGACAATGTAAATGCATGCACTGTCTATCGCTGTTATTGGCTTCAAATAACTGAAGGCATCGTTGTTTTCCTGACATATCTCAGCACATGGACCACTGGAGTGTTTAAAGAGATTTAAAACATTGTGGGGCTCAGGCACAGGTACAGCAAATTCTGCATCCTCTGGAAAGGTTGAGCATGATGGGCTGGGGGACCTGGTGGAGGACAGGCAGGACTGTGCTGAAATACACAGGGCCCCACCAGTCTTGGGAGCTGCTCTGGGCCACAAAACCCTGTTCAACCCCAGACATTCACCACCCTGTGCTTGAATTCAATGTAGTTGAGGGGTTGAGCCTTCCAATGTGATTTCCAGAGAAGGAAACCAGACCTCAGTTCTCCATGACTGAGACTGCATGTTTATTTTTTGCTTCTAAATAATGCACATTTCATTATAATTAATCATCATAACCCAAGAAATGAAGAGAAATTACAGAAGTGGTGAAAAATCATATTCAGCTCTGATTTTCTGTCTCTAAAACAGCAAAAGCCACCCAACATTTTAGGAGTGCAGAACTGAATTAAAACTATAGATTGATCATAAGTCCTCTTGGCTCTAAGCCAAGAGTGGAGCTATTAATTTGACGCAAATTAATCTATGCAAATTTGCACACTGATTTAATGAAGAGACAGACATGCAATCATTTCATTACTTCTCAGATTTTCAATTAGATTGAATTCAGTAGCTGGCCACCATCATAGTCGCAGAGTTTTGCTAAAAGGTTATTTGATGAATATTTATGAATTTGTGACTCTGCTACAGCTGGGCTTAATAGCAAGTATCATACTTTCTGAGTACATGCAAACGATTCTTCAAATATCCTAATGCAGTGATTGATTCACCTTTTTTTTGTCTTGACTGCTCTATCTTTAATCCCAGTTATTATTCTGGTGTTCTGGTCGGAGACAAATGACTTGCTTAGGGGTAAGTGACTTTTAAATTATTACAAACACTGTCTTGTTTCGTGGCTATTTCAGTGTGAGACGTGATGTTCTGAACAGCTGGAAATGTGACAAATCTCGCTCAGAGTGCAAACAGATAAAACCTGAGACAACCCATAATACTGCCCTGGGCAAAAAGGGTGTCATTCCTACAGATGTCTGAGATTAGAGGGATGGATTCCCTTCTCATGGAGTTCTATAATGATATTCACCTTGCAATCACACCTAAGGATGTATTCAGCTGGAAATCTGAGGCTTCCCAACTCCAGTGCAGCCAGTACCTGCTTAAGCATTGTCCCAGTTTGAACTTGTGGTTCTGAACCTTATCCAGCTTTTGCTGAAATTAAAGGAGCTAGGAAAAAAAATCTGTGAATGGGAATAGGAGCAAGTCCAACAGGTTCTATTCCTGCCTTTCATTGTTTCAAGTTCTGAGTTGTAGGGATCCAGATTAAAAACTGAATGCACAACACCCTCATGTATTGCAGGGCCATTTTTGAGCTAGTGGGTGTTTGGGGAGCAAAGTAGGTGAGGAAGTTAAGCTTTAATGTGCACACACATTCCTCCTTCAAGAGTTCAGAAGTGTTCTCTTCTGAACTCATTTAAGGCCACAGATGGTCTCTAGCTTTAAATCTAAAGGTTCATCCAGGGCAGCTACTTTTACTTTTTATAGGCTTTGGTTCTTTTCTTTCCATCTTTTAACGTGCCTGTTCATAAGACGTTGGCTTGGAGCTGGACCAGATCTCTCCTGGAAGCAGCCAGAATCAGCAAAAGTTATGCAAAATACTGGCTGCCCTGAGGTGGCTTTTACAACCAATCTATTGACAGAATGTCAGAAACTCAGCGCAGAAAACGTTTTATTTGGGGACAAGTTAAACAGGGACATGAGCAAAAGGTGATCACATCATTATGAGCACCCTGAATCTCCATTTTTCTTTGTTTATCTGTGTAGGCTCTTACAAAACCTCCAAAACCAGTGTCAGAGCACCTTCCTGTAACCATAGGTGTGTTGCCTAGCATCTGGCATGAGGGACTCATTGTGTCTCTCTGCACCTCTTCTCAGCTGTGCTAAAAATGGGATTTGCTTTGGCTCTCCCTGAAGTCAGCCTGGAGAATACTCAGCTGGTAGTTTGGATAGGAGATAGGGAGGTTTGTGATGCTCCTTAGTTCCCGAAGAAAGCAATTCTGATGTCTGAAGTCAGCATCTTCCTGTTTATCACAAACTTCAGACTTTGCCTTGGACTTTAGCCCTTTACTGGTGCAATGCAAGTGAAAGCACAGGTAAATGTGAAAGGAAAATGGCTGTAATTTGTGAGCTTTACAAAATGAGATCTTGAACTGCACAAGGCAACATGGAAATAAGCCCTATATTTTATCCATTCAGATCTGCAAAGAGCTGGCTAGCAAGAGTGAAAATATACAGATGTTTTAGCAAACTGTGATGGAGGTGACAATGGTAAGTTCAGAACTAAGCCAAAACTGGTGCCACTTGCACCTTCTGCCAGACTCCTCGGTGTGCTAGTTAAACCAGCTCTGTTGCCCTTTGGTTGACACCCACACATATTATAATTACTCCCACATAACTGCAAAACTGGCTCATTTTACCTGAGCAAGAGTATTTTCTGTATGAAGAGCCAGAAGAGCAGGATATATCTAGAAAGACAAGAAATGGTGATAAGGAAGTGTTGACTGAAGGAGGCTGCACCTCCTTTTAGATTTCACTCTCCACTGTAGCCAAGGTGTTTATTCCTACTGTAACACACACCATGTTATATCTTCCCACTGACCTCTGTGTGCTATCCAGGCTATGAATTAAATCTTGTTTGTGATGGAGGAATTTAGCTGGGAAAATGGGAGAGCAGCAGACTTCAGAGGGTTAGGAGGTTACCAGGACAAGGAGGGCATGTCCCCATTCTGCTGAGAGGGAGTTCTATTCTCTTTCAGTGGCAAGGAGATTGGTCACTATTCACTAATAGCTCCTGAAGTAAAGAATATTTATAAATTTTTGTAATCCCTGTACTCAACAAGGTCAAAAGGGTGCTGCTTTCATTGCAGCCTGTTTCTTGCACTATTTAAACACCTGCAGGTTATGTCAGGCAGGACTCGGCTGCTCTGTGAGGAAATGCTGCAGGATTTTGACACAGGCTTGGACTGCCTGGGAAGAAAAGCTAATGCAATATAGGCTTTGGGAAAGTTTGTAGCAAATGTCATTGGCAGGGTTTGTCTGTCAGTTATGTAAATTGAAGTCCATGGGAAGGAGGATTATCAAACTGCCCAAGCAATACTATCACCAGCATGTGACCCAAAGCTGAACCATTGCAGGGAGGCTGAGCTGAGGTGGGCCTGCAAAATTTGACTCTATGAAGGGGTTTCTGATTTCCACACCAATTTATTTGCATGATGTCTGTGAGTGTCTAATCCTCTCCTGCTTATTTATATTTTGTCCTGCTCCGGAGAATATCCTCCCTGAGCTTTTTCTTTGACGTAACAAAAGGAGGTTTCATCACTTGCCAGAGATGTGACCGTACAACTTGGAGAGGTGTTGCTGCTTTTACAGCTCTATTATTTGACAGTGCGTGATGTTTCCACACTTAACTGGAGAGCTTGTCAAACGCCTCATTGCCCTCCTGAAAATCGCCTTTCTTCTGAGCAGTGGTGACAAACGACCATCACAGGGCCCGTGGAGCAGGAGGGAAACTGTAAAACTCAACAGAAATTAATTTTCTGAAGCAACAGACTAAACCCCACGTTTGCACAGCCCGATACATTTCAGCCCCTGGCAGCATTTCTGCCTCCCTGTGGGAGCAGTTGAAGTGTCCCCGGTGCTGAACTTGGAGCTGGTTTTGTTGGCTTTTGCGGCTCACTGAAAGGATGTGGCATGGCCATCTTGGCACAGTGAGATGTCCTCTGCAAGCCCTTCCTCCGGGACTGAGCAAACAACAAACACCACTATCCTGTTTTCCCTTGAAAAAGCAGGGATATACAAGAAATAGCCCCATCTAAGGGGCTGGGAGAGTTTTGTCCCCAGTACTGTTACTGGCCCACGCTGGTGTTTCTGGCATGTCCTTGCCCTGAAGGTGTGTGTCCTTTCCTTGGAAGGGGGCCCTGAATTGGCAGGAGACATCCTGGGAGCTAAGGAGATTGCTGTGAGGGAGGAACACAGGAGATCTGTGTGTCCTCATGGAAAAGGCACCCCTGGCTTTACCTGAGGTAACTCCCCTAATGCCATTTGTGGTCAGTCTCATTATCACTACCACAGCTGCCTTCAGGAGGAAGGCACTGGTGCACTCCTGAGTAAAGGAAAACCGAGGCAAGGAACACAAAAAAGGTGCTTTTCCTGCCCAGGGCACGGTGCCTCTCGGGGCTGACTCTGGGGTGCTATCCCCTGGCTGTCCCCTCTGCCTGCGGACCAGGAGGAGACCCCTCCCCTATGACAGGCCCCTCGGGCAGGGTTAGATGCCCTGTCCTGCCCTTGTCCCCCACTGTGCTTTCAGCACCCCTTTGCTGAGGCTCTGAGCAGGGCTGGCTGGGCTGTGACAGCAGCAGCTGCTGGAGCACTCGTGGAGAAGCTCTTCCCGTGATGCAAACACAACAAGGGAAATACCTTATTTAAACAATAAAAAAAAGTCACTGTGTTTCCAGTGGTGTGTAGCCCATTGCTGCATGGAGGTGTTCTGCTGCAGGGTCTGCTGCTCCTGGCACTTGTCTGGATTTTGGGGGTGTTCTTCTCATGCCTTGGCTGCAGGTAACGCTGTGCCTGCTTTGTTGTGCTTCACTTGCACCCGTAGAACCCTCTACAAACTGCCCCTGAGTGGTAAGATGGCTCAATTTATTGTCTCCTAATATTAGGTCTCTCAGCCATACTGCAAATAAACCTCAGAGAGAAATCAATATACCCCACCCTTAGCACATTGATTTACACCACCTTTCCGATGATGGCTCTTGTAGCAAATGCAAAAGGGCTTTTAAAGACTTATCTGAGTGCAAATGTCTTCCACGTGCAAAACACAGCAGTGTGGGGTGGTGAGGAATTTGTGGTCCTGAAACAACTGGCACAGGGTCACACAGGCGTGGGCAGGGTTGACTTCTGTGCATAGGAGGGTATGTTTGAGAGATGCAGCCCGTGGTCTGGGAACAAGCAGTAAAACAGTGGGATGCTGCCTCAGCAGGTGGGCTATAATGGAACAAGGATGGTGACAATACATGATGACAGTAAGAAAATAAATATATAAATAAAGCCAGCGACAAGGGTTAAACTTCGAAGCACTTTGTGTCAAGAGAAGAGCAGAGCTGAACACAAAGAAGCAGCACATGCCATGCTGTGCTTTTGGCCTGCCTGTATTTTGGTACCAGGCATCTGAGTGCCTCAAATTTTTGTGTGCAAGAGCCTCAGTCATATGGTTACGACGCCAAAATATTGGCCTTTTAGCTAATAGGGCTGCAGTGAAACTCCCTGCTCTGGGTCGGACAGGGCAAGGGGAGAGGCTTCAGAAGTAGCTGGGATCAGATCCAGGGATGCAGAGGTGGGTCCTGTCAGTATTAGAGCACTGTTCTCGATACTTGTCACAGCCCAAAGCCCTTCAGTGACCTGGAAGCCAGCTGGGATTGTGACTCTGCCTGTTCTTTCAATTTGCTGTCTAGAAAGTGTAATTTGTATTGTTAGGTGTTGCATGAAATCCAGCCATTGCTTAGCCACAGCAAGCCTTTGTGGTGAGCTGTGTTTTGGAGAAGTGCAGCAGCAGCAGTACCCGGTGTCTCCTTTCCTATGGCAAGGCACGCACCACATTCAGTGGTCAGAGCAGTCGTAGGGGCTTTGCAAGGTGCTGTTCTGTGCCCTGCCAGAGCAGCATCAGATCGTCTGCGTAAGCAGCCAGAGACAAGCACTAGCAGCACGGTCTTGAGAAAATGCTGAATGCAGCTTTTTGCTGGCTAAAAAAAGGACTTGGAGCTCTCTCCTGCTGCTTCATTCCCGGTCTGTGAAGCAAAACAAGGCTTTGTACATAATTTGAAAGCAAACGGGATTGTGTCAAAAATATCAGACTTCACCATTAATTATTTCTCCAGACTGGAATGACCCATGGGAGTCAGATCTTTTAGCCAGCTCCTCCGGGCAGGCAGATAATATAATGAAATGTTCTTATCTGCTGGAAGTGGGTATCACCCCCTGGATGGTACACTGATACATCCCAGGAAAGAAGCTAGAAAAATAGGAGCTAGAAAAATATTAATAAAAAGAAACAAATTCTATTAGATTGGGAGCTGAGCAGGACATGAATTTAAATAGCTACTTTCAGTTGGCTACTTGGTATATTAAGTACATAATTTTCCTGCTCCATTACTCCACTGTAAAACAATCCCTAATGAAGATGGAATTAAGAGTTTGAAAAAAATGCTTTTGAATATTTTGCAGTTTGATTTAAAGTGGTTCCTTGTCTAAAAGGGCAGATCTAATAGTTCACAGATCTGCAGGGATTGTTGATATGCACTATATAGTTGCTTTAAAGGTGTCAGCATTTCAGAGCTGTTGAGCTGTAAAGCTGCATTGCTGCAGTCTATGAGTTCCCATTAGGGCAGTTCCCAGTATTTTCCAAGCTTCATCTCCAGCAAAATTTCAGGTCCTTGAGGAAGAAGGCACAGAGGAGAATAATTTCCTATGTGTTTATAAAGCATGTACCACCACAGGACTCCAATCCTAACTGAAGTCTTTGGGCACTGCCCCATTATAAATGATCTTCCAAATGAGAAATGTCTTCCAAATGCTGTTGATAATTTCATAGAACGGGTGCTTGGCTCATAGTAAGAGCTGAGCATTTGGCAGTGTTGTTTTTCTCTTGAAGTCCTCAGACTTGACCAGAGATGCAAAACCTAAACACAAGCCTAGACATCCTTCAGCTCTAAGGCTGTATTGGTTAGTGTGACCTTGTTGGGTCCTCAGATGTCCTTTGAAATGTGACCTGCTGGGTTCTGGGCATCTTCCTGTGTCCAGAAGGAGCAGAAGGTTAGGCTAGCTCAGAATCCTGTTTGTAGGCAGACTCACCAATGCATTTTAATGCTATTGAGTCAATATGTAAAATGTTTGTTTCTTGAAGAAACAAAAAATTCCGTCTTAGAAACAGGATTTGTAATAATTCTTTGTAATTTGGATAAAATAGGCACCTTTCGCTTGAACGACCCTCTGTGCAAAGATCATTTCGCTCACTGAACATCAGGATTTCCCATCAATTCCCAGAAAAAGCACTGCTCAATCAAGGCACCTCTACCTGCACGGCCGAACAGCGCTGCAGCAGTGGTGCTTTGCATGGTCAGTAAGCTGTGTTTATGGTGCACATTTGGTGTTCCAGCCATAGTCCCATATCACACATAAAACAACATGGATTTTCCCAGCAAGAAGCTCTGCTGTGCCCAGGATCTGCTGGGCAGCTGCCTCTGCCCCGCAGCTCAGCTCTCAGTCCCAGCAACGCCTCAGAAAATGCGATACTTTAAATAGAATGGTTGTATGTGCATCAACCCAGACTGATTGTATTCATAAGCTGCCACTGCTCTGGGCATGTACAAAGACAGGCATGGCACCAAAAAATGGAACAAAAAGCCACAGAGGCTTTTATGCTTCCAAACACTTCGGCTGTAACTTGGATATTGGGAAACACGCTTCACAGGACAGTGCACGATCTCTGCACCGAGACCCATTTGCCTTTGTCTCCTCTGTATTCATGAAGAGCTCTCTCATTATGGCTATTTCTCACATTTATTTTATTTCTAATTACAGTGATTTATGATTGGGTTTTAATTAACTTCTCTTGTCTGGATCTTACCTATATATTTAATTGAGCCTTGCAATCTAGGCCTCACACTGGTGGAAGTTGTACATGGAAATACCCTTGTAGCCACTAATTAATCTGAGATTAGATTCTGGAATGGAGCAGCTACTGAAGATTATCTCAGTTTCTGTGCTACAGAGGAGGTGAATGATTTTCTCTGAGGTCTCTTCTGAGCCCTGCTCTGCCCATACCAAGTTAAAGCTCAGTGGTCCTCAGACTCCCATTCCATGGGTCAAGTGCACTGTGCCTGTGGATACACCCTGTTGTCCAGGAAGGTTGGCTTTGTGGATGCTGTCTTTCACCTTCATGGCTCTCAGCAGCTCTAGTGAGACCTCAGATGTGACTTTGGAGGGTGCTGGGACCCCCCAGCAGGGAGAGGAGAACAGCAGACTGCCCACAGTGCTGTAGAGTTGATTCCCTGCGAGGCTGCCACGCGTTCCAGTCCGAGAGAGCCGCCTTGCAGCGCGGCCCTGGCTGCAGGGACACGTAACAGTGCCGTGAGCCAGCTTTGATGTGACATCAGACTTTTAGTTTAGTATGACAGCCCCTCAATTTTCTAATAAATTTGGGTCAATGCTGGTCTTTCGTGGGATAATTAAGGTTGATCCATTCTGCAGGGCAAGCAGGAAGAAAATTCATTACTGCACGAGGAGGTCAAAGAGGGCCAAGGTGGAGAATATCTGTGTTCCAAGCACTGCTGTTTAGTGCTGCATCCTAATTGATCAGTGAACTATGTAAATGCTGAACAGGTCAGGCTCTGCATTTTACAAAGTGTCAGAACTGATGAGGCTTGCTTTGAAAAGTTACCTTGCTGTGGTGCATGCTGCCGAGAGAATAGGAAAATGGGATCTTTAACAATTGTTCATTTTTAATTCATGGCAAGTTCATCTTATGATCTTTACACTGTGCTTGGCCTGCTGAGCATAGTGATTGCCCCTGTAAACAAAATACTCACAACACAAATACATCAACAAACATTCTCCAGCCCTTCTCACCTCTTCCCCCACTTCATGCTGGGTGCTGTGCAAAGCAGTGGCAGAGCAGAGATGGTTTCCTATGACTGCAAACAACCAAGCTGCTTTGTAATAGGATTTATGGGCTTGGTTGTGGGGGCAGGCAAATTCGGGAGCTAAACCCAAAGCCCACTGAGGCCACAGTTTCACACTCCCTTTGGTGTGGACTTCCTTTCCTTGTTTTTTCAAGAAGAGACACCTGATTCCAAGCACAGTGTCCATCTTCCTTCTGCCTGGGCTCCAGGATTCTGGGTAGAATGTTGCCATGAACACCACTGCCCTACACAGTAGAAAACAGGAGCATCTCACAGCAGAGCTGGGTCCTTGTATGGCACTTCTAAACTGGAATTCCAGCACTGGGAGGAGGAGATTTGCTATAAATACAGGGCTTTGTTTGCAGAGCTTTGACTTGCAGGATTGTGCTCAAGTCCCATAGCCTGAGCACTCTGCTAGAACAAATTGCTCTGAAGATCTCAATGTTTTTCATTTTACTATGATTGGAGGAATGCCAAGTTTTTTCATTCACTTGTAGCAAAGAAACTTACCTGACCTCAGGGCTTTACAAAGTGCAGTGAGTTAAAATCATCCAGGAATGAGAACTTCCTGTGAAGCAAGCTGCATATTCATTTTTACAAGTGGTGCAGGAACAGAATTCCTACTTGTTTCATTAATCACTTTTGTGACAGACCCTTCACCACTCCTTCCTATCAATGCTAAAGCTGGGAAACATTGTTTTTCACAATGAGAGAGGCAAGAAGTGGATCTCTAATTATGAATACTATTACAGAGCAGAAGCAAATCACTCAAGGCTGTTTTAAGTATCATGCAATGGAAATCATCACTCAGGCTCAGACAACACGCATCTGTTACTGATATTAGAATTGTTAATGTGAGCATGTCATGGTTTTCCTTTGTGATAAGACGGTGCAAATAAAAAAATAACAGAAATAAATTCAGAGGGTGCTTGAAATTCTGGTTCCTCCAGGCAGAATTCCTCTGGTGGGCCCTGGGCTGTTCACTGTTTGAAAGAGTAGGGTGGAGGACTTGCACCCCAGTCTGGGACAGGTATGCTGTGACTGATGGTCTTGTTATGAAGAACAAGGAATTTCTAATCCTGAGAGAGGAGGCTGAGGCTCTCACAGTAGAAATATCTTGGCTTTTACTGCTTCATGAAGTGAGAACTGAAGAGAGAATGTGATTGTTGACTATAAATTCAAGAGGAATAGATAAGAAGGAGAAAAACTCTGTTGTTGGCCCATGTACCTGTAAGTTGGCCCAGTGCTTTCCCATTGTATGAATGGATTATTGAAAGATGTTACTTCTCCTAGAAGACTCGGGTTTTCTTCTAGTCTTGGACCATAGCAGCTGTGGTACTTCTGTGCTTGGCACTAGAGTGGAACACTTACAGTCAAGTTGAGATAAATTTAGTTTCAGCGTGAGGAGGATTACAAATATGAGAGCTGCGGGGATCTGGGAAAGGCTCACAGTATTCAGGCAAAGCACCTGAAATAGCCATAAGCTGGTTTTTGATTAGTATCTGAAGGATTGCATGACGTGGGAGCATGTGATAGCTGAATTGTGATGGCTCAAAATCCTCCGCAGTCCTAAGGGAATGCGAGCTGAAATAAAGAGACTGTGTAACATCAGTGAAGTGGGGGAAAATCTACATGAGGAACATCAGCAGATTTACTAGCCAATGGTTTCTATTTAATTATTGATAGTAATCCAAGCACTTCTTACTCTGTCTTGTACTATTTTACAGTGTTTTCCTCTGTGTATTGAATGTCTGATTTACTAAGGAACTATATGCCTTGGAGTTGTGTAAGAACAATGAATGCATTCATCAGCTTTCATATAAAGCATCTGTAAGATCTCACTGAGGAGGGCTTCTGCAAAGAGTTAAGGTGGGGGATGAAGGGGACTGTAATATAATTATACATAAGATTGGCACATCCATCTAATGTGCTACATGGGCTGTGTCATAAGGTTGGTTGTTTTGTTCTCCCTCTGTGCTTAGAACTTACAAAAACATTTCAGAAATTCACCATCAATATCTAGGGTAAGATTTTAGCTCCCACTTAGGCCCTTTACAAAGGAGCCAGGGTCTCAAATGGAGGGCTGTGCTCAGCACTTTCTCCTTGCCTCTGCCATGGATAAAAGCTGCTCATCACACTCGGCCAGGAGGCACGGGGCACAGATCAGTGCCCTGGCCTTCCAGGCTCCCAACACCTGCAGTGAGGAGGGCTGGCTACAGGCGTTTTGGGGAGTTACAGTACGAAGGGAGTGCAGGGTCTTGAATTCTGCAGCACTTTCTTCAGTAGGACTGGTGTGGGATGGCACAGACCAGGGCAGCTTCGCATGAAAAAATTGATCTGCGTGCACTGCCAAGGTTTTGTCCAGGATAAACAACCAGGGAACATCAGATTGTTTCTGTAAGTTAACCTCTGCCAGTGGATTCACTGAAAGTATTAGGAAAAACTCTCATCCTTCCTCTGCACTGCATTGTATCCTTGCTTTGTATTGGTAAGATGGAAATTCCTTGTCTAGAGCCTTGATGGTTCACTGTGCTACAAAACACCTCACACACAGGTTTGCCTGAAAGGAGGTTGCAGGGAGGTGGGGGTCAGTCTCTTCTCCCAGGTAACAAGTGATAGGACAAGAGGAAACAGATTTGAGTTGTGCCAGGGGAGGTTTCGATTAGATACTAAGGAAAATTTATTCACTGGAAGTATGGTCAGGCATTGGAACAGGGTATCCAGAGAAGTGGTGGAATCCATGCCTCTGGAAGTGTTCAAAAAATGTGTAGTAGTAGAGACACGGTTTAGTGGTGTCCTTGGTAGTGCTGGGTTAATGGATGGACTCAGTGATCTTAGAGGTCTTTTCCAACCTTAATGATTCTGTGATATTATAAAATTGCAGGTCTAAATTCTTCTTTGATATTTCACTGGAAGGGGTAGCCCATGAAGGAGGGCTGATAAAATAGGATGGAAGACCTCACTGGGCCTCCCTGGAGGAATATGTGTGCTCAGAAGAACAAGTGAAAACCCTTCCCACGTCCTGTCTGGGCCTGTACTCTGAACTTGGGCTGCTCTTCTTGGTAGCTTGAACAGGTTTGGATCAACCCTTGCAAATGGGAATGTGTTCCCAGAAATTACACAGCAACACTCGTGAGATGCGACTCACCAGGAGTAGTTAGGAGCCATTGCAAACAACTGGATGCACACAGGATGGTGTTTCACACTGTCCTCAGTTATCATCCCTCTCCTGTTGTAAATGCATCTGAAGGGCGTGATTTCCATTTAGAGTACATTATAGAACCAGGTCAAACATGAGGAATTTGGTTTTTTACCTGCCTGGTAACCTGACAGACCATGTAGTTTGATCTTTGTGAAATTATCTGACTAGACAGGGCACTCTTCAAAAGTAGAGGATTAGGAACTATTTAGACAAAGGAGAAGACAGGTGTATTAAAACACAGTGATAAGAAAAGTTCCTTACCCTAGATTTACAGGGAAAATTAAATTAAGGAGGAAACTGTTACTTATTTGACACTGAATGTGGGAATTATTGGGGAAAGTGTTACTTATTTGACTGTGAATGTGAGAATTATTACTAATTGCACGAGTAATTTCTTGAAAACGATGCTGTAATGATTCTTTCTATTACAAGTGGTAATGCTGTCATTACTGCATTACTCAAACTCAAATCCATGGGGAAGCTCTGTAGGGTGAGCAGTGATTGAAAGTTCCACATTAAAATAATTACACTCAGTCTTAAATTTAGACTATGTGATATAGATCTAATGTTCTCAAGATTTCTTTAGGCTCCTCTTTCACAAGGATGCTTATGTGCACTGTGGACTGGCTATTTTGTTCTTTTTATACTAATTAGTTGTTCAGGACAATGTTTAATGTTTAATGATGATACTCAGAAATGAAAGAGTTTTAGCATTCATGCAGTGGTGACAATCAAGAGATGAACAGCTCATTTCTTGTCTGTTGTGCTGCGTGGAGAAAAATTTGTCAGTCCTATCCAGAGCTTTCCTGGGTTTGCTGCCTCTTTGAGATAGGATTTAAGCATCTCAGTGGAAACATCCTGTGGCAGTGTGAGAAATATGACAGAGGTAGGTGCAACAAATGCTACTCCAGGTCTCATCGTGATTCTTCACACACCCTGCCTGGTGAAGCAGGCAGGGTGTGTGAAGGATCAAGAAGGGTCCTTGTGATTAGAGTAAAAGAGAGTTACGAAGTTGGGCTTCCACGCAGACCCTCTCTGCTGAGTGTCTGTCTCACTGACCCGAGGGCACCTCCAGAATTTCCCAGGGAAGGTAGAGCAAGCCCTTCCCCTGGGAAATACTGTTAATTTAATTCTCCCAGAGGAGAATTGAGGAGGCTGCTTGATCTGGAATTTTAACTAGTATAGTCTGTGCTACTTAAGAGTCAATTCTTTGACAGCCAGGTGGAGGCGTGTGACTGTTGTGTGCAGATACACCTTGGTGTGGCACAGACCAGGGAACACCTCTGAAATGCAGTGAGAAAACAGAGTGCTTTCCTCTCTTTACTTTTTTACTGTGGTGTTCCTGGTAGCAGCTGGGAACTGAGCCACTGCTGTGCCCTGCCCTTGGCTCAGCTTTCAGTGGAACCTTGTGCTGACCTCAGTGTTAAATGCTATGGGGTTGCCACTGTAGGAACAGGTCTGAAGGAGAGTTTTATTCTGAATTTTCTGCACCAAACGAAGGGGAAGGAAGTCCCCAAAACAAGTTCTGGTTAAGTTAACTGGATGGAAATTAGGCAGTCATAGAAAAACACAACCCACTTCAACTAGAACGTGAAGGAGCCATGGGACATGGACTCTCTCCTGCTTTGGAAGTTCTTGCAGAGCTTCTGCTCCCTGTTCCTCCATGAGGTCCTGAACAGGGGCTGCTGGCTGGGGCTGCTGAGGGGACTTGGGTCCCATGTGAGGGTGGTGGCTGGCCAGCATGGGCCCTGAGGTCTTCTCCCTGATCTCCCTGCTCCTCGCTTCAGTGACAATCTTATTTCCTTACCGAGCTTGTCCCAGTTAACCGAAGCTGGGGACTTGTCAGGATTCTCCTCTGGCACAGAAATTTTAGTCTTTACTCTTCAAACGTATTCTCCTTTGTAAAAGCGTTCAGAATGTGTTTTCTTTTTAAGTGTAATTTTGAACACATTAATGATATTGGCAATTACTCAAAGAAAAACATGTAATCAATGAATGCTTGCTAGTCTGTGGGGTGATAAATTTTAGAAAGACAGTCTGTGCTTGCCTGGAATTCATTGCTTCAGGCAAGGTGATGGCTGCAGCAGTGCCATTTCCAAAGACTGCGCTGTGCATTTATTTTCTCATTAGCATCTAGTTTCTATTGTATATTTTGAACAAAGGTAACCTTGGAGTAGGAACACATTCCTTTCTGTCAGGAAGAACTTGTGATGCTGTTTCAAAGGTGCATGCATGATTGAGCAGCAATACATCACAAGAAGCTCTGCAAAGAAGATAATTCTCCATGGGCTGTAGTTGAAGAAAAGAAAGGAAAAATCCATTTTTTTAGATTACCGTACTTTGTGTGTGGGGGAGGGTTAATTTATGTCTGTTGTGACAAGCTCTCTCAGATAGTGAGTAGACTGTTTGTCAACTCATAACTATCATT
This sequence comes from Machaerirhynchus nigripectus, assembly GCA_013397975.1. Lineage (NCBI taxonomy): Eukaryota > Metazoa > Chordata > Aves > Passeriformes > Dicruridae > Machaerirhynchus > Machaerirhynchus nigripectus. The sequence goes on along the minus strand of VZRQ01006835.1, from coordinate 94,463 downwards.
CTCCAAAATAGCAAAGATTCATTGATTTGCATTTTAAAAATCTGTATTCCTTTTTAAAGGAAGGAAGCTGTTGTCAATGAGAATTCTTTAAAAAGCAGAAATCCAAAGTGATTTTTACAGTTCAGGAGAGGAATTTGAGACAGTGACTCTAAACTTTAACTGCAGCATCAACTGTGCAGTATAAAACCCTTGGTATATTGCTGTCATTTAATGCCCATGACTCGGACAGACTACACCGAGCTGGAAGCTCATAGGAGCTGCATTTCTGAGGGTGGAGGAGAAGATGTGGTGGGGAAGTGAGGAAAGCCAGTCCTGTGGCAAAGCACTGAGCTGTGCCCTGGAGGAAGAGGAGACCCATGGTGGAGGGAGAAGTATTTGTGACCAAGAACGTCAAATGTCAGTGGGATGCCTGGAAATGGCCTCTCAGGTGCTCCTGTATCTCAGAAACACTAAACCCAGCCCAAGAAGGTAACAAGGAGTGGTCCTTTCTGTAGCTTGGACCAGAGCTGGGATAACAATCACTGCCCAGCACAGGAAAGATCCATTCACATCCCCCAGAAACCACAGGGCATAGTTAGGGCAGGAAAAACACTGGCAGCAGAGCCAGGTATGGACCAGGACGCTAATCCCGGTACTCTCATTTTACAGAACACGAGCTGAGACCTTTAACAGCTCTGCTTAACCTCAGCCTTGTCTGCTCCAGCAGAAAGGTGCCCCCACGTCTGAGGTGAGTGCTGATGCAGGGGAGTGGCTTCTGCTAAAATCCCACCACAGGCTGTAAAACCTCCGGTGTTTGGAAACTCCATCAGCGCAGGGGCAGCTGCCTCTAATGCTGCCGGGATTTTGACTCAGTGTGCCACTGGTGATGCTCCCAGTGCCACCAGCACTCTGGGTTACACCCTCAGGGGTGAGCTGGGCTGTCCCAGGAAAACAGAAGCACAGATAATGAGCTGTGGAAGGAAAGTGGTATTCCTTCAGGCTGCTGTTGTGGATGGGTTTGAACCACAGCTCTGTGTGCTGGGGACGCTGAGTGTTGGGCTGAGTACAAACAAGCTGCTCAGGCTCATCCCACTCCAAAGGGAGAGCAGTGCCTGGGGAATTCCAGAGATACTAAAGGGCTGCAACAGCCAAAGCAGCTGGATTGTGGCTTTCAGCCCTCAGCTCCAGTGAGCTGTGGTGTTGGCGCTTGCTCTTGTGTTTTTATGATGATGGAGATGGAACTGACACCCTGGAGTTTCTCGTTTTCAGGATTTTTCTGTGATGGCAAGTTTGAATCCTCAGCCTTCCTAGGACACCAGGGTCCCAGGAACTTGCTTCAGGGGAAAATGGGGCTGGTCAGTCCTGTGCCAGACTGATCCTAAAGGTGCAACCTCCATCAGAGGAGTGAGGGGTTAAAGGACAAACTTCTGGTGAGAGGCACTGTGTGATCACAGCATGGAAAGATGGCTCTTGGCCTGACGAGCTTTAGCTCTGCAGTCAGCTACAGCTGTGCTGGCTCAAAAGATCACGTTAAATCTATGCCTGTTCCTATTCATAAAACTTGATGGGTTATGAACATAAAAAAATGTAATGTGTTTGAAAGTGCCTTAAGTTGCTAATGATGATGAAACGCAAAGAATCATCCAAATTTCTTCTGTTTACTTCTATAGTATAAACAGCTTTATTCAGTAGTTCCTGCATGGAGTATTCAAGATTTTTAAGTGACAACAGAAATCCACATATGGCTCAGAAAAGTGTTGGCATCCTCTTGTGTGAAGTTTGTTAAAATTGTATGATAGACATCTTGTTATTTTAAAAAATCCTTTTCCTTTCAAACAAATTTATTCTGTGGTTTAAAAACTGTGTTTTAAAAGCTAATTGGACAAGGCCAAGGTTATAATTAGACTTATACTCATGCAGAATAGTCTCCTAGGACTATCTTGTAACTCCATGTCTGAAACTGAAGTTTGTCAGGATGTCAAAATTTATTAAAAAAAAATTGTCATCTGCTGTAAGTGACAATTGAAGTTGTACCAGGAATTTTTCAGTATCAAAGGCAGAGATTATCTCAGATGGGGGGATCTGCCATTTTTTACCATCTACCTTGCCAAGCTGCTTTCCTCCCTTCTCTCCTGGAGGTGATGCTGATGGCCAAAATTGTCCTGCTGGTGGTTTCTGTAGGATTAGAAAGGTTAAACCAACAGGAGGTTACTCACTGACAGCTGATTCACAGCTGTTAACAAGTGCATTCAGTAATCATATTCTTTCTACCAAAGCAATCACATCTTTAAGAGGAGCAGAAAATAATTTATTTAGGACATGAGAATCTTCATAAGCAGCCTAAAGGTTTACTTTTTTTTTTTAATGGAAATTTAAAGTCTCTCTTTCCCTTACACAGAAAATCGTGCCTTTGTTTGCGTCATTTCCTGAGAGGTGAGGCTGAGAGGTGTCTGGGCTCTCTTAGAAAAGCACAAATGTTTCATTCAGCTTACCCTGGGCTTGTAACTGCCTTCCCCACCTGTACCATAACTTTGTTACAGTATTCCCCTTGTGCTTTTACCTGCAGTTATCACTTATCAGAGATACATGTGCTGGGTCCTGGCTGAGCTCAAGGCGTGCTCCAGGTCCTGGCTGAGCACAAGGTGTGCTCCAGGTCCTGGCTGAACACAAGGCAGCTCCAGTGGGTTCTCTATAGAGAAGTTCTGCCCTCAGCCTCGTGTGACTCTGCTTTGCTCTGGCATTGTGTGCACGGGCACCTGGGGGAGAGGATCAGCTTACCTGTGGTTTGCCTCCTCCCCCTCACGATTATTGCAGGAAGCAGCAGCTTTTACAGTGTAAATGAGAGGCTGCTGCCAAAAAGTTCATCCTGATTCCATAACGCAAATCCTGCATATTAAAGAAGTTGTCCCTCGTTAGACACGCGCTATCATTTGGCACATGGAAGTATCAGCAAAAGGCAGTATCCTTGCTGCTAGCAGCTACACATTTGGGTAATCAGGGTTCATCTCTGTCCTGAAGAGCTTGCACCTGGAGCTTGTGCACAAGACTCAAAAGGAACTTCTTGAATGGGCAATTTTCCTGTTGTCAAACCTGAGTGGTTTTGTGGAAATGCCCTGACTTCCCAGGCCTCTGACAGAGCATATCCATGTCTGAATGGCCACTGTTTCCTATTTTCCTAGAAGCCCCAGCCCTTCCAAAATCCCACACAAATGGAATAAATAATAAAGGCTTTCAATTTCATTAAAAGGCTGGGGGTCTTGGACAAAAATGATCCTGGAAATTTTTATTGTTGTTTTTGCTTTGTTTTGTTTGTTAAGTCTGGTTTCCTGGTAAGCTCTATTTATCATCTAATAGAAAAGGTGGAGGAAATGTGCCTTTGAGAACAAACCTATTAAATTACTTCCCCAGGGTCTCACATGTACTCCAGAAGCAGGATTGAACTTACAGCTCCTGAGTATTACGAGGGCCTTAACTGCAGAATGATCTTAGTCTTGTCATGTGAACATAATCTTAGCTATATGCTGGCTGACTTAAGCCTCTAAAAATGAAAGCAAAGCTCTAGCTCTAAAATGAAATAAAATGCTGGAATCCCTTCAGTACTAGTGAATTATTAATATTAACCATTTAAATAGGAATGTTGCTGTTGTAGAGGAATAGCCTTTTTAAAAAGTGTTTTCAAAGGACAAATGTTTATATTCAATAACCAGACTGCAGGGAATCATCTCTGAGAAAGCTGCTTTGAGTCTTTACCCATAATTTGCTAATGAATTTCAGCTTAAGTGCAGTTAAAATGTAAGAGTTTGATCAGGGAATGGATTGAAAACAATAATTTTTCTTCTTGTTGTTTTCTCTCTAGGCACTTGTTAAGAAAGGTTTGAATGCAATGAAGTGTTCAGAGACTGAGAGCTTGTTAAAATAGCAGAGGGGCAGCTGGTGGAGGGGAGGCAAAGAAGAAAGTAAGGAATGTATCTGAAGAATTTTTCTTTCCAAGGAAGATTAAAAGCACTTCAAATTGAGGAAAAATAAATGTCCTTTCAGATCTTCCTGTTACACACTTTAAAATCAAATGAGGCAGAAAATTTGTTTGGCTGCTTCTATGAGCATCAGTCTTTTATGTCTGCATTGGGACACTGGACCTGGTGTGCACATGCCCAGGCTAATTGCACTGGTAATGGTCTCATGCAGCAACTGGATCCAAAATTGGATGGATATTTTGGAGTAACGGATGTACTCATAGTAACTGGGATTGGCTAAAATCAGGATAAAGTGCTCAAATATATAGGTTGCAGTGAGTGATACATTCAATTTTGATAAGGACCTTTTGCATTAAAAAGGCTTCTCTTTCCTCAATAATTAACCAATTTCTATATTTATTGCTCAATAGCCATCACTCAGCTCTGGTTAGGCGTCTTCAGAGACGGCTTCTCCCAGTGCTTCTGCATTCCCTGCAGCCTTCCCAAATGCTGTAACCAACGGGATCAGAGCAGCAGCTCTCAAGCAGAGCAGTGTCTCTGTCCCGGTGTTTGCTGGCCTGGGTAGGGGCTGAGTTCAGGCTGTGTCTGGCTCTCCCAGCACCCAGCCGGGCTCCGCAGGGCACGGTCCCGGACTGAGGCAGCTGCTTAGAGCCTGGTGCTGGCAGAACCAGGGTGGTGGGTGTGATCCCGGTGTGGCCACTCACCAAGGAGCTGGGCTTGATGATCCTTGTGGGTCCCTTCCAACTCAGAGCATTCTGTGATAAGAATCTGTGATAAGAAGGCTGCAGCTGGCATAGCACAGTAACTGTGGGGCTGAGGACAGGCTGCAGGTTTTCACTGTTGGCCATCTCAAATAAGAACCAGTTTGTGTTTGTCTACCAGGACTGGCACAAGGGCAGCTGCCTGGGTTGTCTCTGTTTGTGTTTGCCACATGTGAAAGGAAGGGGCAGGTTCTCCATGGGTCCAACCCCAGGTGCCAGACAGGAAAGGACTGCTTGGCCCGTGCCCTGTTCCCTTCTGTTCTCTCTCCCCACATCGTGCTGGATCTGATGCTTTTTTGGACCCTGTGTGGAGCTGAATCTCTTTGCTAATCCAACTGAAAATTATCCTCCCTCGCCAAAGGTGGTCTTTGGTTTGGTTTTGGTTTTCAGTTTGTTTGGTTTGGTTTGGTTTTGGCAGAATTGCCCCAGAGCTGGCTCAGCACAGGTTCCAATGAATTCAGAGCTGGAGGAAGGCAGGGAGCAGGACCTCTGCCTTCAGAGCTGCTGTGTCAGCTACAGTGGTTCCTACATTGGGAAGTAGAATTAACAAGGAAGATTTGTGGGGATGGAGCAGGCACAGGGACTGAGCTGAGCTGCTGTCCCACCCCAGCTGTTGTGAACACAGGTACAGATCACCAAACTGCAACAGCCCACTGCTCAGACCCTGTCACAGCCTGGGAGTCAAAGGACACATCTGGCAACGACTTTGTAACCAGGCTCTCAAATCCAGGTACCCTGAACTGTGAAACTCTGCAAAACCCCCAAAGATTGCTTGGCTGATATGCACCTTGATAGGCAGAGATACAGATATCCAGGCAACTAAAGAATATCCTGGTGTGTATTAGTGTTGCTGGCTTTGAAAATAATAGTGGTATATTTTAGGGACTGAATTAAGCCATTTAAATCATCCAGCCTGACTTCTGTAACATCAGAGGTTTTCCTTACATTCTAATTGAGAGAAAAATATATCTTTTAGCTATAAGGACCAATCTGTCACATCCCCCAAAAGGGCTGTTCACCTGCAAATTGTCCTTAGTCTTAGAAGTGGGTTTTGTTGTGCTGATGCCTCTCAGGTGAGTTGGCAAGTCCATAAAATTGGCTTTGATGTTCAGCCTAATGTGCTAAATTGAGCCTGGTCACTGAAAACATCATCCAAGAAGGGCACAGAGGTGACTTGGCTTAAAATTTGGCTTCTCTTCACCTTAAAAAAAAAACAACAAAACAACCTAAAAACCCAAACCAGACAAACAAAAAGTTCCAAGCAAAGAAAAAAGACTAAAATTATTGCCATCTAGTTTACACATGATCTCAGCCAGTCCCTGTATGGTTGCTATAGTGTTGCTAACACAAGGGGATCAGGAGTACTGCTACTACTTTCCTGGTTGGACAATAACATAATCCATGTTGGGGTATGAGTGGTAGTTTTCTGCTACTGCTTTTCCAGTTGAGCAACCAAATAATCCACGCTGGTGTACGAGCAAGTACTTTTCAGCACACAACTGAAATGGCTTTATCAAAATCCTCAATTAAAACAAACCCTCCCCTAGCCTCAAATATGAAATCCTATTCACTGGCAAAACTCGTTAGCATGTTGGTTTGTTAAATATTCCCAGGACTAAACTCACGCTGCCAAAAAGGATAACGCAAAATGCAGAGTTTTAACAAAGCCATAAGAGGGATGGAAGTCCTTTCTCTTGCTAATGTATTTCCAGCAGTGTTTTGCATCCATATGACTCTGGGGAGCACAGTCTGCGGAGTACACGATTAAGCATTATCACTGTGATTTCAGAGCCATCCTGTTGCACTGAGTAATAACTCATTTTCCACCACTGTGCACACCAGTATTGCTGTCAGGGCTGTGAGCCTGACCCTGGCACTGGCACTACAGGGAAAGGGAAGCCATAAACCACTGTGAGCACTTGGACACTTGGTAAAGCCAAACGGGCCTGTGGACTAGAACTTCAGCCTGCCATAGGCTTGGCAGGCTGGGCAAAATAAGGCTGTTCTGTTACTCCAAGGTATTTTGGTTTATGGTTATAGTTGTCTGTGGGTTTATAAGACAGTCCTATGTTTTCCTGGAGGCACCATTTTAATTTTGAGGGCAAATCATGACCAGTGTTGGATTCATCTGTTTAATGAGATCGCTCCAGGTAGAAGTTGCTCTCTGTTAATTAAAACATTCAGTTGAACTCAAACCTGAAGTACTGTTTGGAAGCAGGAGAGCAGCAGCTGCTGGGTGTGGATGTGAGAGGGAGGCTGAGGTTGGTGGGAAGGTGCAGCTTTGGGGCAGAAAGATGAGAAGCTTTACTCTTTAAATCCCTGCTCTTTCAGTCTCCCTGTTGGGCCACCTCTCATGCAATGAAACGATGGCTGAGATGTCAATTGATAACGTATTACAAGGGGCTCTTGCTGCTTATAATCCCTAGACACAAAACTGGAGACCTAGTCCCCATTTCCCAAAGAGGGGGGAATGTTTTCATTACTATGTTAATTCAATCTCTCCTGTAATGGTGATACTTTAATTGCTCCTCTGTTTTCCTCAGACATAATCCAATTCCCTTTGGCCTCCTAGTTTATCCACACATTAATTGGGTTATTGCCTTGTAAAACAGAAGGGCAAATATATAGCTTAAATTTTATGACAGACAGTTAATAAGCATGACTGAGATTTTTAAGTGCCCTAATGCAATTAGGTGCCAGGCTCCCAGGAATTTCAGTGGGATCTGGGTGCCTTCCTGCGTTACACTTCTTGGAAATTCCCATTCCAGATAGGTAAGGGAAACTATATTTCTTTACTGTACATTGAGTACTTCAGAGTTTCTCCTTTTCAACCTGAATTCCCAATTCTACAGTCTTTAATCCTGTAAATCGGCTTTTGATTTAATCTAGTAAAATTCCTTTTGATTTCCTTGATTAAGGTTTGTGGGGTCAAAGCCTTTGAAGTACAGCTGGAGGCTTTGAAGTATAAAACAGGCAGACGCAGGGCTTGGGGGACTGGTAAAGGGACAGCCAGGTCCTCACATTCAGGACTGCAGTCCCAGTCAAAGCTGACTCCCTGCTTCCCCAAGCTTGTGGCTGCAGGACTGACATCCATCCCCTGAAATCTGAGGGAGCTGCTGAGTAACAGCCTTGTTCAGCAAACTCAGACAGCTCTGAAGCTTTCCCAGCTCCCCACACCACCTTCTGTGGAAAGGAGCTTATTTTGTCACAGCCAGGTCTGTGCTAATTATCCAACAAGCAGCTGTCTCTGAACCCCTCCTGTTTCGTGGGCACTTCTGTACTGTGAACTTCTATTAACTGTGTCAAGAAGCACTGGACCAGGATAGCAGCAATGAAAATTATTAGGAAAAACCAGAGGATTGTCAAGGATGGCCTTAATTCATTTTGACTTGAACAGTGTAGTGGAACACCAGGACTGAGCACACTGTGAAGATCTTCCCTCCCCTTGGCTGTCTCAAGCACCACTCGCAGCAGCAGGATCAGAAATAACCTTCACTCATAATCAAACACATCCTGCAACCCTTCAGCTGCCTGGGAGGCAACAGGTTGCAGCAGAAGGGGAGATGGTTGCTGCACCCTCCCACGAGTTCTTAGTGACACCAGGCTTGGGAAACCATGAGCAAAGAGCCACCATTGTGACAAAGCCTTCATCAAGGAAATACCTGGGCTCTTTATTGTCACTGACCTGGAGTTTGAGTCAAACAGCATAAAAGGCAATAGGGAATGATCAAAGGGTGAATACTAATGATAAGAACATTAATTAATTCATGGAATATCTACCATGCCCTACCCACAGCACACCTGTGGAGTGGCAGTGATCGATTTTCTTCAAGCTGGCAAGGGACAAATGAGAATTGCCAAAGCAGGACATGCTCTGCCCTCTCTGTTCTCTCAAAATATGGAGTGACTAAAGCTGACAGGGATCATTTTGCTTTCATTGATTTTTAGATAAAAACACTTTCCATCCAACCTTACACAGTGTAGGTGTTATAATGGCCAAGGAAAACCAGGCATTTCATAGAGCATTTCAGGAGCTGCTAAAAATTGGAACTGGAAATAAGTTAATAAGTTGCAAATGGTGGGAGAGAGCTGGGGGCAGGTACTCCTTCAGTTCAAGCAGGGACTGAAGACCCAGGGCTGAGCTGAGCTGGAACCTCTGAGTCCTGGTGAATGCAAAGCAAAACATGTTTTCTTTTCTTTTTTGGAATCTTCCTTGTTTAAATTAATTTATGGATTTAGAATCAGTCTCAAGTAACTTTCACTGACATGTGAACTGAGGTTTTTCAGGAAGTGCCATGTTCCCAACCTCAATGGACAGAGGGATGATGAACATCCTGGTTCCCTTGGGTGTGTCATGGAGTTAGGCACAATGTTTGCTTTTGCTTCTGACTCTTCCATGAGGAAAATCAGCCCTATTGCTGGCTGGGCTTCCATGTGCCTGTTGAGAAAAAAATTACCTAAATCTGGAAGGTATCCCATGTAGGAATATGGAGATATGCTATCCTAGGTGGGCTGATCAAAGCCTCTGGAGGGGCTGCATTCTCCATCAATTGCAGACAAATTCACAGTATTTCAAACGTACAGTTGTCCAAACAAGCTGAGAGCCTCATGTGGAGTGTTTCTAATCTGTTACACTACGTTGGCTATGACTGTCATAATTATCATCTTAAAATCTACAAACAAATCTCGTGTTGTGTCTTTCACTTCCAGGAAACACCTTTAATTTAAATAGGAAAAGTCTGGGTAATTAAAGTAAGCAAAACGCTGTAGTGAGGAAGGTGCCATCCAGCTGTGACTGTGCTAAGTGCCGATGTTTCCTCTCTCCCTTCCCAAGAAATTAAAGGAGTTACAGTCTCGTTCCAACTCCGTTCCAGTTCCCAAAGCTCGCCGTGCCCGTTTCCCACCATCGCTGCTCTGGCTGGAGGCGTTCAGCTGCGTGTTTGTAGAGAGGGAAGGGTTCAGCTGCCTGGGCTGGATCCACAGACAACAGCTTGGGAGCACCTGAACCAGCCTGGCCCCAACACAACACCCGAGCGAGTGGAGCTGTGCCAGAGTGTCTGGGCTGAGCCTTCCATGGGCACTGCTGCTCCTGCTGGAGCCTTTGCCGTGGGTTTACCCTTCTCAGCTCAAGCAGCCAGCTCGTAGGGCTGAGCAGTGAGTTCTCCCTTGGGGAAACTTCCACGCCGTTCCTTTTTGGAAAATAATAGAAATGAAACATGGGAGATTTTCTCTGCAGTGTGGTGGATTTGGAAAAGACAGAAATGACTGCAGCAGTGCTCTGTTAAATGCTCACTGCCACAGGGGAAGAGATGCTGTGGCTGCTAAATTTGGGGTGGATTAAAACTCCCTTCTAGTGTAGGGCAGAGTATTTTCATTTGGAGCTTGGAGTCCATCCAAAGCAGAAATGCAGAACAAGCTGTGATTCTGACAACTGCTCAATCCTGCCCTTCCATCCCTTCTCCCTGTACAAAAAAACAACACAAGTTTTGGTCTCAAGCCCTTGGTCTTGCTTGTCTTTTTAGCTGAGCACTCTTTTCAGGTAAACGTTGCCACCAAGTTCTACTTTTTGAAAACCCAAAGGTCCACACATTCATTTTAGGAGATTTTTTTCTTCATTGCAGGCTTCAGAGTTTATATGAGGGGCCAGGATGTACCTGATGGATTTTTTAGTTACAAAAATACCTTAAATAATGTCTTTTATAGCCTCATAATCTTTATTTGTTGTTGGTCTTTTCTAATACCTTTCAGGATTTATTAGCTGTGTATACAGAAAACACCCTAAAATCTGCTAATCTGTAATACTCTTACTCAGGCTGTTGAGTTGATTGCACCTTATGAGAGTTGGTGACATCTTAAGTACTTCATTGAAGCTACGGCCATAAGATGATTATTGCTAGCTTATTGGCATTAAATATAATAGTAGCCACAAGGATTTAAAACTGTTGCATACATTAGAAAGGGGATAAAACATATTGATCATGCTGGAATTTATTCACAGTTCTTTAAGGCTGCTCTCTGCCCAGATGAACCGAGAAAACGCTGATCTTGTCGATAAGAAGCTGAGCTCCCATCAGTTCTGCACTGGCAGAATCAGGCTCAGAAATAGCCTGAGATGGGGCAATCAAAATACCACTTAAGATGCTGCTGATGTCTCTCTTACCTAAGTGGGATGTGGGCTCCAAATTCAAAGAAGTAGAGGGAAGTGTAGCACTGATTTCCTCAAACTGGTTCCCAAATGACCAAGAAGTCCTGGGGGATTGGGTGTTTTCCCCCAGTGAATTTCATGGTTTGCTGTTTGAGATATGTTAGCCCCATTCCCTGTAGGAGAGCTGCAGGGATTGAATGGTCTAAAACCTTTAAGACCAGCAAAAAATTGGCCAGCACGTATGGGAACTTGAGTCCTGTCACTAACTTTGAACAGGCAGTGTAAGATCTCAGGGATAAATGAGAAGGCTTTAGGAAAATGTGGTGCTTAAAGAACTTTATTGCTTACATTCTGTAGCACTGATTTTGATTAATAGCTCCCTAATGCTGGAAGCATCATAGCCAGATCAGAGAGAGCTCCACACACGAGCTACACAGAGACCCCAGAGCTCACTCTAAGGGGCACAATCATAAAATAATTTGTGTGATTGTAAAAAATAGGATGGTAGAAATGGGAAAGGGGGCAAAGGTGTTAAAAATGCAGGTATGGATTATCTTTTAGCGCTGTTTCAGTAAGGCTCAGCTGTGGTGCTTGCTGTGTGTTCAGAGGTGTCAGGCTGGGTTGTTAACCTGGGACTTTGAATGGAGTGGCATCTGGGGTGCTGCAAATTGTAATGTGATACAGACGGAGCCACTCCTTTGTGTGCCATGACACAGTTTCCCTGGCCCAGAAGGACCATCCAAAGCTGAGAGGTCATTTGACTCCCAGGGATGCACAGACTGTAACTTTGCCATCTACAAGTGCTCTGTCACTCTGAAAAATCAGCCCTGTGCCTGGCATGAGATGTGAATTCCCCTTTTGTACCAGCTGGTGTGATGCAAGGCTCAGGACTGTTCCAACTGGAGAGATCTGTGAAGGTGGCAACAGCAGTTGAAGCTTTATCAGTTTTTTTACACTTGTAGGTAAACGAATCATAGACTCTGTGACCTTGAACTGAACATGACCACTCTCTTTACAGCCTCAGCATAAGCCTTATCAGGAGCACGTGAAAAAAGCATTATCACCTTTTGGAACTGAGAGGTCTGAGGGTTGTGATCCTGAGGTGTCCTGCAAGCCAAATCCAGCTCTGCTTTCCCTGGCCACAGCCAGCCCAACTCCCGAGAGATTAATGAGCCAAATTCTGATCTCAGTTATATTTGTGGACTTGTCCCATATCCATCCTATATAAATCAGTCTCACCCTGTTCAGGAAAGCCAGCTGGGTTTTGGTCCCAATTAAGTCAATGGGAATGCTGCCATTGACTGCAGTGGGTTTGGGTTTCATTTGGGGTTGAGAGCTTTCAGTCTCATTTAACTGTTTCCTACTGGAAAAGGCAGTATTGTCCCAAAGCTGAAATAAATATTTGGCATCCTCTAAGCCAGGCAGCTCTCATGTAAAGGTGCACTGCATTTCCCGTAAAAACTGCTGCAATATTTGGTTGGCCAGGATTCTTCCCTTTCATGCTGAATCAAGGGCTCTAATAAGCATGATGACAAAATATGAGGAATTCTATGTAATTATGGCAACGGCACCACCTGCCTCTAATTAAGTTGCCAAAACATTTGGTCTAGAATGATGCAATGAATAAAAAAAAAATTATATCCCATATTTTGGCAATGTAACAAGAAGCTGGCTTTCCTCACATAATTAGCTTTAACAAAGTGCTGTTAATCTGATTTTTGATTAATAGACTATTTAATCTTATAGCAGGCTGACAAGACTCTGATCTGTCTCTGGTTTAAGCTTTCACCACCAAAAAGGCTAAGACTTGTAAGAGTTTTAAGAGATATACTTGTATAAGAAAGATTAGATTTTCCTATTATTGTCATTGTTCTTCATGAGAGCCCCAAAGGTTACATTCTCTGAATTCACTGAACTTTTAAGGCTTTCATTAAATTGGAAGCCAGAGGAAAAGCTCTTTTTTTCCCTCTTCCTAATTCCTTGTACAGAGAAGTCACTGGTATGACTAATTGGGGGGAGGAGGGGTGCCCAGAAACCTGACAAGCTCTGCACATTTTAGAGCTGCTGGTCGGCTGGCAGAAAGTATCAGCTTTGTGGCCTGCTGTGATGCCCTGGGGTGTTTGGTGGCTAATGGTGTCCCCCTAGAAGTGCTTCTCCGGTTGGATTTAGTGACAATGAGGAGGGGAATATAATGTGTAACAACAGCAAAGCAGCCCAACCGCTTTTCCAGGACTTGTGCGGCCATTTGGGTTTCAGAGCTGTTAATGTAACCTGGCATGTTAAATCAGACATGATCAACACTGTAAAAGAGCCAAGCATACCATCAGTACAGATGGGTGGCAGATAATGAAAGCAGCCATGGCTGAGCAGTGTAAAACTGCTGATCAAACCACGTTAATATGTGGGTCTTATAATTCTGAAAATCAGCATTTGAATATACCAGGTTGCAAACAGGTAACTGTGTATTCACTGTGGGTGCCATCTATTAAAAACATGTTTTTAACAACTTGCTTGTGTCTTGCCCTGGGTGCCTTAAATGCGTATTTCCAGTGCCTTGTGCCCAGGTAACAACTGGTGACTCCACAAAGTGGGTGTAAATAGTTCTACCAGCCACAGTTAGATGCCTTTTGTCTCACCCTGTTGAGTTTCTTTCCCATAGCTGTGTCTGGGCTGGATTATCTACTCCCACTCCAGCTGCAAAGTCTTCAGGAACTTTACAATTTAGAGGAGTTTCAAGAAAGTCCAAGAACTTGACAGCTCTGGGCTATTTGTAAGGACAACTGTTAATTAAAAAGATTTGTTTCAATTTTCTCATCCTGAAGTAATGATAATGGCACTGTTCTCATATCTGGCGTATTGCTGGGCCAGTGATGAGATTTCAGCATTTGAGAAAAGGATTTCTGGTGCAGTTCCCTCCTCTGACAGTGGAGATTTGATGACATGGGTGATACTCCCTTTAGAGGTCAGACAGCCTTTATGTCTGTGCGCTCACACCCCCTTCAGAGCTGGGTGCAGAAGTCCATTTGTTATCTCCAGGCTGCCTTTGTCCAAGCAGTAGGTTGGTTTTGTTGCAAACCGTAACAGATTTGCTAAATACAAACTGAGTAGATGTGTGGTACCCTGACCCACCCGGCACAAGGCTGCAGTGTGAAACCACCTCCAGATTCCACCTCCTGCCAGCACTGGAGATGTGGAGCATCCTCAGTGAACGCCTCCTGTACAGCTGCTGCTAAGGGAGGACGAGGAGGGCCAAAGGTCTCACTGAATGCTGATAGAGTGTGTGACCCAAAACCCCGACAGGGTGAGTGTCCCACATGACCTGCTGAAGCAGCAGGAATTTGAGGCTGCTCCCTGTTCACTGGCACACCAGACAATACTGAGAGCCAGGATCTCCACTGATTCCCAGATCTTGCCAATGGACTGCCCTGCTCCTCCCAGACAACAGCAACAACCCTTAGGTGACCACCTCACCTCTATTACGCATTGGACTGGCACATTCAATGCTTATGGCTTTTTTTTTTACCTCCACTCTCGATCTTACTTATCAAATAAGTTTTCAAATGCAGATTTGGGAATACCCTGTGTTTACTTTTAAATGCACTTGGTAACATTTGTTTTCTTAAAAGCTTATCCAAGAACTGAACAAATGGGCTCCTGAGCCAGTCTATAGAAGGAGGTGGCTAGGGTCAGTTTAATATTTGCCATGATTAAAGTACACACTGCTGAGTAAATACAAAGAGGAATTATATGTTATTTGACTAGCTGCTAATTACAGTGAGCTCTTCCTGACTGTGCTTCCTTTTTAAAAGATGAAAGTCAGATCCCTCAAAATTCTCATATTTAGTTCCTTTTACAAAACATGGTCTGGTAAATAAAACAAGTATTACTACTCTAGTTTGTGTCATGCTTCTTTTGCATGCTAATCCGAAGTTCCCCTGAGATAATTTGACAAGAAGGCCATTAATGCAAATTTAAGCATGACCTAGAAAGGACTTATTTTTCATGTACCACATTGATTCTCTGCTATTGTTACTTGTTCTACTTTGTTTTAAACTGCCTGGTGTTTTGGAGTTGCCTTTCCTTCTTTTTGTTTCCCTTTTTTCCTCATGATTATAGTAGCATGACTCAAGAAATACATTGCTTTCAAATAAAATGCTCAAGTCAGATATGAAAGTGCTGCATGTAAAGAACAGAATTTATCTGGCAAACACTAGCTATAGTTTGGGAAAACTGTTTTTGTAGGCAATTAACAAAAGTTGACTTTAATTTCTTTCATTTTACTGGAGAACTTTGTGTAAATTTGCATTATAAATACCTCAGCTTTCCCAGCATTTGTGGTCTCAGACCCAACCATGTCAAGGGGCCAGCAGAATGAAGTAAATGCTAACAACCCCCAAACTATTGCAGATGTAAGGATTAAACATTCTCTTTTTTTTCAATTGCTTAACTTTATTTCAGTTATTTCTAGGCATAACATAACTTTTGGGGACTCCACATTCTTGTAAGATATCTGTTGTAGAAGAAAGTAAGAAACAGAGACAAACACTTGAGAATCTCAGCACTTCTGGGTTTGGTTATACCTTGTGGGGAATAAAAAGGTCTCAGTTACCCTCTTCCCTTCAGCCCTTTACAGGTCACTTCAGGGTTCTTACTATTTTTATAATACAATATATATGGAAATAAAGTATGTAACGTTTTCCAAAGGGATCTCAAAGCTCCATGCCACCTTCTTTTACTAAGTCCTTGAAAAATACACCATTGCTCGCGGTCAGGAAAAGTAGATCTAGCTGGTTTCCAGATAAAATGTGACTTGTTAGTATGTCTGTCAGTGGGGTTTTCCTGCTCTGGACTGCTAATGGCAGAAGGAGAACGTTTACATTCCCCATAGCCCGACCGGGAGGGCATTGCTGGTGCTGGCCCCGGGAACGCGCACACAGCTCGCTCCCGGGTTAGTTAATATTTTTGCTTCCCAGGTCGATACGTCTGCTTAATATTCGGCTGGAGAGAATGCAAAACACTTCCTCGTGTGGCGCAATGGGGACAGCGCTGAGTCCTGAGGCGGAGGGAAGTTCGGTGCCTCGGGGTTACGGGGTAATTGAGGCGGAGGCTGGCGGAGGTGCGAGTCCCGCTGGAGCCGGGGCTGTGCCGCCCCCGCCCTGCCCCGGGAGCGGAGCCAGGCAGCGACACACGCTGACACCGTGCCAGCCTCTGCTGCCGGAGAACGCATCCAGTGTCCAGCCCGCTTGACCCCCTGTCTGAGTAACTTGTTTTGCCATTTGTCACTGCCAAATGTTTCTTTATTCTGCCTCGGTCACTTGGTTTGCCACTCATTTGACTCCCTGCATAATTAACTTTGCCAGCCAATTGACTCGCTGTGTAATTATCTTTGCCAGTCACTTTGGTCTCCGCATATTAATCACGGTGTGTGATGGGCCTCGGGGCAGGCTGCAGCTCGGTGGGGCTGGCAGCAGGTGCTGGCCAGCCCTCGCACCCACCGGCGCTGCCTGGTGCAGGGAGAGAGCCCAAGGGCTGCCGGCGCAGACGGGACCTGGCGGGGCTGGGCCGGCAGCGGGGCTGGGACAGCTGCAGAGACATGCTGCCACTTGCTGCTTCTCTTCCCTGACCCGAATTTAACTCCGCTTCCCAGCAGTGCCCCCCTCCAGCCCGGCCCCTCCTCATTTAATTGCTCTCATTTCGCATCTCATCCGCCCGCCTTTGTCGGCGTCCCTGACACACTTCCCCATATGCTTTATCAAACTCTGGTTGTGCAGCCTTAGCCCTTTGCTCCCCGAACAACCTGCAAGGCGTCCACAAATTCTTTGTTCAGCTTCAACCGGGGGGCTGTTTCGGCAGGATGCCTTGGAAAAATTATCTGACTTAGAGTGACAAGTGTGAAGAGCAGTTGCAGACAGTTTATACACCCTCCTCGGGGAAAATAAACCTGTTAGTGTGCGCCATATGCTACAAAGAAGTGGCTCTCGGCCACGCAGCTGAAACACTGGAGCCCTTCCTTGACTCTTTGTCTGCTTGTCTATTTGTCTTCAAAGCAGGAGCCCCTTACAGCTGACACTTCTTAAGTCCTGTTTACCAAATAGCTGTGGACTTTGTAAATAATGCAGATGAAAGTTTTGGATGTTGTTGGGAATAAACAACATCAGGTCTAGATTAATCGCAGGGTAATGTCCTTTGGAAAACTATCTTGCCTGCCTACCTTTCAGAGAGGGTTGTTTTTCTCCATTTGTGCACTTTGCCTTTAAAATTTCTGCAGTCTGTGCTTTGTTCTGCCCCTTCTGTCCAACTTCAGTCCTGTATTGCTTGATTAAATTTTATACAACTTAATTCCCTATTGGATATGCTTCAGCTCTAAAAGCACAATTCAGCACCAAAACCAAAGACTTCCAATCTAATTCTCCCTGATGGTGTTTTCTAGTTTGCCTGGACTGATAAAAATCCATTTCTAGGATTTCAGCCTCTCTGTATCCTTTTGTATTGACTGGTTATTTCATAGTCCAGTTATCCTCCTTGCCTAGAGGACCTATAAAAAATTCTTGTACAGAGCTTTTTAAAATCTTCTCCCACTGCTCAGTGTTTTGCATCTGTATGTAAACAACAATGTCATGCAGAGCTTATTTTTCTGTAGTATCAAGGAAGATAAACCCCCACATGCATTTCTGAGATACAAAGGCACAGGCCCATACGGTGCAATCAAGAGTGGTGGTGTTATCTCACCTAATTTTAGTTGAGCTGGCTCCCCAACAGGAGCTTTCCAGCTGCTGGGTTAGCATGGCTCTAACCTGAGGTGTTTTAGCCCTGCTGTCCTGCCCCGTGCAGCCTTGCTCAGAGGTTTCTGGACCTGGACACGGAGCCCTCCGGGGTGAGTGATGTGTTTTGCTCACGTCAAAGGGAGGAAAGTATTCCCTCTCCTCCCAGCTTGTCTTCGGTCTCCAGCCATTACATTCCCTGACATGTTCCTTGGAGAGCCTGAATTATTGTTGGTAGTGGTTTTGTTTTGCAAGAGTAGAGTTCCTTGGCTGACTAATGCACAGACAAATCATCTGTCCTGGCTTGGTCTTCCCATAACTTCCGCATAACAAAAGGAAAGGGAGCGATCCCATCTCAGCTGTCCTGAGCTCTCACGCCTGCGTTTCAGTCTGGGGCAAGATAAAGGAACTCTGCTGGGAAGAGATCTGAAGTTCACAACCCAGAGTCTTCTGAGGCTTAGCAGGGTTTTTTCTTTCTCAGAAAAAAAAAGAAAATTAGTTCATGTGTGAAGTATGACTGCTGTTTATGACTATATTTTTTCCTGGAGTGTCTCTGCTCTGCCTCTGCCGACAGCTTTGAGCTGCAATAAACCCACTCAGAACTGCACCAGGAGCCGGTTCTGACTGGTGCAGACAGTGAGGCTGCTGAAATTCGATTTCAGCACAGGAAGTGACATGACTGGAGCAAATTCCTCAGCTTGATATTTAAGAGCAAATATAACATCATTGGTGGTTTGGCTGGGGCCGCTGTTGTTTTGGGCTAGGGTCGGGTCAGCAGGAAACACAGTGACAGAGGGGATGTGCTAATGCAGCCTCGTCACCTGCTCAGGGACAATCTGGGGGACAAGGGCACAGCTCTGCGTCTTCCCCAGGTCACTCCCTGCCTTTATGGATGCACAAACTCAAGGCTCTGTGCACAAGGAACTCCAGCAGAAAGGAGGAAAGAAACACAGTGCTGGCACCGAGCTCTGGCTAAAGATTAACTTTGCTGACTAATTGAATGCTGGGTATGAAAAATGTTAAAACAAAAAGACTAAAAAAATAGGGCTGTATTTTTCCTCCCCACTGGCTGATGGAGGGCAGTGTTGTCACCTGTTTGGGCCAGCATTTTTAGATACTAAATAAACCCAGTCTCCTTCTGTGAAACAGTACTGAGAAGTTAATTCAGCTCTATTAGAAAAGTCTACAGCACAAAGTGAGGCAATAACAGCTTTGAGTGTGTCCTTAAAGCTATGTTTCACACCCACCCAGAACACAGAGATAACAGTGTTTACTATCACTTTGTAACTCTGGATGACTAAATCAAAAAGTAATGAAATGCAGCTGCCTGCTGTGTTCCTCTTTTCTCTTCCAGTTATTCATCTTTCTGTAAAAGAGCCCAGGATCTGTGATCCCCTCCTCTGGGAAAAGCAGGAGTAGGTTCCCCTCTGGGGAAGGCCTGGCTGCAGCTGGGGAGATGTGGAGGCACAGAATGCTGCTCCTGGGGGATTTCAGCTTCGGTGACAGAGTGGGCTTTGCTCAGGACTCTGAGTTTACCTCCCCACTGAACAAGCCTGCCACCCTCCAAACTCGGTGCAAGATCTCTCTCTTTACCTGTACTGACAACAGATCTTCAGAGTGAGGGAGGAAAATGAGTCAATGGTAGAGGAAGGAAACAGGGATGCTGCTGGAAATCATTGGCCTTTTACGACCTTTTTTAAGTCTCTCTATTATTGCAAAGATGAGCTTGCTATAAACTCCCGAATAGACAGACAGAGCCTGATGTGCAAGAGAACGGGCCTGAGACAGTTTTCTATTATCTGGGAGATTTCTGTCTTAATAGAAGCTTTCAGAGCCAGCATGAGAGTTGAGCTCTAAAATTATGCCCCCACAGGAACATAGTGTGTTCTGATGGAAAAAGCAAATAAATTGTGTTTTATGATACTGGACACACACAGTATTATTCTGCTGGTTCTCAAGTCATGCAGACTCCATCACAGACATCGAGCCTAAATGTCTTCTGTGGCAAAAATCAAAATCACTTTCTGTTCTCACTGAGAAAATACTAACATGAGGCAATACCTGGTGAAGGTGGCTGCTGTGTTCATCTCGCAAAGCTCTTCAGAGAGTTTTCTTCTCCTTTCTGCTCCTCACCCCTTTCTACTCTTATGCACACATTTTTATTTTAATTTTTCCTTTGACAGTATCTACTTACTCAACCTGTAAGTGTGAAAATCAATGTTTACATAATTTGAACCGGTTAAAATTAATTGAAGCAAACTGTCACCTTCCAGACTGGGCTGAAATGGAGAACAGTCTGTGCCCCAGTGCACACACACCCCTTCAGTCCCCTGCCTGGCACACAGCAGGATAAAATGGTAACAAACCAGAATGTCAACTTAGATGAAGTTCTGCTACCACACTGCTACTTTGTCCTGTGATTTCAGCCATCAGAACACAACTCTCTCCATGTTCAAACCTGTGGTTTATGAAATAGATTTTGTACTCCAGTCTTGCCACTACTTTATTTACTTTACTACTTTCTTTACTTGCCACTTGTGGGTGGTGCCTCCTTTGGGAATGCTGGCATAGCTTCCATTACTGGCTGCACTATTTGTCATAATTCCAGATTATTTTATTTTCTGCCAATGGCAATCATATTATAGCAATGGATTATTTACCTCCTTTCAGCTTAAAAATGATCTATATATTTCAGCCTAGCTTAATAGCTCTTACATTTACAGTGCATTTTTAGAAGATTTTAATCAGATGTATGCTCCAGTAATTCCTACAACAATATTTCTTTTTCTGCCAAAACCAAGGATTCAATAAAGAGGCTGCCTTCATGTTTTACAGGTTTTTTAAAGGAAAGAATCTCATGAACAATTTTTGGTGTTATACTTGCTTTTAATCTGCAATTAAGAGACTATAATTACTTTTCACCTTGTGTTCTGTTTGCTTTTTGCATTCCACTTCTGCGCTTGGGGTATGAATCATGTTTTATTTCATAGCTGGAAAGCAGGCATGGGTGTGCTGCTGATTCCATGTCTGGGCTGTATTTTTGGTAGAGACACTCAGCTGCTACAAATCAACAAAGGAGTCACTGAAGCCAAGTTGGTTTAGATGAGCAAAGGATGTAACCTTTGATCTTCTGCAAGAAAAAGCCCTTGACCCTACACCTTTGAAAAATCTAATTTCAAACAAAAAGTACATGACTGTCAATCAAACACATACTGTTCTCTGGGTGAGGGTTTGCCCTTGCAGGCTTTTTTCCTTCTCCTAGGAATGCAGTTGATAGAATTCAGATAAAAACCTGATAGCTAAGAAAGACCCTTCAGCAAAATGTTTGTCCAGCAGTGTTAGAACTTGCCCCTGGATGATGAGTTAGATCCACCTTTATCATTCCCTCACAACTCTCACGCAATTAGGCAGCTGATTCCAGCGCTCCTCGGAACTCACTGAGAATTTCCAGCCTGGATCTGCTTCTGCTGACAATCAGTTTGACACTGTTGGAGCAAGGTGGGCCTGGGCCCATCTCTCCCAGGTTACCTGTCTGCATTCTGTTCTCCTTTCCAAACCTCAGGCTGTGTCACTGATGCAATAACTCTGCAGGCTCAGCCGAGCTTTCCCTTGAACCTGATCTATAATTAACTCTGCTTTAGGTTCTTATCAGTAGATTAACTTACTGCAGAAACATTCTGCATTTCCATAGCTTCCAAGCCACATAGGAACTTGGCCACAGCCTCGGCATTACTCAGTGTGTCAGCTGAAGTCTTAGAAGTTTTCCAGACCTTTTAATCTTTACTCCTCACATAATAGTGTTCCCTTCAAATAGATGTCGTTCCACCCACAGACACTTTGCCCCGTGGGGATCTAAATCAAGCTGGGTTGAGTAAAGACCCATTTCACACATGGAAGAAAACACAAGATAAGGCCTCTAAATATAAACCTCCATTTAGGAGGACAATAAAGCCCATGCTTAAATCCATTCCTGTTGTAATTATTGGTGTTATGAGAGCTATAGAAACTACAGCCCTATTTGTACTTAATGTTGTACGAATATATAATGAGGAGGAAGTGGTGTGTCCTGACAGACTGCCTGGCACTGTAAGGATAAAGGCAACAGGGAGATCCAAGCAACAGACAGGAGCATGGGAAAGTTGACAAAACCTTTACCTACAGAGGGATTCACTGGCCAAAACAAATTACCTGTTGAACAGCACTGTGATCTCTGTGGGTATTGTGGCATATCCTCGGCCCTAAGCATGTATTTAAGGCTAATTGAAGAAATTGAAGTTTAGCATGTGCTTCAGTGCTCTGCTGAATCAGGGCCATAAAAAAAAGACTGTGTGATATCAGTGACATTCCTCAGCAGCTCCCAACTTGGGGACGTTGTGTCCAGCCAGGAGAACTGAAGCCCCTTTCTGTGCTGTGATTTTCAACTCTGATTAAACCATCTCAATATACATTCCTGAGGCCACTGATGTAATAGATTCCTTCCAGAGAAAAAACTGCGCAGAGCAACGCTGCCAGGAAACGGGAGCCCTCACACTTGGTGCCTGTATTTATTGTAAATATCCTGACTGAAGTCTTTTGTGTGACAGTTTGAGAAGCAGCTTGTTGTTGTCACCCTCTTCAACTGCACCATTGTCCAAGTCTGAAAAGAAATTGGGATCTCATCTGTTGTGAAAAAAAATCCATCTTAGAAAAGGAGATGAAATACAGTAAAGACAAAAATAGCTTGAAAATGGGTTTTCAGTGGGAATGTAAGTTTCCTGGAGTTCTTATCAAAATAATCTTCATCAACCAAGAGTTCTTAAATGCTATAGGATTTTCAGCTATTTTTTCTGTAATAGTAGATTCAATACATGAATGCTCATTCCCAAATGTGGTGCTCTCCCTGACCGTATGGTCACAACATGACCCCAGTCCCTTGCTGCAAACAAACTCAGCAGCTTGGCAGCCTTCTATGCGAGGGGGCAGCTCACCTTACCCTTAGTCAGTTCCCAGAAGCAGCAAAATTGAAGGGGAGTTTTGCAGCTGAGGAGGATAAAACCCTTGAGTGTTTGTGCTGGGCACTCCACCATGGCTGCACCACAGGCTCGAGGGCTCTTCTGCTGGAGTCAACAAGCCCCTTGTCCCAGTACTCTGAATGTGCAAGGCTCCTGCTTGCATTAGAGCAGCTAAAATTTAGACAAAAGAAGCAGCCAGTTTTTTGGCATACTAATAGTATTAAATGTCATTATACTGTTGAACATCAAAAAACCCCCAAGCTTGGACCAGAGTTCTCCCCTGCTGAAACCAGTTAGTGACTGCAGGCTACGGCATCTGGGCGGGCCAGCACTAACCAGAGAGGTGCATCTAGTGCCTGTGCCTGCCTGGGAGTCCTCAGCCACAGAATCAGCATCCACAGCTGCTGTCCAGCTACTGCTGAAACTTGTGGGCTTTCCCATAGCCCTGACCACTCGCCAGATCCTCCTTAGGGTGTCAGAGCTAAAGACAAGGAATGTCAGGTAAAATGCGGGGCAAGGATAGGGCTTAGTCACCACCAAGTGCTCCAGACTTCGACCCTGGAGGCATGTGGGGACACTGCTCCAGGGATGGTAACTGCTGTGGTGGCTGTGGGACAGCCACACCGCCCTGTGGCTGCTGATGGGCCTCACCTGGTAAAAATTATCACAACACTAAAAAAAGAGCACTGCTGTTTACCAAAATTGAGAGGGGAATGTCTCAGTGAAACCACACAGCTCACTGGGTGCGCCTTTCTGTTTATGATAAATCCCTCAGTGGAAACATCGTCAATCTGCCACCACAAGTACCTTTCTAATTAAAGTGAGAACATCCCACACACATTTCTCAATGTCCAGTGCTCTTTCTTCACTTGCAGTGCTGGTTTTGACCTAGGAGCTCCTGGTGTGATTTGGTTAAGGGCTGCCTTGGGGTGTGCTCCTTCCCCGCCAGCCACCAGAGCAGCCGAGACCAGGGATGCTGTGACAGGGACTTGCTGAAGCCAAACTGCTGATAGAGTTTTGGGCAGCTCTGTCTTACTGGAATTAATTCCCCTCTTGAGTCAATAAAATCTGGATGTTGAAGTTAGCACAGAGTGTAACAATGAGCCATGTGAGTGAGAACCAAGGTGTGTTTCTTTCTTAACTGAGGAAGCCACGCTGGTGACTGTCAGAGGACACATTTTACTTTCACAAAAAAGTATGGAATGAAGCTGCTGATGAAGAAAATATACCTTTGCCACCTTTTTTTCTTTCTATCTGGGAGTCACATCTGCATGTCAAATGATGATGAGCGATAACCCTGCCCTTCTGCAGCCTGCCGGCAGCAGAGGAAATGTGGCTCAGCTGTCTAGAGAGACAGAAGTGATGAAGATGTAGAACATCTGAAGACCAGAGACTTCTCTCTGGATTCCTTCCATGGTGTTTTATAGATTCTACCACCATCCTCCCTTGCCTGTGTGGGAAGGTTATGATGTGACAGGGAAGGATGGTGTCACACAGCTGGGCAAAGCTGCACCTTCATGTGCTAGGGCCAAAAAGTCCTTTTGTAGGAAGGCAGAAATAAGGAGAGACTGGGAGACCAATTCAAAAGTATTCTGGGATTTTTGTGGTTTTGTGATGTTTCTTCATTCTCCCAGGTGTCTCATTAAAAATGAATTAAAATTAGACAATTAGCTGCTACAGAGAATTTACAATGCTGCTGCATCAAAGTACTTTGGAGTAATCGCTAAATAAGAGCCAAGTAATTGGTACCTATCTCTACTGCCTGTCATAAAAACAATGGACATGGCCAGGGTCCTGGAGAGATGTGGTCTTTATTGAAGAAAGAAAATGAATGCTTAAAAACACTAATTATAAACAACATATATAAATTAATATGATTAGCAGTAGCTAGACCGGCTTTTTCTTTCTTTTCTTTTTTTTTCCCCCTGCTTCCTTCCACACAGTGTTGTTCTGGTTGGCTGTGGAATGGGTTTCCTGGTGAACAAATAAGGAAAGGCAGAAATAATATTACTTTCACAAAACTATGGTTGAAATGCCCTTGTGCTTCTTAAAAATGGAGGCATGTCAGCTGGAAACCACTGCCTGACTGGCTGCAGGACAGTTACAGTCTGTCCCCTCTAATCTTGCTGCTTCTCCCGTTAGTTCTTGAGCAGAATTCAGGTCTTGACTACTATCAGGACCAAAATTAAAGGCCAACATTTCCCACGTCAAACGTGCAGTGAGTGCACCAGCAGCCCCTGTGTGTGTGGAGCACACACAGCCTGGACAGGACCCCCTCTGGCACAGGCACGTTTGATCCCTGCAGGCAGAGCCACCAGCCTGGGCTGAGGGATCCTGCCAACCCTCTGCTGGGAGCCAGGATTTACTGCTTTTCCACATCTTCAGAATGGTGTGGCTGCTTCTGCCTCCCCAGCTCTCTGCTCTGCAGGATTTCACCCCAGGAAAAGGAGGAAAGAAACAGAAAAAGCAGTAAGGCAGGGGAGCGGCAGGAGAGGATTTCTGATTAACTAGTTTTCACAGGCTCCATTTTTATTTGAGACTATACCAATTCCAGTTTTCATAACAATGCATTTTTCCTTTGACAAGTGCTTATTTCATTTCATATAGTTGTCTAAATAGTTATCACAATGCTAATGTTTCCAGCCAGAAATTATTCCCCAGTGTGCCAGATCCAGACCTTCCAGTAATTTGTGTATGTAAATTTAGATTATTATTATGTTCACATGTAATACTACAGGTAACAAAATGAAAGAGCAGGTACAAATTATCTGCATAAAAATCTGCATAAAATATTCACATAGGGAAACCTAATTTTTCTTGCTTGTAGAAATGTCTGAACATGTGAGATCTATTAATCAATCTCACTTGCACCCATATTTATTGTGTGAGTCCTAACACCATGTTCCAACAGTTCATAAAATATGATCACTGCTAGGAGCTGAGCAGAATTCAGAGCTGTATGATTATTTGGTTACTACTCTGGGTCTAAAATGTCTTCTTTTTTTCTCATTTGACAGCTAGCTCATCTATAGTGATCTGGGAGTTAGCAGCTGATGACTGTTCAGCACTGCAGGATGCGTAATGCAATTAGCAAAGTTAATAAAATGTTGGACAGGTGCCTTATACAAGGGGGGAAAAGGCATTGTTCTTATTTGTTCAGGATCAAACAGTTATGTTGCTGTGTTTCTGTTAAGAAAGCATTTATTCTAAAAATGGGATGAAATAAAGAACAGAATCAGTTATTGGCTTGTCACCCATTGAATTTTACAGTTTCCCTGTTTTCTGCTTCCAGGAAAATACAAGTACAATGCTTTCAGGAAACAACACCTACCTATTTGCAGAGGGGCACAGAAACAAGAAGTACACTGAAAAGAGCAAAGCCTGAAGAAGATTACCCTGGAACATCTGAGGAACAAGCTGGAGCCAGCTCTGAACCATCTACCTTTAATAATGGGTGGCGGACAGGAAATACAAGAGAGGTCAGAGAGGAGTAAGTCCACTGCTCCTCCTCTCTTTGACAGAGTTGATCCTTGGAAATCACACACTTACCAGCTTATCACCTGGAAAGAGGGCAGAGAAACTCAGTCAATGAGAGAGAGCTGAAAAGCACTTACCTGTAGAACTGGGGGGAGCAGAAGGCTCCTGCTGAGAGGTCGGCCCATGAAGCATAAGAAAAGCAAGGATGCTGCCAATAAGGTAAGTGTGAGAGTCTGCTTGTACCTTCACTGGAGAGCTCACAAGCTGCAGAACTCCCCCATTTAAGGTGAATGTTCTCCTGCATCTGCCATTGAGGGAAAACTGAACCAGGGTTAGTTAAACTAGGTAGTTCTCTGAAGTAACTCCTGTGTTGGTTTTAATGGAAGATTGGGAAGTCTAAGTGAGAGCCTGTAATTATGATGGGCTGGTTTTTAAAACAAAAAAATTAACATTTAAAGAAAAGAGCTTGAAAGAGAAATTGCAGAGTCAGTCTATCAGGTTGCTTGTCCTCTGTTTTGAGTCATGTTGTTCCAGGTTGTATTGCTTTTGTGCTTCCCTCACCTCTTCTATATCTATATCTTTCTAAAAAAAGATTCTACTATGGCTGAAGTGAAACTGGAGGAAAAGATAGTCTTAGTTTCTTTATCCCCATCCTGCCTCCTAAGACACCCACTGCAGAGGCATCTGGTCTCAGGGAATACACACAGCTGCCTTTGGCACTACACCTTCCCCATGCCTTCACCTCTGGGGATCAGAACGGAATCAAGAACAAAAAGCAGACGTGAAAAACAGTGGCCGGAAGACAAAGCATCACTTGTATCTGTGTGATTGTGTTGGAGTCTCTGTCTTCTGAGCAGCCATGGGGGTATTGGAGGGTGAACAAAACCCCAAAGAGGTCCAGCTGAAGGCAAACCAAGGATGCTCCATGCCCTGCCCACCTTATGAAATCCTCTGTCTGCTTTGGTCCCTCAGAAATCTGAAGAGCACAGGTGTGAAAACAAGGAGCATTTTACTATTCCTGCTGAGGCAAAGGCAGAGCTCCTTTTGCTGGGACCAGGATTAATGCTGATGTAGCTCCAGTCTCTGGGTAGAGCCACATCCTTTACCCTTTCCATAGGTACAAAATGATTCTCAGTTCACAGGTGTCACCTTGGGACCACTGGTAAATATAAAATGGGAGCGTGACTGTCGTTGTGGGCTTGGGCTGAGAAGTTGGTAATTGCTTGAAAGAACTGTGGTCGCTTGCCTTCACTTAAATTGATAAGAGCTGGTGATTAAGACCCTGGACTGGGCAAGAGGACTGGGCAGGACAAGCTCTCTTTTGGGGATGGGAGAGCTGACTTCCAGCCCGCACTTTGTGTTAACAAGCAGGACTGCCCATCCCCTTAGACACTGCCTGAGCTGACATGAGAGAGGTACAGCGTTAGCTCTCTGTGGCTCTGCATCAGCTCTCTGCGGCTCTCCTCTGCAACCCTGGGCTAAAAGAATTCCCTAATCCTACTTATCTGAAGTATTTACACACCTCATAGTGTCCAGGTGTCAGCAGGAATGGCATGGCTGGGTTTCAGCTTTGAGTCATCGGGTGAAAGCAGTGTGGTCTAGGGCCTGTAGTGACTAGAAATCATTACCTTGTGTTGGCTGCTTGTCCTCTGCAAGATGAATTTGTGGGCTTGATCCATTTTCCCCACATAGATGCATAAAACGCCCACACATCTGGCTTGTATTAGCGTGTCCTCATTGGCAATTTCCCTAAAGACAAACCAAGCTGGGAAGAACTGGGGTGTTTTAACCATCTGCAGCTCACCTGGCCCGTTGAGAGCGCAGGTACAGAGAGGGAGCTGCACAGGGCGGGTGCTGGTCCTGCTCAGCTGGCCAGGACATCCTCTGCTGCTGTGCTCCTATTCAATAAAAAAGTCCTTCCCCCATGTGTGCAATAACCTTTCAGTCCTCCAACCACAGTGTTTCATCCTCCCTGGCTACGGGCAGCCCAGTTAGAAAGCAAGCCCATGCTCTCTAAGGACATGCACTTTAAGAAATAAGTAAATAAGCCTCATCTTCACCTGTGAGCCAAAAGCTTCCCTTGAAATCGCAGGTCTCTGAACGCGGCTTCTCGGGAGCAGGGCCCTGGATATGCGGGGTCCCCCCGCAGCCGGGGGTCCCCAGGGCAGTGCCCGGGCGCGGTGTCGGGGGCGGCCCCGGCTCTGCGGTGCCGGCGGTGGGGAGCGCACGGCAGCCGCGCGGGGGGATTCGATCGGCGCGGCTGCCAAAGCCAATTATCGGGGAGAGGACGATATAATTATATTAGGGAACATCTGTACTTCATTAAAAGCCCTCGCGGGGCGGATTCGCGCCCGGCCACGTTACGCACAAGTGCTTCCAGCCGCTCCTCGCCCCCCGCTCCGCGCACGGCCGCCGCCAGCCCCGCTCCGGCAGCTGC
>VZRQ01006835.1:0-65550 GCA_013397975.1 Machaerirhynchus nigripectus | reverse complement strand
TGCGGCGGCTCCGGCTCCCCTCGGGGCTGCGGGAGCGCCGCCGCCCCCGGCTGCTCCCTCCCGCCGGGACGGGGTTTGGGGAGCGCTCCCCGCTCGTGCCGCGCCAGCGTCCTGCCTTCCCCTCTGTCGGGAGTCCCGGGCTGGCGTTGCAGTTCGGCTCCCGAACATTTGTTTCAGGGTAGGACTTTACCAATATCAATTTTGGAGTTATTTTGTTTCAGTTAAATTTGATTTAAATTGACTCGGCGGTTGTGGGAAGCTGAGAGGAAAATGTCAGTTTGAGGACTATTTTCTTTACCTTGCATTTAAAGAGCTCTCTCTGTATATTCGCTAATGATTTCTTTTTGTAAAATAATTTTGTCGTGCTTTATTACTCCTGGAGTTTAACAGTCCTCCAAGACTGACAGGCTTATTAGAGGCTGAAATAATCAGCTCCAAGGCGCAGACAGTGCCCTTGGTCGTAACAGGTGCAGCGTGCATATTCTTATGAACAATGAAATGGTTTCAGCGTTCAGGTTTATTTGTATGCTCTGCATTTCTGTGACTCTGAAAAAATTGTCATGCTGTGTTATGTCAAAGATGTGCTTACGGCGTGAGCGTGTCCGCAGTACCCAAAGACCAGGACAGGGGAGCAGCTGCACAGACCTTCTCAGTCCGTGGTGCCTTTAGTACCCAGGGTATTCCTGGGTGACATCGCATAGCGTTGGGTGTTTTGGTGGCTGTTTGAGACCCACACTGGACACTGCTGCCTTTGGTACAGCATGAAACACTGGTAGATGATGAGGAAAAAGAGAAGTGCAGAGGAGGATTTATGCTTTGATTGTATTCTCTAGGCTTTATGGTCCCTGTCCATGTGTTGAGTAGGGTGGTGATGGCACATCATATGATGTTACTGAAACCTAAAATACTGACATTTGTACTCCACGGGAGAAATTTCCTGGGCAGGTATTTTCCAGATAAAAAGATTGTCATTGTTTGAGTAGTTTCCTGGGCTCCTTATTTAAGGCAAACATCCAGAGTGATACCACAGTTGGGAATTGGCTTAATGGGAGTCACTCAGGAGTTAGAGCTGTAGATCAGAAGGAAATTAGGCTGGAATTTAATTATTGTTCTCA
Source organism: Machaerirhynchus nigripectus (assembly GCA_013397975.1). Classification (NCBI taxonomy): domain Eukaryota; kingdom Metazoa; phylum Chordata; class Aves; order Passeriformes; family Dicruridae; genus Machaerirhynchus; species Machaerirhynchus nigripectus. The sequence goes on along the minus strand of VZRQ01006835.1, from coordinate 64,435 downwards.
AGCCAACGTAGCTGAAAAGGTGTAATCCAGCAGTCCTTGCTCAGGTTCAGCTCTTGCTGTGGGATACGTGTGCTCTGGGTTGCAGCCAGTGGCACCTCACACCTAGAGTAGGTCTGCCCTCCTGAGCACTGGAAGATGCCCCTTGCTGGTCCTCTGTTTCCCAGGACTCTTTTAATCTCACTGTTTTGTTAGGAATGGGAGAAGGATGCTTTTGTGGCATGGGGGAGGATGACGGGTAAAGGAGTGAGGATGGGGCATGCATTTGTTTGTTACACTCTGGCTCTTCATGCACTTCAACGAAGGAGTAGTAGAGCAAAGGAAGAGTCAAGGCTCTAGCCAGGGGAAAGTGCCTGCTAATGAAGTCCTGGGTGATATTAATGGAGGTACTGAACAAAGAAAAGGCACCAGAGGTGTCTAAGAGGTCTGAGCTTATTGTAAGAGATGCTTGGAGTTATGCCTTGTAGCGCACCCCATCATAGGAGACAGTGCTTCTTCCTCCAGGAAACTGGTGAGAAAGAAAGTCATGGAGGTGTCCTCTGGGGCTTTCAGCCCTCTCCAGAGAGTTTCTCCAATGGTGGGGTCTGCAGGGTCGTGCTGATAAGCTGCATCAGCAGTGAACTTTGTGTTGTTTTGTAGTGTCTACAAACCTTGGGACAGCAAAGTGTCTTGCAAAGGAGGTGGAGAAGTATAACCAGGATTCCTTGTGGTGTCTTAACTTCCCTTGGACTTCTTCCAGCCTCACCCAGCAATGTAATTCCACCCCTCGTGCTTCTTGGTTTACGGCAGGTGAAGGTAGGGATATGTTCTGCCTCCTTTGAGTCAGGGCATTTTGTGTAGTTCTAATTCAGCCAAACAAGGAAGATAAACACCTTGTTAACCCTTTGTAAGGTGTGACTAGTACAGCTCCCTCTGTTTTATTATGGTAAAAGTGCTGTGTACTATTAAAATACAACACATTTCTCAAAAAGCCATTACTAAAGAAAATGGTTCTTTTATACCATCAAGTCAATTTCATCTAATGATGTTTAATTGAAAATATTTATAGCATTTTTAAATCAAATTTGAGAACAGTAATCTTAAAGGATTCTTTAAAAACCCTTAGAAATAATTAGTAGCCTTGTTTAACTTCTTGGACAATTTACACCCGTGAGAGAGTGATTTGTCCTTTTCACATCGCTGGCAAAATGTGATGTTGCTGTGAGTGAGCTGGATGATGTTTACGGGTCTGCTTCAGCAATGGAGCTCTGCATAGTGGCCCTTTGGTTGCCTGAGGCTTTTCTTGCTATACATGCTTGTTTAACAGGGTTTGGAAAATCATCTCTGGAAGCCAGTTATATTTTTATGCTGCAGATGCTTGTCTGGCCGGGGCTGTGTCCACGCTGCAGCTGTGGTTGTAGCTGGAAGTGCTCTGCTCTGCAGAAGTGTCTGTGACTGCGTGGAGCTTGCTGCATCCTGATGCTGCAGGTCCCTGCTCTTGCTCTGCTGAGCTCACCTGCACAAGAGGAGCTGTGTCCTCGCTCCACAGACCTGATCCATCTGCAGGAAAGGGCTGAGGATGACCTGGGTCAAGGTGGGGTTGATGCAAGAGCAGACTCCTGGACACTCTGGCCAGCTGATTTAGCAGACTGGTAGCCCCAAGCCATTAGCTAGCCCAGGAGTTTAGCAGGATGTAAATGGAGTTAGATGTTTCAGATAGTGAGGATGAGAGAGCAGCATGTGCTGGAAATGAACACGGCTTTAAGGGGTTCCATTGCCTTTTGCTCAGTATTGTTCCCTTCTGATGCAGAGTGATGAGAAGATGCTTTCTAGGTGCTGCTGATGGCCTGTGGAATTTGTGAGGACTGAGTGGCAATGCCTGTCCTCTGAGGAAGGCCTCTTCTCTCACAGTAGACAGTTAATAAATGAATGCATTCATTTGAAACTGTAAATTCCTAGTCAGAAATTCAAATCTGTGTGGCAAATTTCTTAACAGACTTCATTTATTCTGTTTTCTGATTTCCCTGCTCAAGGACTGCTCTGCCTGTGTAAGAATTGTAGGTCACATGCTCTGGGGTACTTCTTTCAAATATCACCATGTTGGTTATTTTAGAAAGGTTTTGTCTAAGCAAACTCGCTCTGGACACTTTTCCCACCTGCAGGTTTCCTCAGGGATGCAGAAGCTTAGCAGGTGTATAGTGAAGGCTTTTCCTTTGCTGGCCAAATGTTTGCTCATGTCCTAAATATAACTTCTGGGAATTTGTGTTTGTTTTGGAGCTGGGGAACACTTTTCTCTTTTACTCTCTTTATAGATTCAGAGAATTTAAGCATATGATTAACATTAAACATGTGAATATTCTCCGCGGACTCATTTTTTGGATCAAAGGCAGAGTGCTCAGTCTGTTGAGAGGATGGAGCCCACAACCACTAAATGCAGGGAGCTGATCTGCTGCTATGCTTGTCTAGAAGGAGTATATGATATGAGTGCTTTGGATTTATGTCTGTCTGTGCCCCAAATCCCTCTGCTAACTGCTGTCTTGATGTTCCTTATCTACAGAGTGCTTACAAGCGTTAACAAACCTTTGTGATGCTGCTGAGACATGTTGTTATACCCCTTTCCCATAAGGGGATGCTGAGAGAGTTTGGTGATCTCCTGAGACCACTGTGGGTTCAAAGCTGGGCATTGAGCCTGGGGCTTTGAATTCCCAGCCTGGTAAGGCAGCAGGAAGGGGCAGCAGCACAGCTCTCTGGCAGTACTGGGTTCAACACTGCCATCTTTCACACTGTCAGAATGCTTCCCAGATTTCCATGCTGACACTGAGGCTTCTCATATCATCTGCTGGATCAGGCTGCAATGCAAAATACAGCCTGTCTGCAGGAGTGAGCAGTGGCCTGTTAAGGGAAGGAATCTCAGAGCAAATTGTGTGTCCGTGCTGGCTCTCAGCCTTTCTGGATGCTACAGGCAGAGCTGATGCGTCAAGATTCCTCTAATAGGAGCTTAGAGAAAAGGGAAATTTTCCATCTTCTCTAAGTACAATGATTCTTGATTTCTTGCTGATTTAAAAATACTCAGAATGCCTCTACAGAGCAGGGAGCATGAGTCCCTGCATATAAATATAGACACACTAGGTGTGTGTGCCTATGAGCTGGCAAATGAATCAGTTTCCAAATCTGAAGCTGGCATGGTGTCACTTTTGGCTCCAAGGTGGTTTTTTTTGTTCTTCCTGGTGTTACTGTGTTTCGCTTGCTTAAATTAGAAGAATTTCTTGAAAGAGAATGGGCAATCTTCAAACATGGAAGAACACGCTTTGCACTGATCTCGCTGTGCTTGTGCAGAGGTGAGAGGCCAGCACCTGCCTCCCTCCTTTGCCCCTGGTCCATAAGACCCTCCTGGACCACTGCAGGATGCCAGGACATTGGGAAGCTGTGGTGGCCAGGCAGGCTTATGCTGGGTCCAATAAACTGTGACAAAGGCAAGCTTCTGTGGGTTTTGAATTTTTCCTTTACGAAATGCGATTCATCAAAATCCAGAGTTTTGTAATACAAGGCTGGTGACAAATTTGCACCGATTCTCAAGTTCTCCACAAGACAGCCATCTGCTGCACCTGCACACACAAACGTGAGGGACAGACAAGCCCTAATTGGGAATTTACTACCTTTATATGCTGGGTGAATGAACCATCCTGATCTTTTGCACGTATATAATGGCATCTTTCCTTTTATCCTCTGTAGGGAACCTGTGTTCTTCTGAACTAATGTTCCCTTCCATAAATGACCCAATCAGCCTTCATCACTGCTCGTTAGATCAGAAACTTATTAGTTAATAGCAGTACTGTTCTTCCTTTTAGTGCCTACTACAGCTAAGCTCATGGCATTTACAGACAGACTTGTTAGTCATTAATATTCTTTGTATTCTTCATCTTTGGCTTCAGAAGAGAAGGCCTTTCATCTTTTGCCTTGCTTTGTTTTTTAGAAGAAGCCAAGTTTGACTGGAGGAAAAAAGAAGCCAAAAAAACATTTCTCTACTGCTTTCATACAAGCTTCCAAGCAGTCTCCCCTGCTGACTTTGTACTTTCGCAGTAGACAAACATTGACTTTGTTTTCACAGAATATAGCCGATTTTTTTTTTTTTTTCTGGTTTACCTTTTTGGTTATGCCTCAGTAGCTTGACAGGACAGGATTAATTAGTCAGTGACTGCGTCTTTAGCTGAAATTCTCATTCGTTACTCAATTCTTCCATCAGGTTTATTGTACCTGAAATCAAGTTGGTGTAGAGAGAACATAAGCATGTGCCTAAATTTAGCAAAACTGTGAAGGGTTTCCCTGAATTGGAGACTAAAAGATTACTGAGATCGATCTGTGGATTCTTGTTCTTTTCTTTAAAAGAAACCCAGATGCTGGTACCCAGGAATGTGTTTTAAGTCTGTGTACTGGGGGTGACATGTGTGTGGGCAGGACGATAGCAAACCGTGTTTCTCAGATGGGAAGGCTTTGTTATCATCACTAAATTCTCACTGCTTGTAAGTGGTCAAATCCTTTGCTCCTCTGCAGTGCTAACTAAAAGGAAAATACAGAGAACAGCATTTGTTGTCTGTGATCACATGAAATCTCACACCTCATTTCTGAAGAGCAGGATCAAAAGATAAAAAAGTTGGTGCCTGGGTTATGTGTTTTGTTCTTGAGGTTTGTTAAATGCTTTTTTGAGTGTGCCAGTAGTTCATATCCATTCTGCTCAGGTTTCCTCACTCCCAGCTCCGATGTGGTGCACATCACAGTGTGATCATTAAGTGTGATTACTGCATTTTTGACCTATTTAAAAGTGTCTGGCTGTGAAATTCCAAAGATTCTAATTTAAGCTATAAAACAGATTATTAATGTGCCGCCGCTTACACATTTCATGGCTCATTTCCTGATTACAGCAATTTTGAACGTACGTGTAGGCTGTTCCAATGCATGTGTATAAACATCCTACACCATGTTCAGCCTGGTCACCTGGCTCAGGGATCACGTTCCACGTACCTTCCACAGCTTAAAAGCAAGTAGAAGAGAAAGCCACAAGTGCAGGAAGTTGGGGTGTTCCACATCGGTGCTGTCAAAAGGCCTGATGCTTTCTGCAGGGCTGGAGCTCAGGACAGGGTGTAGGAATGAGGATCGTGCAGGGGTGTGGAAGCTGGACAAGGAATGTCTTCAGACAGTCCCTTGCTGTGCCCTGTGGACTGGAGAAGGTGCCCTCTGAAAGCATCAGGGCTCTATGGCTGTCCCGGGATTGCTGCCAGGAGACTTCAGCCGTACTGAAACTGGAACACAGACAAGATGCTGTGTGTAGTCAATGGATCTGCAGAGAGAAAAGATGACTGTTGGGATCTTCAATCTTTTCCATCACTTCATTCAAATCTCTCAACTCGCTCATGGAACTGAAACTCTGCAGAGCTTCTTTATCCGGGTGCACAGAAAGGAGTTTGGTGTTACGGTTCTGTGGGTCACTTATGATTCAGCCATTAGGATGACCCAGCATGGAATAATTCACCAGGGTTACAGGTGCAACTGCAAACAGTGGGTCCAGTGGAGAAATTCAGGTAGAAAGATCAAGAGCAGGTGAAAGTGTTACAGAAAATATTCTGTGAGGCACTTCCGTGCACTTACGTTGAGTCTCCTCCTGGTGAGGAGATAAAGAAAAGCTTGTCTAGCTATGTTTCATAGAGGATTAGTTACGTGCTGAAAACTGCACCTGGAGATTTCTTCCGGAGCTGGGAGCATGTGTAAAGCTGAGTGTGTGACTGGCTGAGTTTGGTGCTTTGTTCCAGAGGGGCTCACCCTGGTCCTGTGTGGCTGCCAGGTACGGATATCTGCCTCTGTGTGAGGTTAGCAGTGATTTTATACAAGTTCGGGGTGCAGGATGAAAGCAAGTTCTGGAGCAGGTGTGATGCTCTTCTGCATCGGGGTGGGATTTGTGCTTCTGCTCCTGGCATGTGCACACACTAAACAGCATTTCAGTGCGTATTGCTTCACAACTTTATTAAGGCAGAGCTGCTGCCATTTGTTACTCAGTTGCTGGAACTGATTTGGATCCTTTAGATCCTTCTGTCTGTCTCCCAACTGGGAGGTTGGGAAGCGAGGAAGCGAGGCTGGCTGAGCCCTGGTGGAAGGTATCACTGCATAGTGTACACAGCTGGGAGAGCGTCAGCTTGTCGTTTGCAGTTGTCTTATTTTTTAATGTGGTGTAGTAAATTATAAATGTACACAAACACCTACGGAGTGTTTCATTCATGAGCTGCCAGACTGCAGTGTGCTTTTTGAAAGTGCTGGTTTGGGGGTTGTTTTTGTTTTGTGGGATAATTTCATTATCTGATACCAGGCATTTCCTAAAAGTAAATCGATCACATGAGGACCATGTGGCCATTAGTGATTCCGCTAATAAAATTTTGGGGTTTTTTTTTCATTCCATAAAAGACCTTCTGCACCACAGCCTTTTTATGCTTTACTGAACATATTAGCTGTTATTAGCTGTTATTAGGTCATTTTAGGAAGGTCATTATTTGCTAATGGGTGTGCTGTGGGGCTTGGAAGCAGGTGCCACAATATCCTGTAGGCCAGCAGAAGTATTTGAAAGTATAGATTGTTCGGAGAATGTGAAGGAGGGTTGTATAAATAGGGATGGTTACGAGGAGTCTCTTCGTGGCAATGCTCACATGCCTCTCTCCTGGGCTGTAGCAGTGCTAACAGCGATCCCATTTGTGTATTACAGCAAGGATCTTCTGAAGTGGAACCACAAATGACAGCAGAATTATGATTAAAGGGCGGTCAGTACTGATGGCAAGCCCAACATAACATACAAGCCTGGCTGCGGTTAGGAGAATGTGCCCATCTAATAAGCAGCTTAACTTGGTGTATTACTGTGAAATAGAAAGAACCATGGAATATGTGATGTGAATAGTAGGCTGGATTTCCCTGTCACTTCGTATTTATGTCCCTGGGGCTGCCCTGGTTTCGCCAGGGTAACTTCTGAATTGCACCCGAGGGAATGAGAGGTGGATTTCCACTTCTCAACACCTTTCTTTTTAATCTGGAAACTGTATTGTAATTTCTGTGGTTTAGCCCTAGATTTGAAGTTTTCATATTAGATGAAATGTGTGCTAAATATTTTAGCAGGGAGACTAATTGGTCCAAATGTTTTATTTTTCCAGATCAGCTGCTACCTGATACAACTTCATCCAACTCTATTGAAGAAAACGGGCGTTGTTCCTTTCTCACTAATTGGAGTTGAATTGGTCCATTAAATGCCAATTCCAAGAGAGATATTAGCAAATACTAAGGCTTGATCCACAGCACTTTGCAGTCAATAAATCAGCAATTGCTGTCTACACAATAGCAGGTCTTGAGTGTCTTTGAGATTGAGAGCCCTTGTTTTGAGTATTGCTTAAGTTTCCTGAAATCAGTTAAACTGAGATAAAGCCAGTGAGTTCTTCAAATCTGTTAAAATTTATGTTCCTCACTGAGAATAGACCGTGCTCTGCTGTGCTTTGGGGAAAGTGGAAACTTATTCCCTTGGACTGTAAATAGCCTGCTGAATATTTGTATTCTAAAGGCGTTCAACAGCCACTGAAACAGTATTTCCAAATTGCCTTAAATCACTTCCTGATCGTTTCTGTTACAGGTATCCAGGTTTTACTTTTTGTAGGCTTTTACGTGTGTGAAGTTTCCTTTTAAGTTTGTTGTGTCGCCGTCCCCTCCCGTCAGGATTCTTCTACAAGAAGAATATCCAGCGTCCAAATATCTCAGTGGTATGATGCGGAAAGAAAAGCCTGCTGCACCAGGCTGTGGTTTTGGGTGTTTCAGCAAAGACCACAAGAACCCGGAGGTTCTGTCCTGCACACCTTCCATCTTGGTGTTTCGACAAGCCCCATTTAAAAGCTCTCATGGCAAGTGATTTTTATGAGCACGTGTGGAGAGGAGTGTGTGAAGTGCCTGAGATGGTAGGGACTGGAAGAAGCATGACAACTGCTTTGTATAAGATGATCCGTGTTCGGAGGAACAAATGGTGCACTGAGATGACAAATGGAGCGGCAGAGGTGCAGCTGGGCTGTTCCATAGCGGCGGTACCGCCGGGCAGCTCCGTGGAAGGAGTTTGTAGTCAATATAAACAATTTCCTGCTAGCTTTGAGCTTTCTGATGAATTAATGATATAATTCTCATTGATTTAATTAAATCAGATTCCAGGGTCTTGATTTGCAGAGTTTTCTGTTAGTATTATAACTAGGTGGACAAATAAATGGCCTTTATTTTCTTGCTTGCTGGGTGGGGTGTCTGGTGGTAATTACCGCATTTATCAAAGCGTCCTTCCACGTTGGAGACAGGCGGGTTTCCACTTGTGACAGACAGGAACAGGGACAGTGAGATTACGGGACTTGTCCAGCGGCTGCTGTGGGACGTGTCAGAGCACAGGAGTTAAATGCTGGCACCCTAAAAGCCAGACCGGTGCCCCGAGTCGTGCATCGCTCATCCTTCGGGCCACACTGTGCCTTTGCCCTTCCTCGGGAGGGCAGGCAGATACCCACGGGCCTGGCCCTGCGCCCTGCCCAGGGCGTTACCGTGTCACCGATTAAAGCTCAACTGCAAAGACTTGAGGTTTCGGTACCATCCCAGCTTGGCTTTTCACCTGGTGAGACAACGTGCTAATGTCACATTGCTCTGATTAGTTCTGGTTTCTCTCACACGAGTTTGAATGCGTGTTGGCTTTTGTCAGGAGAGCAGGAAGGAATTAAAGCTGCATTCTACTCAATTGTTCCTCAACTGCTAAATCATTACAAAATTGCTCCACTCCAACTAGTAAAATAACAATTAAGAAGACTTAATTAGAGTCAATATCTGAATTTTATTTATATCTATCTTTTTATTTCTACTAATTCCTGTGCTGAGTAACAAGTTTAATAAGACCAGCTTGTAAGATGAATGACAATAAAATCATGGGAAGAAGAGAATGTTTGGTTTTTTCCTGTAGCAGGACTGGAGGAATTTGTACCCATGGGTTATATTTGCAAAGCCTCTGACCCTCCCCTATTGGTGTTTTTTTCCTCAAAAAAAAGATGCTGTCAGCACAAGTCACCAAGTCTCCCAGAGGGTCGTTTACCTTTCATAAAGAGTAATAAAGGCCTGTATAAATACTCTCCGTATGCTGCTCCTGGATTGTGTTAGTGAAATATGTCAGTGATTGTGGCATGTGCAGCCCCACGTTTCATGGCACCTCTTGAAAAATGCAAGACATTCAGGTGAGTTATTTGGAAGTCAGTGACAAACCTATTTGGCAAAGCTGTGTCCCGAGGAGAGCGTTTCCAGGCACCCAGCAGAGACAAACCTGCGTGACCAGCGCTGGGGGAGCTGCAGCCCATGTGCTGCTCCAAGGATGGGCTGTGGGGCTTTCCAGTTTGCTGGGTTTTCCCAGTGTGACTTGTAGGACCAAGTGCTTACAGACACCAAGCAGATGGCCATGAAGATACTTCCTTCATGGCTTCCAGAAATTTGAAAGCAGGGTGGTTGTTCTGGGGTTTTTTTTGACAGCTTATGTGCTGTTGGGTCTCTCCCATACCTTGGCATTTCTTAGCCATGTCTTTACTGAGCTTCTTGGACAGTCTGCGTGTTGCCAAGACGTGCTGCAGGGCTCAGCAGACACAGCAGAATCCAAGGCTGTGGTCAACCTCTTCAGCAGCTTCCACCTGACGCTGCTGGCTGGAGCAGATGGAAGCCCTGTGCATCTGGTGCCTCCCACACCTGGGTGCAGGTGTTTGCATTGGTGACCAGAGTTGGTTTTTTGAGCCAGAGGAACAAGGGTGCTCAGGGACAAGCTAAGTTTGGATTTGGGTTGCAAGAGTGTGCCGTGGGCAGTTGAGGAGGAGGTTACCCCAGCCACCCTTCCTGCTGAGGGTGTGCTCTGCCTTCCCCATCCAATACAACAGCGACAGCTGACAGTAAAGAGCAAGCAAGAAGAAGCTTCTGCCTGCATCTTTTTATGATTTTATCTAGTCCCTGAGCCTTCACTGTATTATCTCCTTAAATCTCTGTGCCTGACACTTCTGCTTTAGCACAGTTGAATGTATTACTGTCCTGGGTTGTAAAAGAAAAGCGTGTGCTTGCAAGCTTCCATAGGCTTCCTGGGAGGGTTTGGAGTAAATCTCCCAATGTGCAGCTGCCCGCTTCAGTTCTCCCTTTTCATGTAGCTCTTTTTTTAGCAGTGAACTATTACAAGGATAAGTTGCTGTATGCAAATTTGAGATTAAACCTTTTGTCTTTCCAGCATTTTCTGTTTGAATTGCTCAAAAGCGGTTGCAGGTTTGGGCTCTGGCTGTGCAAATGCCCCAGCTGAGGGCTGGGAGTGTTGGTGCATTCGGGGCTCAGTGTTCCTGGGACAGTGAGTGATGGGATTGATAAAACCTGTGGGTGGAGGATTCGTGCTGCAGGCAGCAGCAGCACAAAGTGGGGGCTCTTTTGGTTAATGAATATTGAACTTGTCCTGTCTAACATCACGTTGTGTCCTTCTCTGCAAATGAGCATCCTTGCGAGAGGCTGAGCTGCAGGCAGGGGGGGCTGCTTGGGATTTCATTAATTCCTGTCTGGGTGACGAGTGTGCTCCAAACAGGGCTCTGCTGGTCACACAACAGCTGGTGCCATGCAAGATGACTTTTTCTTTTTTCACTTGTTCAGTTCTAATTATTTTCCTCTCAAAAGTCTTTACTCAGGGCTGGGTGCTTTTCTCTGGATGCTTTTCTCTAGCTGCCCACATTGCATTTTCTACATGACAGTGTCCTCAAAGAATTGATGTAATGAATTTGTGCACTCGGCAGTCCCTAAATTCATCTCTATTTGTGGCAGGAGTTCCAAAGGGCAAATGCATCTCAGAAGCATTGTGACTGTTGCATGAAATGGTAATTGTAATGCATGGAAGATCAGCTGCTGATTTATTTTTATTAGTGTAGATGAAAATTACTATGATGTTTCAAGTAGGGCGTAAAATAATATCTTTAATCTCATTCCAGGAGGAATATTAACTTCACATTTTGTATTTCTTTTCTTTCCCAAACCACAGAAAAATGCTTAGTATGTGACTTCAGTGTCTGTTCTATCATGTTTATGTAGCAAGGTTTCTCTTTTTTTTTATGCTCATAATAGGAAAAGTGTATTTTGATTTCTGTTGTGTTTTATGTTGTATTGAAGTTCCAGCTCCTTTGATCAGAAAAATGTCAGTTTTTAAGCAGAAATGTGCTTTTAACCCCATAGACAAAATTAGGAATTAGGAAATGCTTTTCCAAACAGAGCACTGCAGGTGAACTTCAATCTAAAATCCACCTGGAGTCAAACATTTGCTATCAGCAGGAATACCTGGGCAGCCAGAGCTTGTGGAAGGGACAGTTTCTACTCTTTGTTTCCTACAGGTGAGAACCAGTTTGGTCCAGGAGACTTCACAGATACACAAGTAGTTTCTTGGAAGGCTGACTGTAAATCGAGGTTCTGAGCAATGTCTGGCTGCTTGAGTCTCCACTTTTGGAGCTTCCCCAGCTATCCTGGCACAAGCTGCAGGGAGGATGAGCCCTTTGTAGACTTCAGCTGTATCCTGTCTGTGACGGGTTAATCTGCTGCCCACGTCCATGCCTCGGGGTGGTTGGCAGCATGAGACCAGCCCTGGAAATGGAAAGGAGTGCTCCTTCCTGCTGCCGTTTCAGGGGTGCCACGTGGGAGTCAGGGGCAGGATGTGTCCCAGCAGCTCGAGCACCCCTGCCCGCTGTGCTGCTGCTGTACAGCCCAGGCCATGCTGTCACTAACTGATGGCACCGGCCCTGCCAAACATCACTGAAGAAAGAGTGATGATTCTGCTGGCATGACTCAGCATGAACTGCTCTGAACTACCAAAACAGAGGAGGGTAAGTAAAGTTGTGAATATCTCAGGGTTTTCATCCCTAGACAAGTTAGCAAAAATATGGTTATGGGCAAGCCAGGACTTCATACCTGCATGTGAGAAGGTGAATGTGTGTTTCTGTGGCATTGTCCTGCTCTGAGAGCTGTTGTAAGAGCATTAGGTAGCAGTGGTGTTTCGGGGGGTTAATTGCCACTCTAAGTAGCACTGTGGGAAAAACTGTAAAAGGCCTTGAAGAGAATATTAAAGGATTCAAGTATTGCTTAAAGTATTAACAGAAGCTGCACATGTAGGTGTGTGCATGCATGTGTGTAATTGACAAAGCAAAGCCTTTGAATTGGAAATCATTGGTACAGAAATACAGTTAAGGTTTTAGAATGGAGTTAGTTCAAACAGCCATGGGGAGAAGTCAGGGTAAAAGCAGCAAAAGGATGTATGGCAAGGCATTAACTTCTTTATCAATATATTGATTATACTGAAGGTGGAGTGTGTTCAGAGATGGATCTTCTGGTAGGAAAGGAGAATGTATTTTGGGAAATGGGAAAAATCACTGAACATGCCGTAAGATATTCTTAATACTTCTTTCTAAAAGTCTGGAGAGGATCCTTGAGAGTTTTGCTCTGTGTTCCAGGAAGTTGAAGACTGTCCTCTGTCTGGGAAAAGCTTTGCGCAGGTGAAGAAATCGGTGTGGTCTAAGACTCCACAGGTATAAGAGAAAGAAAGTCATGACATGAAAATATTTATAATGACAAGAAATTGTACACTGCTAAGTGACACTTCTGCTGTGAATAATTTTCCATAATGAAAGTCAAGAGCTGGGCATCCTGGTGAGCTGACTTTGACTGTTTGCAGTGAGAGTGCTCAGAGATGTTCCTGAGGAGGCAAGGTTGGTGCTTATTATTCCATAGAACAACTCAAATAGTCTTTATCAGTAGCACGTAGTCTGCTAAGGGTTATGATCAGCAGGCCTGGGGAGTCAACACCTGCAGGGCGTGGTCAAGATGTTCTGTCCCAAATGCCTTACCTGCCGTGGAGCCCTCTGTGTGCAGCCCTGGTGAGCATCCCCTCATCTGGGCTGAGCTTTTTGTAGGCAAACTTTTGGGAGGAGTTTGGAGGAAGTGGCTTTGGGAGTGTTACAGGTTGAGCTGGGCAGAGACCATGTAACCCACACTGCTCTTGTGACTGGTCTGTCTTCTGTTGACCTTGCAAGTGATGCCCCTGCCCTCTCTCAGCAGGTTTAGGGTGTCTGGGGGACTGTGATGGAAAGCTGCCATGTCTGTGTACTCCGGAGTGACGTGGGAGCAGGTATCCCTTTGTGGTCTCCACCGCTTCTGTTCGCTCAAGCCGTGCTCTCGCCCACTTGTTGCTGGTGCCCGAGTCCACTGTGGATTTCTGCACAGCACTGAGGATGCTGAGCCTGTCCTGTCCATACCCTGCAGTGGACACACTGCACAAATGCTGTAACTGCATCCGAACCAGCTCACACTGTGATTCACTGTTCACATGAAAGTACACAGTGGCCCCCAGGTACTGAGACAGTGTGAGAGATGTGGTGTCTGTGCAGTGCAGGGTGTGGAGCCAGTTCATTGCTTTTTGCTGCAGAGCATAAACCTGCCCCGAGAGCCTTCTGGTCACAGGAGGCAGCTCATCCCTCTGTCTCCTGAGCTTTTGTCTAACCAATAGCCTGAGCCACTGTGGGATTTTTTACTACTAAGTGCTAAATCTTTGAATGTACCAGCTCCTGTAGGAGGTATTGGTGTTTTTAAGGATTGCTTGGTTTCCGCTTGCAAATGCACTGCTTGTATTCCTGGATGAAGATATTCTTGGAATACTTTAGTGTGAACCCTCCAGTGGGCAATCTTTTATTCCAGAATAATGGGCCTTTGTCCAATTTAACATAATGTACTTTGGAAGTGGAAGCCTGTGGTTTGTTGTGCAGGAAATGCACTCATTTACCAAATCTCATTAATTAACTGGCACCTATTTAAGGGAAGTCTCTTCTTTCATACGGTGTTTAAAACCTCATCTATCATAAAAAGTAGCTCTTTAGTTTTATAGGATTCATCTTTGATTTTACAAATGATTCCTTCTGCATATTAAAAGTAATTTTTCTACTGCTGCTTGTTATGAAAAAGGGACCTCAGCTTTGAGAATTGCAGTTTAAGCTGCTCAGAATTGTGTGGCAGCTCTGTGCTTGCTGCCAGAAGCTGGGACTGTGCTCAGGACACTGCGTCTCTGCTGTTCGACGTAATATTCTACGTGATGAAAAACTAAAACAGCTATTTTTTCTTCTGTGTGTAGCCCCCACCACTTCTGAAAGGTACAAGATTAATCTTCTGGCTGCCAATCTACAGAGCTTTGCCCACAGCAGAGACATCCAGCAGTGCCTGCACTGCACCAACTGTGTCAGACAAACCTTGTCGCCTCTCCTCAGCAGGCTCTGTAGAAATAACCGTGCAGACGTTTCTCCTCAGCCACCTCGTCTTTGCTCCTTCCCTTGCTTCACTTTGTCATTTCCAGGTCACTTCCCTTGCCTTTGTCAGCATGTTTAGCATCGCTCCGTGTGGGCGCTGCCCTCAGGAACACCGTCATGCATACTAAATCCACGTCTGGGGCCACGGCGTGGAGTGGCCCCTCCACTTGGGAGTGAGATACAGCCATAGGGAAGAATAGGCAAGCTGCTGACCTTCTGGAGGTCATCTCTGTGCAGCCACACAGGCACCTGCTCCTGTCCTCCCAGAGTCAGGGTGCCAGGGCAGCCCTTGTGCGGGTGGGTGCACTGCTCCTGCCACCCCTGGCTGCTCTGACTTGTCTTCAGTGGTGCCTGAGCCAATCTATTTCAGTAATGCAATTATTCACATTGAGCTTAATCAATGAGCCACTACTGGTGGCTCCAATCAGTGGAATTACTCCGAAGGCTCAAAATGAGCTGCTCTTTCTGAAAATGAAGCTGTCGTTCACACAGAAATGAGTTCAAGGGAATTCTGTTCTTTATGCAGGGCATGCTGTGACTCCGGGTACCTGTTCGTGTAGGTCCTTGCCTTGCTGTAATGTAGGAGTAGGGGTCTGTGTCTGTCTGGGCGGATGTGGATCCCAGAGCAGAAAGGCCAGGGTGATACCCTTGCTGAGAGAATATGAATAAAGGGCTGCAGAGAATCCTGCAGTTTGCTGTCTCCCTGCCAGCAGCACCGGTGCAGTGGATTAAAGATTGTCTCAGTGGGGCCCATCTGAGTGTCTCGAGGACAGCGTGGCACAGCCCAGACCGCGATCACCGCCCGAGGTGGAAGTTTGTGCAGCTGTGAGCTGCTATGTCTGGTACCTGCTGGCATGAGCCTGCTGTCCCCATGCAAGTGTCCCACACACCTTCAGCACCAACCACTGAACACACAGCATGTGGGCAGCTCCTCCTGCCTCTCTCACATGTGCTCGTCCTTCCAAATTACACGGATACATGGAGGATTTCAGGGAGTGGGGAGGGAATTGGTGTGAAAGCTGCCACTCCTCTGTGCTCGGCGGGACCTCGTCCAGGCTCACAGCTGTATGAGGGGAGGCCAAATGCGCACCTCTGTCTGAGCATGCCTCGGCACAGCTGTGGGGAGGAATCCCGCAGGCTGTCAGCCCCGTGCTGTGATTTTTATGTGCACATCTCTGCCTGCTCTGGTTACGTGTTGCTCTGCAAACCTGCCTGTGTCTGCTGACTAGACCCGAAATCCCAAGTGTTGTCTCCTCCCCCACACGTGTAGGATGCCACTTGCTCACTGAGAGCATGGCTTGAAGGTTTTACCCTGCCTGTGACCTGATGCCAAAAGGGAGTCTCTTTCCTCTTTCGGAGCTGTGAATCTCCTCCCTCTCCCTTGCCTCAGGTTTGCAGGTAGTGGGACTGACAGGAGTGGGCTCCCTGGGCTCATTCTGTGGGCAATGTTCGGTTTTGATAAGGGGCAGGGCAGTCCTTGGAGGGGTTTTTACCTCTCGGTGTGTTCATTTTCTGCTAGATCAGCAGATTGAACAGCCTCATCCCACTTTCTGCCAGTTGCTGTCTGTGTTGCAAGGAAAGCAACAGGCAGCAGTGGGAGAGCAGGATCTCTCCTTCGCTCTCTGCATGGTCACACCACATTATGTTTAACATCCAACTGCTGTCTTGCCTACTTCTTACCTTGGATGTGCCTGCGAGTGGAAACAGCTGAGCTATTATATGATTATTTTTGAGTTCTGAGTTTCAAAATGCAGCCACAAATAGCTGTTTGGCTCTATAAAGCTAAAATGTTGGGTGTGTGTAGTGATTATTTATTGTCAGACTCTTAATCTGACTGGGGTAAGTGGGAAGCTGATGGTGGGATCCAAATACTTCCACGTTTTCAGAGACCTCAGTTCCCAAGTTGGAGATCAGGTCCAAATGTTCACAGTGATCCTTTCCAAAATGCCTAATCCCAAAGGGCGTAGCACTCCCTGCCCATCTTTGGGCCTTCAGCTCAAGTTCTTGAGTTCAGTTCCTGTCCCTGGTCATCCCATTCTGTCCCACAGAGAGGTAAGGGGAAGAAAAATCTGAAGGTAATTTGAATTGCCAGACCAATTTGTATTTTGTGTGTTTGAAATCTAGCTGGGGAGGAGGGTTTGCTCTGCACTACATTACTGTTATTTTAAAGTATTGGTTTGGGTGCTTTGGGCAGTTTCATGCTTTATTTGTAATCTTCTCAATAGATGTTTATGTGATACAGAAAACCTAGTCTAGGATTCCTGCTGCTCAGTAAAAATACAGGGATAATTGGAAAACGTCCAGCTGGGTCCAGTTTTTCAACTTAAGTCAGATCCTTGATTAGGGAGACCAAAATGTGGATGAGAAAGCCAAAGTGCACAAGTAACCGATGTCTCCAAGACACCAGACTGTCTCTGAGCACGTCTCTGGCATTGCCGTTTCTCTTGATTTATAGGAATGAGCGTGGTAACATTCTGATATTTGTTGGCAAAATGGTAACTTCTCGTGGCAGCCTCTGCAGGCTTTAGGCATCAGATCAGCAAAACAATGAACCAACTGAGCAACTCCATCTCTGCTGGATGGGACGTTTATATGTTTACTAAATTTCGAGCACATGAGTAGCTTTGTTGGCTGCTGCATTTTAAAGCACACATTTAAATGATTTACTGACCTGGGGCCTACGTGCAGATGTGAATATTAAAAATGAAAATTAAAGCATCCAGTCCAGACTGTGAATCTGAAATACATCTTTTCAAGGCAGTCATGAGGATTTAAACAAACGTTTTCCATTAAGTTTAATGGAAGATGCATGCCTTAACTCCTGTAGACTGCTTTGAAAACATCAGTTGGGTGTTCTAATGTGAAGCCCTAAATGCTGGATGTCTTTGCATTGCAGGTGCCTTCTCGGCTCTGAGGGTCTTGTAACATCTCCTGGTCACTGCTTTGCATCAGGATTCTCACTGTCCTTGTCACACGGTGTTGCCAGCCCCTGCAGTTTTATCTTTAGCTTCATGGCACGTAGTTTTATCTTAAAATAACAATTCCTCATCCTGAATCAGTACAGTTTCAGTTTCTAGTCTCATTTCTACTTAGCATGTGTTGCAGGGGGGGATGAACATTTACAGCCTTTAAATTCCTGAAGGAAGCACTTGAAACACTTGACAGCATTAACCATAAGCGCTCAGAATCCCGAGGGGAATAGGAATTTGATAGACTTGTGCATGTGTTTTTAAATCTCGAGGCTTTAACGTCAGTCTCCTGACCTGTTGCTTTGCTGGGGGGGCATTTGGTGCCAGCCTGGCACACGCAGCCTCACAGCCTCCCACATGGGCATCAACCAGACACATGCATTGGGAGACTGGCTCTGTCCTGCTGTTTTCAGCACGAACCTCAGCTGGATGACTCTCCTACCTATCTTTCTGGAAAGCACTTAGAGTTGTCCCAGCTTCTCATGTTTCTCGATGCTCTGCCTTCTTTTTAGTGGTGCTCCAGGGATCCCAGACTGGTGCAGCAAGTGTAATTTCTGTGTGCTATTTGTAGCACTGCTTTGGTTTTTTGGAGGTAAAACTGTTTTCCTTCAACTCTGCCTTTTGTTCATAGGCACGGTGCTTGAGGCAGAGCATTGCATTAAAGATTTATGTAAAGCAGGGGCTGGTCTCTGAAGCAGGAGGATAAAGCTGTGCTTCAGAATGCTAATGGAGAGCTGGAGCAGTTTGAGACGTGCATAATGCAGCACCGGTTGGCACGACCTGATGTCTCATCAGGAGAGGGAAACTTGCACCATGTTGATCTTTGCCACCCTGTAGCTTTGAGGATGGTTCACAGTTCAGTGTAGGTGAGGGAACAGAAACACCCTGCAGGCAGCCCCTGCCAGGAGCCCTGAGAATGAACGGGCTGGGAGGAGTGAAGGGGGTTTGGCTCTGGAGCTGAGGTGGCAGCAGCCACTGTGCTGAGCTCCAGTTGTTGGGAGGAAACCACAACCATGTGATTTTGTTCTCTCTCTGCCCCATCCTCCCTTTTCCAGCTGGCCTGAGCAGGATGTGGAGGTGAAGCTCAGCTTATGCTTCCTTCACTGAAACCTCTCTGATAACTTCTACAGTGGCTGAAATGTATGGAGAGTGGCCTTTCTTCTGTCTGTGCTTCCCCAGTGCTGTCTTGGTAGGGAATCCAGGGTGTCTGTCAAACATTGAGACACTTGTGAAAATTTACAAGTGCACCCAAAAGCACTGGTGTGGGTGGCTTCACTGAGTACCTGGCAGCTGCTGCAGTGCTGCTGGAAATCTGCCTTGTGGGAGAGTATGAGTGTTCCTGCACAGCTGGGAGCAGGGACTGTCCCAGCCCCATCCCCAGCAGCTTGTGCAGAACCAAGCAGCCTCTGTCTGACAGCACTAACCAGATATCCTACAGCATATGGAGCTTCCCCTGGGCTGCACAGCTGTGCACAGGAACCCACAGTACTCCTTCAGAACAGTGCTGTTTACTGCTCATGGCAGGTGCAGCTCCTGTTCCCTGCTTTGCAGGCAAAGCTCCTTCCTGTCAGGAGGCACCCAAAGCTCCCAGGGACTTGCCAGCCTTCAGCCGTGCATTAATGTATTGCTGAGCTGTTTCTTTGGCTGTAAGGGCACAACAGGAAATGGGGCTCGTATTCATGGAAATGTAATTATGTATGTTGTGTAAACTAACTAGTAAAAGTAATTCTGGAACTCATAACAGGACAAGATTTGAATACTTATTAACCAAAACAATGGCAGTTGCTGTGCAGATTGAAATAAACATCTCTATCCAATAGGAGAGGCTTTGTTGTCCCATCCTCCTTTATAGCCCTGGCAGCTGGAAATGACCATCCTGCAGGCCTTGTGTAGGAGGCTTTGGCAAATGTCTCTGCTGTGTGGAGATCCTGCAAGTTACAGGATAGAAGACTGGAACAAGCTTGCCTGCATAGGCGGTGCCCTTAGAGCTAATCTCCTGAAGATAGGATCTATATATCCCTTTGAAGTCATTCATGGAGAGCCGTAATAATGTGGAAATCTCTTGGACTGTCTCCTTCTGCCAGCAGCTCCAGCTGGGATCACAGGCCAGACTGCTGCCCTGAATGTGTGAGAAGCAAATGCTGCTGAAGGACTCTGGGCATGCAGAGGGTGGTGGTGGCAAACAGCCTTGTCAAGGGATGAGTGGGGTAGGGTTTGATTTGGGGCTGAAATGTCAGCCAGAGCAGCGTTAACAGCTCAAGTGTGAAACAGCTCTAAGCTGGAGAGCCCAAGGTGTGGTTGCAGATGGTCCTTGTGCTCCGAGCTCCCAGCTTACATCAGCTGTACGAAACAATTGCACTGCCTGTCACTGGTGTGTCAGACCCCAGGACTGAGTTGGTTTCACTAATTTCACCCTGTACCTGAATTAATGTAGTAGACTGCGACACTCTCATTTGCAGTTTGTCTTGAGGTAAGGCTTTCGCAAATTGGAAGTCCAAGCCCCGGTCTTCTTCACATCAATCATCTGCATGGAGGACACCAGCCAAGTGTGTATTTTAACAAGAACACACCTGGAGAAGAGCCTGGTGGTTTTTGCTCTGCATTTGCCAGAGGCAGGTAATGCCAGCTGATAGCTTTTATAAGGGAAAGTTCTGAGAAACTTGAGTTATTCTGGTGCAAATCAACTTGGTTGCAATGTGAGTAGAGCTATTGATAAAGATTGGCCAATGTTGTGAATCCTAAGTAAGAGGGTAGTTTTCTAGTTCTCCTAAACTGTGAAATATGAATTAAAAAAAAACCCAAATCTATTTCTTCATTTTTGTGGTCTCCATTTTTTGGCAGTGCCTGTGATGTAGGACAGCTAAATGTCACCTGACTTACCTGTTGTGTCTTCAGCAATGAATGCAGGCAGCCATGAGTTCCCAGTGACTTTCAGCATCTCTGCAAACAAGCGCTGGAAATAGCTTTGCTGATGTACAGACAATGTCGGATCTAGAACTAACAGGTTGGCAGTGACAAGTTGTTGTTTCCCAGCAGCTTTGGAGGACAGGGTATACTTGAAATAAATCTATCAGGTAGGATTTCAAATTGGCCAGGGCTGTAAGTTTATTGAGCTTATTTATGATGTGGCACCTAGGAAATGAAATGGAGAAATGTCAAGTGCTTTCAACACCAGCCAGCACAGTTTAATGCCCCCTCCCCCTCGCTTGGAGGCTCTGTCTTGGCTTCATGCCGGAAGCATATTATTGTAATAAAACACATTCACATTCTAGGTGGTAAATGGAATTTACCCAATAATTAAAACTAGAAATAAAATAAATTCATTCATCATCTTCGTCTCCATTCCCAGCATAGCTGACATTCTTACCACTATATATGGTATAAAAATGTGCACCTTGGGCTTTTTAGCTGTTCATGGTGTAATGACCAAATCCATCTGTGAGAGTCTTGGGAATTGAAGCTGAAGCAAAACCACACAAAAGCTAGATCTGAGCAGTTCCCATAAACGATGTTTCCATAGTCTCTTCTCCTGAATTTGGACTTTGGCCTGGGCTGAAGCCCGTCTTCCTTCCAGACTGCTGGTTGTTACCATTGTACAAAGAACAGCCTCAAGTTCCTCAGCTGAGTAACCATCTGTCTGCCCTCCCACACAGACACCTGAAGATGAGATAATGTTGAAAAGAAAACAAATAATTTAAATAATTTTAAAGCCTCAAATGCATCTTTCTGCAGTCTTTAAGGTTACCAGTGCATTTTTTAATGTGTTAATAGGATAGGTATATTATTAGAGGTTGTTTGCTTGTTACATTAGAATTATGCATTCAGTTTGATAGAGTTGTTTCATAATTGTGCAAAGGGTCTGTGCAAATGCACAAATAAATTGGATTCAGTCCTGAGGGCCAGCAGCCCTTCTGCAAACCTGGGGACTGGGAAGAGTGACGTGAGCCCTGCAGTCTGCTTTGCAAGTTATATCTCTTTGTGCAGTCTTACTGAGTAAAGCCTTAGTAAGCAGTCATATAATCCAGTACAAGCAGCACAACTGAGCACAGCAATTTCTTTTCAGAGGAGTGCTTGCTAATATTAGGATAAACTTATACAAAATAGAAAAATTAAGACAACTTTGAAATGAATCCTGAAATGCAGCTAGAGGGATCTTGGATTAAAAACCTCTTGTGTGCTGCTTTATGAACAAACAACTTCATCCATGATAGATTGTGAGCCCTGAGCGTACATAACAAGGCAATTAAGAGAAAGCACAGTCAATGGAATACTATTGCATTATCTTTTTGTTTCACATAAGTCCTGTATCTCCTTCCCACTGCCAGTTTGCTGTAAATTGCACCTTGTCATTAATAGGATTATTGATAACTCCGCCAAACAGAGCTTCTGCAGAATTTAGTGTTTGCTAAAATGCCTCCTTCACCATTTAAAAGTGTTACTAATATGCTTTAAACATAAATCTTGTACATTTAATACTCTAGGTTACAGCCAGCAGCAAGTAGAGCTCTGTGGATCACTAAAGCTGGAAGACAGGGACGCATGCCTGCTGAGGGATGCGGTGTGTCCAGCTGGTGGAATTTTTTTCAAGTCTGTAAATGCTTCAAAGTAAATCTGCCCTTCCCCCATGGGGCACATTCAGGGGTGAATTCCACCCTGGATAAACTGGCTTGTGCCACGATCGAATGTTCACCAGACAAGTGGCATTTTCCTTGCTTTCACCTTCTCCTGCAGCTTCCTTGGAGGCAGCAGCTGTGGTGCAGGTGGCCCCAGGCTGTGCTGCTGGTGTTGGCTGTGTGGGTGGCTTGTGCTGGCCTTGGCCATAGGGACACAGTGATATAGGGACACACAGGGACACAGGTTCAAAGTCTGATGGCCTCTGGGTCAGCTGAAGGATGTGGGTTCACATCCAGCAACTCAAAGCTCTTCATCTCCTGCCAGCAGTGGGGCTGCGTGTCACACGTCACACGCTGTCCCTCGGCCTGGACCCAGGGTGCAGGGCATGGGCTCATTTGGGGATAAAAGACAGAATTGTGGCTGGAACATTCTCCAAACCACTTTTCTTTGCTGAGCAGCATCACATCTCTGCAGCTTGGGTCTGGGTTTCAGCCAGCTGCTTCCCGCCCTTTGTCATCCTGTCCTGTGAGGGCATCATCGTGGCACCTGCAGTGTGGCTGCACAGGGAAAAGGACAAGGGCCAGTGGTGCTGGGTCTCCTCTGCCCTTTGACAGCTCCCCAGATCCTCCCTGCATGTTGTGGTCCCACAGGTGCTGAGTGGGATTCCAGAGCAGGGCTTGATAGTAAAGGTGCCATTGCCCATCACTCCTGTTTATTAGGAAGAGTTATGTTGCAGGATTATCCTGGACTACTTTGCTCCTGCTGGGAAGCGCTTTATTACTGACAGGTCTGAAAGCTGCAGAGGATTTGTAGAAATGAAGATAAATGATTCTCCCATCTCTGGTGAGAGCCAGAGATCATCTGTCTCTGCTTTTGGTGTCCCACCTCCAGCTTCAATCCTGTTGTTGTCTGGACCATGAGCTCGTTCAGGTGGTCATTGCTGCACCCCATGTGCCCTGTCTCTGTGTAGTACTCTAGTGCACAGTCCAGCTCAGACTGAAATAAGACAACCGGATTTAATTGTCTTTTGCTGGAGCTGTGTGGTGTCAGTCTGACATCGTACCAAGACACAAACAGACGTGCTGTGGTACCATCCTGATGTTTTCAGGACAGTGACCAAATTCAGGCCAGGCGAGGATGGTGCAGAGCAATTCCTTGACATCTTCATTACCAGTGTGGTGATGTTCAGATACTGTTGGAGTCCGTGGCCTGCATGGATTTAGAGCAGTGATCACTATGTGCTCCTGTGGTCCCTTCTCTAGCCCATGTAGAGCAGCCATTGAGGCCTCCTGCTCAGTCATTTAGAAGATGGTTGTTCTTGCAAAGCAGCAGTTTGTCAGACTGTAATTTTAAAATTACATTGTGTTTTTCTAGGACTTGGCAGAACTTCTCTAGGACTTTTAAAATAGTACACCAGAAAAGCTCATTCCTGGTGCAATAGAAAATGAAAATGAGGAAGAGTGATTTGAAATGAACTGTTTGCTTGGGAGCTGGGTTTTTGTTTTGGCTTTTTCTAAGAGAATGCTGCCTGAAACTCTTGCTTTTGAAGATCTATTCGCATGCTGAAATGCAGGGTTCCTACAGATCAGCCTGGCTGGTGTTTTAGAGGTTGAGTATTTGTTGACTATTTCAGTGATCTTGTCGGTGCACAGCAGTGGTGTCTCACAGAGGAGGGCTGCAAGCATGCCCTGAGATAAATTGATTCAAAAGGTAGGCACTGCCTCTTGGCTGCTTTAATTCTCCTCCCGCCAGGTTCACTGTGCTGGTGTGATTGCAGCACACACCAGGCTGGAGTTGCCATCTTTCACTGGGTGACAAGGACAAACATCTTTGCCTTCAGAGAGACTGAAGGTTTCTCTGTTGTGTGTCAGTGTGTCTGGGGAGCACGTAACTGCATGTCACCTGTGACAAACGCAGCATGAGAAATAAGTCTGCTGTGGGTTAAGAGCCTCTATCTGGAGGTTATGTGGCTGTTATGCTACTAAATGTCACTTTAACTTACAGAGTCTCACTCCAGCCTTATTTCTCAGTGCTTCGGTTGGTGAGCGCGTGGTTTTGTTGCTGCTCCTCATGGAGTGCATAACTCAGTGTGAGTAAAGACACCCATCTGAAACCATAATATACAACTACATTAAGCCCCATTAGTTAAGAGTCAGACTGGTTACAAACGAGGGTAAAATGCCCATTTCATTGCTGCATCTGTCTCTTCTCTGTGTGTGTTTAATTCTTTGAACAAAGGGTGGGGAATTAAGAGACACCTCTGTAATACATTTGGTGCCATTTTGAGCCAGCCCAGGTCTAGGAGAGCAATTGTATTTTAATCATCTCTGTGAGTCATCACAAAAAGTGCCAGCTCAGGTTTGATTGCTGAGATCGCATTGTTGCTGAAGTGCGAGACGTGGAGTAGAAGGAACACAACGTGGTATTTAGCTGCAAGACTGAGCTCAAGATGCTGACAATTTGAAAAAGCTCGGTTTTGACTTCGTGTGCCAAGCAAATTTACTGTCGGAAGAACACGCTGGCCACGCAATGATGTCATTTTCATAGAGTCACTTTACAGATGGTGCCCATAGCTCAGCAGAAGGCTTGGTCTGAATACAAAGACCTCTTCAGGATTCTTCTAAGTCTCGTGGTTGGAAGAAGGCCAGTACTGATGTGATACTGAAATGCAGGTAGTGAAGCTGCTCATCCGGTAAAATTCCTGCCTGAACTCACTTGCAAATCAAAAGTGTCATTGAACTGCCTAGAGAAGGTGAAAATTATCAAAGACTTGCAGATGTGCGAGAGAGGAAAAAATATCTGAGGATTCTACAGAGGCTGAAGACATGGTGCTGGACCAAACCCTTTCTTTGTGGAAGGGTCATTTGGAACTTGGAAGCTCCTGGAGGCTTTTGTAGAAACGAGCATTGAATAATGATGGACTGAGCTCCAGAGTAACCTCTTGACTCTGTCTTCTCATGTTGTGTGGTGTGGCAGTGAAGAGGAATGAAGAGCTGGTGTGACATGAAAAGCTTTAAAAGTGGGAGATTTGGGAATTTTGAAATTGAGTTCTCACAGAGAAGTCACTCAGCTGGAAAAATGGACTACAGTCCTGAAAAATGGTGGTGAACTGTACCAGATGTGAGATGGAACTTTTTTCCCCCCAGGTAATTGTGGTAGCCATCTAAATGCTCACTATGGTAATACAAATTTTAAACAAGAAAGCAATTATATATTTATGAATGGCAGGCACACACTGAAAAATGCCCTGGACAATCAAGAAGAATGTTGGTCATTAGTGTGGTAAAAGATGTATAATAGGCTAAATCACTTAATTTCCCCCACA
Source organism: Machaerirhynchus nigripectus (assembly GCA_013397975.1). Taxonomy (NCBI): domain Eukaryota; kingdom Metazoa; phylum Chordata; class Aves; order Passeriformes; family Dicruridae; genus Machaerirhynchus; species Machaerirhynchus nigripectus. Next base: position 39,176 of record VZRQ01006835.1, on the reverse strand, counting down.
TTTCCGGATTTGGCCAGTGGGAAAGATTTCACTGAAACGATCACAAAACAGACTGAGATAATCTTGGCCAATATCCTCCTTTTTGACAAAACAGATTCTAATAATAAAATCCTGCGTTTGATCACTTATCCCAGTGAAAGGCTTTTCATGGTCCTTCCTTTTTACACTGTTTAATAGGCGGTAGCACCACTGCCAACCAGCCTGGAGCAGGAAGGGAAGGAGAGCTTTGTGCTGGCCTTGGCAGGAAGGTCAGGGCACAGATCTGGCCAGAGTGCAGTGGCATTTGCAGAGACCAGCTGGGGGCTTTGTTAAATGTGTGGGATGGAAGTGAATGGGAGCACTGGTGTGAAGGGGGGTATCTTCACAGATATCTCCATTTAGAAGATAGTTCTTGAACAAAATGCTTATTACAGCATGGAGGGCACTCACATGTGGGTGAACTCCTTGTATTTCCCAAAAAGGCTCCCAGGCCAGGACTGACAGGGACTCTTGGCCCCACTGAGATACACGGAGCTCTCCAGGTGAGCTGATGTGACTGCAGGTGTGCACTGCTGAGCAGATATATAGCTGTACGTCTCTGCTTTTGGACATTGCAGCTTCTCTGGAGTTTAAACTGCTAAACCTCTTTGAAGAACTTAAATATCCAGAGCTCTGTCTAAAACTGAATTATGTCTTGTCCTGTTCATGTAGCACAGCGTGGTGTTTTCGAGCAATCTCTGAGTTGCTGGGTTGTTTGTTTTTTTTTCACGGACTATTAAAAGGCACCCAATTCTACCATGTTGTTTTAAAGCTTGAGTATTTCAATTTTGTGGATATTTTAAGCAGGGATCCTTGAAATCCCTAAGAAACCAGCCTGTTTCTCTGAATCCCAGGCATGTCTTCTGAAAACACTGTAAATGTCATAAGAAGCGATTTCACTGTGCGGCTGCCCAGAGCAGACATATTGATGTTATTTAGCCTTCACTTGCCAAGTTGAGTGTTAGGATTGGGTTTTCACATGCGAGGCAGCTATCGGCTTTTCAGATAGCCATATTTTCATAAGCTGCATTTGGCTGTCACACCTTCTCCTGTAGTTTCTTGATATGCAAACAAGTCTCAGTTATATATGCTCCTGGTGTATAAACTGATATCCCTGAAGAGTTCCTGATTATCCTTCCATTAACTTTTACTCTCCTCTGTCTCCCTCGGGGAGGTACCAAGTAGTCTTTCCTCCATCATGGGTTTCCAGCTGGTTACCTCCCCGCTTCCCTCCTAAATAGATTCTCTCAGTAGGGAAGTACAGTCTGTGAAATTTCAGTGCCATCTAAAAGTACAGCAGGGACAGCTGAAATGGGAATTTGAAAATCTGAAGTGCAAGGAGAGCATACTGGATCTGAAGGTGCCCTCCCAAAGAATGGAATAACCATACACCATGTCTACGTGCAGAGTTGTAGTGAAGCCAGGAGCAGGGACTTTGTTGTTCGTACGTGGTGTTTCAGCTCCTCAGCTGTACTGCTGGAAACTTAATGAAGGTTTGTGTGAGGCTCTGCCATTTTTACATTTTCTGGTCTAATTAGTATTGTTTCCAAACCAACATTCAGCCCCACTTCTTGGTTTCACTCAACCCTGCACACTTCACAACATTCCTCGCTTCCACAGTTTTCCCTTTATGGAGTTCAGATTGTTTCTCAATAGGATTCCCATACCCTGTGTCCATCATAGCTGCAGCTGGGGCCACCATAGCAAAGCATTCAGCAATGAAATCTTCACCTGTCCTTGTCCATCCTCCTGCAAACTCAGGCAACAGTAAATGTTGGTGTGAGTACAACCTGAGTCCTGTTCCCAAAGACCGGGTCCACGGAGGGTGTATTGCACTGGGAACCCACCCATGCAGGTTTTTGCACATGCTGCTGGTTTGACCCCTAATCTCTATGATTATTTAAATTCTAAGTATTCCTAAAATAGTCCTTGAGGCCACTCTGTGCTATCACATATTCCTACTTGGTTTATATCCAGTTGACAAAGGGCTGTGTGTATCTTCTAGTTACTGCCTTAAATTGAGCATAAAGCAGAATTCTTGTCAATATTCTTTGTTTGCAGCAGGATGCTGGCTCAGCTTCTTTAGAATTATTCAAACTGAAATAATTATTTAGTTGACTAAATGTTTCGAGACAAGATGCACATTTCTGGTTTTGGTATTACCACTCTTAGAAAATTTGCAAATACCAGAGACTAGGTTTTTAAATGTGATCTCTAACCTTGTTGCTGTAAATACTGATGTGAGCCATCAGTTGCATTTGGGGAGCAAAGGTGACTCCCCTTATCCACATGAGCAGAAGCATACTTGTGGAATACTCACACTGATTTCAAGAGCTTTTTGAGGCCACAGAACAGAATTAAGGTGGCAAGAATATGGCCCCGGCAATGAGGTGATGCCGACCTAATTTGAGCAAGTGATTTATCTGATTTCCCATGCAGAGTGGAAAGTCAGGGGTTTTCTTCAATTGCATGTATAAATCTACAGGCTTGAGAGATTACAGGTGACATTAGACTCTTCCTTTTGCAAATACTCCATGTTTGCATATCTGTAGATGCATAGTTTAACCAGAAATTCCCCGTTTAAAGTCCTGTGTCTGTGTCTGTCTGCGCAGGTCTGGAGCCTGAGAAGATTAAGTAAGGGTGAGACATTTAGCCACAGGGTGTACAGCTCTGGTGTACATTCAGATTTTGTATCAGCCAGTTTGTTATATTATTAAAATAGTACAATTTTGTAACAGTGAGAGTTGCTCCTTTTAAAACCTCACTGTTCCTCAAACAATATGCAAAGTAAAGGATTGAATATAGTTGTTATATGTTGGGTGCTATCTGTAGACACAAATTGGGCTTTTCACTGTCCCTGTACAGCATATCCTTTTCCAAGCACTCCAGAGGGGTGTCTGTGTCCCTATCTGGGCTGCCTAAGCCTTAGGCAAGCTGCTGCCCTGCAGCCTTGGAGGCTGGGGGGAAGAAAACCCATGTGGTGTTGTTTGGGGCTTCTCAGAGCACCAGAATAATGAGTAATTAAAGCTCTGTGCCTTCTGACGGGTCACATATCTTTTTGATCTATAGGATTTGCACCCTTGACACCATCTTCTGCAGAGCACTTCCAAAAAGTATGGAATGAATGTAGATTATGTGGGAAATATCTCAGTAGTGTGCTCACACAGCTCGAGTCAGCACAGTCTCCCACTGTTAACTGGACATGTCCTTTATGGAAATTGGCTTTGTAGCCGACATTTCAACTGCTGAAGAGTTAGGAGGTCAGCAAGTGCAGTTCAGAATTTAGCTCATTTTGTGTGTATCTTGGACCACGTTCACCCCTGGGTTTTATACCACAAAAATCAGTGGAATGATGCCAAGAAAAAATTCATGTCCTAATATTTAGAATCAGCTCCTCTGACGCGAATGTAATTTCACTGAGCTCCCTACCATAGCTCTAGGAACGGTTCTGGTGCTGGTTCCTGAGGGTTATGATGTCTGCATGGGCACTGAGAATCACTAACAAGAGCAGGTTTTGGATGGATATTAAATCTCGTGCTTCAGGGTACGAACTATTCTCCTAACTCGGGAGCAGAAAGGAGCTGCCGTAGTGGGCAGAGTGTTGTATTTCTGCTCCCTGCAGTGCTCTTGCCTGTCTAAGATGCACCCAGTGGTGGCCAGCATGAGAGGCGGGTGGGTGAGCTGGATGGACCACGGGCAGTTCCCATGTTTCTCTGAGAGCAGATTGTTGATCCCAAAGCTGGGGCATCACATTGCTGCTTTGACTGGAAGCTAAGAACTAATGTCTGCAGTCATTTTTAATGACAGACTTCTAGCAGTGATCACAGAATTGTCTTGCAGAGTTAATTTCGGCTAATGAGCAATTAGTCAGCTCAGCAGTGACTCTCCCTTGCCCGTGTCCCCTGGGGAAGGGGTGGTCAGGGCTGAGCGTGGTGCTTCCCTGGGGTGTTTCCCTGGGGTGTCGGGAGCCTCAGCATGTGGGCCCAGCACCTTCACCTGCGCTGCTGCTTGGGCTGCAGCTCAGATTTCCTCCTTCTGAAGCAGACGGATTTATTTTCCAGCTACAGACTTGCAGTGTTATCCTAAATGTCAGCAGTCTCTTCTTTCTTTCTTTTCTTTTTTAAATACTTAATGCAGCCAGAGAAAATCTGTCAGCCGAAGACTCCTTGCCTGCCCAAATGAAGGTTGAACTTGTATGGGCTTGAGCATATTCCAGCATGAATGTGCTTAAATTTGGGGACAGCTACAGATGATGCTGCTGCCTGGGCTCGTGCGGGAGGCACGGGGCTGCCTCGGGTCACGCTGTGGCAGCGGGTGGTGGGACTGGGAGCAGGCACAGATGGTGCTCCAGAAGGGGAAATCCAGAAGCTCACGAGCTCATTTCTTTTAGGGAGACGTGTCCATATGTCACCCATAGAGGATGAGAGCCTGCTCATCAGTCTGGAGCACTCTGAGGCTGCTGGGATGAAATAACCTGAATCTATGTCTACGCTGGAGCCTGGTGCTGGCTGTGCTGATGGAGCCCCTGTGCTCTGTCAACCCTCCCTGCCAGGGAGGGAAGTCCTGAGTGTCTGAGTGTTCAGTGCCCCTCCTGCCCAGGGCTGAGAGGGGGACTTTGCTAGGGAGGCTGCAGGGCTGGATCCATCACTGACAGGATCAGCTCTGACCTCTCAGTTTTCCTGCCCACAGTCCTGTGCACAGCTCCTGGAGCTGAGTTGAGGCTCGGGGATGTGAGCACCATAAATCAGGTGCTTGGTTGTCTGTCCCCTCAGCCAGGCACTGCGCACCAGAGCACAGAGATGCTCCACACAAAGGATGCCTTGCAGCGGAACATAAATCTCGGGGATGCCTCCAGACCCTGGCAATTGGCACAAATGTCTCTTAAATTTTTGTTCCTAATCAGGTAACTGAGCATTGCTTGAATACAGTGTAATGAACAGTGGTGATAAATCGACCTTGGTGACAGTCAGAGCTTATGCTGCTCTTCAGAATGTGTTGATGTTTTCCGAGATAAAAATGAGACCCTTTTCCATTTAATATTTCAGCAAATCTGGGGAAGAAAAGAGGTCAACAGAAATGCTGTCCCACTCAAACTGGAGCAGTGATAAGGAAGTTACTTGAATTTCTGTATTTACATATTGAGGAGGAGGGGTACACTTACATAAATGTGTGTGTCTCTATATAACTGCATTTACGTATGCAACACCCAAAATACATCATTATGCATTCGTATTCACATGTGGAGTCTGTCTGAGGATGTATGTGTATGTATAAAAATATGATTTATAGGTTTTTAAACCTCCCTGACAGACTCCAGGAGAACAATTTCTAAATGTATGCCAAGATTTTTGACTAAGAGACAGGTTGCAGTAGGTGCTAATAAATGAAAGAACTGCAGGTAAAATGTTGTGACATCCACCTCTCTGAACAACCTGCAGAGCGCTGGCAGAATCATCAAACCGAGCTGAGAGTAATCAGCAGGGACTGATAAAGCTGCTCTTGTAATTATTTGTTTGATATACAGCTTTCCTTCTTCCTTCTGCATAAATAGCAGAATTGCTTTGCTTAGTGTGGGAGGTTTTTTTATTCCTGTCAGGGCTTGTTCTCACCAAGATGTCATGAGAGGAGGACTGAGATCTGCATTTTTGTTTTATTTACGGGCTTTCCATTGTAATTCTGACAGCATGCGGTGGAGACAGCATTCATTTAGCTGGGGAGAGGCGTCCTCACTCCTGCGAAGCTGTCGGGTGTTGCGGGGGCCAGACTCTGCCATGCTGCTTTTAAGCCTCTCTGATTCCTCCAGGTTTGGCCTGGAAGAAGCTATTCCTGGGAGGAGGCGGCTGCTGAGGTCTGAAGGCAGTCGTGATGCTGTGCTCGTGTATTTGGATATTAAACACAATTCCCACAGCAGCTTTCTTGTTTTTAAGTGTGAGTTTGATGATGCCACAGCCCAGGCTACCCAACAAAACCACACAGCCCTGCAGGTTGACAAGTGTTAGTTATCCTTAAATAACTTCCTCCTCTCACCACTTCCACTACTGAAGCAAGAAAATCCAAGCATTGACTGATTTCCAGGCAGTCACAGTGGTGGTCCGTCAGCGACGACTGAACTAAGCCAAAAGGCTCCTGTTGATGTCAGTGGTTTCTGGGAATGCTGCCTGCATGGTTTTGTTCCGGGATTTCCCTCTCTGTCCATGCCTGGTTGAGCTCTGACTTCACTCAGGGCAAAGTTTGCAATTTTGTGTTTAACAAAAGGTACAGTAATTCATTCCCACCCTAAGCACTCTCATTTTCCTTTTGCCATTTATGTTCTATTTAGCCTCTTTCTTTCCTTAAAAAAGTGAGGAAAGGGATAAAGGATAATTCCTAAGCAGAAAAAGAAAGGATAACTTCTGCTTTAAAAAAAAAATTCTGTACACCAGAATAGTTTTTATATCGTCTAAGGGTTCTACCAGGATACCAGGAACTCAGGAGGAAAGGGAGGCGTAAGGGGAGAGAGAGGCACATTAGAGCAGAAAATAGATTTCCTAGCCTAGAGAGAGAAATCCAGACTGCTGCCTGTGGCATGCATTTGAATATTGTCAAGGGCATCTGGAATATGTTGATAGCCGTTCTCCTAATAATTCTAAAATTCTGCTAATGATGAGGCACAGATTTGCCACCGGCCGTGTCTGCCACGTGCACACACAGCACTGGGAAAGGGTCTGAGACATCAGAGGCTGCGTCGCTCTCCTGGCAGGGTCAGCACCTACTCCCTGTTACTCAGGAGAAATACTTCAGACTTGAACCAGATTAATGAAAAGAGAAATTGCTCTGAGACTAAGAAAAAAAGCTTTACACCCGTTGCAGTGTTGTGAGGGGTTGTTCTTGAGCGATTACAGCTCATCCTTTCAATTCCTTCTGATTCCAGGCAATGATGGCATTTTAAGATAAATAACGTGTTCATGGCTCTGCTTGTTATTGAAGGGCTTTTATTATTGCTGATGTTACATGAAAAAGAAAGTTATTAAAAAAATGTGGCACTAACAAATTGAAGCCCCCAAGGAACTGTTGCCTGAATGGGATTTTGATTGGAGTTCAATTTAATTGGCCATAAATCTTCTCTTTTCTGATTTACATTCTACTTCAGACCAGTCTACCAAATTTGTGATAATCAGGTTTTCATTTTTCTCTATTGAGCAAAATACTCTGACATGAGCATAAACAGAAATATTCCTTCAGCAAGGTGACCTTGTTCTTGCTTGCACTGTGCTGGTAATTGATTTAATGCCTCCTTACCTATAAATTGGGCCTCTTTCTGAGGCATGTCCATCAGATTTCGAGGTAATTGGTTAGCATGGTTGTTTTTCTGACTGCAAGATATTTCTCATAAACCTCTAGTACAAGATCATTTTACCTCTAGGATCATTTTACCGACATGATGGAATAAACTCAGCAGGCAAACGTACACTGGCTCTGCTGCAGCTTTGAATGCACCTATGTGCATTTCTTGGAGAATTACAAAAATCTTGTTCTAGCCTGGAGTAAATCTGTGGAGTTGTAGAGCTCAGTAATTTCTGTGGAGTTCAATTTTGCAGAAGAAAAAGAAGAGAAGTTTTCCAGGCACCCTGAGGCTCCTCGGTCACCTCCCCTGCTCTGAAGTGTTGTGCACCACAACACATCATAGAGCTGTCCTGTCCTGTCCTCTCTGCTACTCAGCTCTCCTTCCCTTCCTTTACCCAAGGTTGCTTTTTGTGACTGCTGGTTTAGATTTGTGAGTTTTCCTTCCCTTCCTCTCATCAAAGAAGGCTCCACCGGGTGAACTCTTTAGGGAAGTGATATGTGTGGGCAGATGAGTAAGAGGTGAGAACCAGGTGGGATCAAAGGAAACAGAATTGTCATCTAATTCTGATTAGATATCCAAAGCCATAAATTCACTTGCTGCTCTTGCAGTCTCATTCATGGGAATCTCAGTAAAGTCCTCAGCTGCTGCAAGGAGTGGGTAGGAAAGGGGAGGGAACCTGCATTGAGATATAATCATTATTATTGAGATTGGAGAATATTGCAGTTAAATAAATATTTACCCCACTTTTCTTATCCCTTGTGCTTCATTTGTGTTTCTAACTCATGTAGAGACTTCACTATATTGCTCATTTAACCATTTGCAACAGTACTGGGGTTGACAGTTTAAGTTTTCAGCAATCTCACAACTTCATGGGCTGTACATTGAATGTTTTAGGGCCTGATGAAAAGGTGGTAAGAAAGTTACATCTGCTACCAGTTTCTTAATTACATCAGCATCAAATACATTGAGTTTGTTAATGCCAGGTACTCTTGCTGAAAATACATTTATAACCATGGCCTTGGAAACAGGAAGCAATTACTTTGCGGTGGTTTTCCTTTTGTATTCCGAAACACCAGAATTCTTTTCTCCTCTTTCCTCTGCTTCCCTCCCTACAAAAGAAGCAGAGAAAAATCTGAATTTTAACTTGTTATGATTATCTTCTGAATTTTTTTTTTGTCAGCAAAGATGACTAGCTGGAAAATTACTGAATGTAAAGAAAAATGAGCATCTGTTACTGAAGTTTCTGCTGAGCTCAGTGGTATTTAGGGCTTGTGTGACAGTGGTGGGCAGGTACTGAGGCTGATGAGACCTCAGTGTGTCTTGTGCTGTCCTGACAGGGACTGTGGACAGGGCTTGTTGTCCTTATAGTGGTGGCTCGGTAGTAGACTTGGTTACTAAAATTGGTCAAGATGTTTTTCCAAAATGTTTTACTGGGAGCCCTCTTCCTTTAGCTATGGTTTTGGTGATTGTTTTATCAGAAAAGACTTTTGCAGGATTGAGATGGGATGGGAGTTGTCTCCTATCTTGGTTCCCGACTCACTCTGGATTAGGTATGTTTGTTAAAGTCTGTGCCTTGCCAAATTGATGCTTGACCTTGGGTCTCCCGTACGCTTGGTTTGCCCCCTGCCCATGCTCCCTGAATGCTGGCTTGCTTGAGTGACACTGGAGCCTCCCTCATGGCATAGATGGATACCCCAGCCTCCACACCTTCCCTTACCACCCTCACTAGCTCCTGTAGTTCTGCTGGGAGATTGACAAGATCTTGTGTCTTTCGTCCCTGAAGTGGGAAGGCTTTTATTTATTTGGTTAATTCGAAAGTTAAGTGGGTGGGAAGATAAGTCGGCAGCCCTGCTCCTGTCGTCACATGGTACCAGCTCTTGTTTCCCCTTGAGAGAGGCAGAGCAGATGGAAGGCAGAGATGAAATGAAGATCAAAAATAAACAGTGTGATTAAGCTTTTGATAAAGGATAAAACACTTACCACATCAAAGGCGCTGAAAACCACATTAAATGTTTCCTGAACATTTCGTGTCCACGTATGCATTAAGTGTACTTGCCATGGGACACTTGGAACAGCAAGTGGTGGAGCTGGGGGGTGCTGGTGGGCATTTACCCTCGTGGCTGTGCTGCAGGTCACCTGCCTGGCCCAGGAAGGCGGAGCTGGCAGCCTGCAGCCGTCCACTGGCACCTTGAACCTCTCTTGCCGCAGATCAGCGGGTCTGTGTTTTGTGCATGCTTAGGGCTCCTTTAAGCCTCCTCAGTCTTCCAGGTTTGGGCACTGTTTTTCCAGAGGTTTCAAGGCACTTGCAGATGTAGATCGATGCGGAGTTTGTGGGTACCTTTTCTCCCAAGCATTGGTGATCCATTGGTTCCATGCTTTAGCTCAGTGAATCAAGTCCTGAAATATTTTTGTGTAAGCAGAATCATTTGTAGTGAGAAGTGTCTATTCCTCTTTTCATCACTGTGTTGAAATACTGAGCAGTGCTGGCCAGTGGAGAAAGATGAAAAGGTGTATATTGCCATTATTTTTAAAATGGTGGTGTTAACTGCTCTGGTGTTAACTGCTGGTGGACATAATATTTTGGTAAAATTAATGCAAAATGTTACCAGCCCAGCCCTGCAGCATTTCCTTTTTCCAGGTAGTGCTGAGTCCAATCTGCTTTTGTTTCCAGTTTATCACCTTGTTCTTCTGTAGGCAAGGAAGGAGGCACATGCCCTGCCTTCTGCCACATGGGAGGTTCTTTGTAACAGAGACCAGTCCCAGAAACAGTCTGCCCCTGGATTTTCCTTTTGGTTGTTTTAACCAGTGCAGAAACATTTTCCTGTCTCCCAGTCTCCGCCCTTCAGAGCACAGAGGTAGTTTAAATGCCGTGTGTGTGCAGCCACCTCTATCATCAGTCATTTTGTATGTTGGAGGTAGAAGTTTGCCCTTCACCAACATCTCACCAGCAGCACTTCCTCCAGAGCACCATTTATCAACTGAAATTGGCATCTGATTTGCTTCTGAAACGAGAGGAACAGCAGAACATTGTGTGTTGAATTGGTTGAAAGTTCATGGAAGCAGCTGCTGAATGTTCATGTCCTTAAATCTCATTGACTTCAGGTTAAGTCCAAGAGGTTTTCAAGTGAGGTTTCGAGTCATTTTTACCACAATCAAGCTGTTGTTTCCAAGAAAAGTGGAAAAAACTTCTTACATCAAGATGGGCTTCTTTACAAATATCTAATAATGTGGACTCAACTCTTACTTGCCAGGCTTTATATTAAAAAGCTCAGAAATGGGGCAATACTTGAATGGAAATATGTGTGTTAGAATCACAGAGAAGCTAATCAGAAGGGACCTCTTGTGGTCATTAGTCCAAGCTCCCGCTTGAAGCAGGGCTTGAAGTTTGCTCAGTCTTGTCTAGTTGAGTTTTGAAAGTCTCCCAGGATGGCAATTGAACATCCTTTCCAGGTCACTCTTCTGATTTCATACAGGGCTCAGGGGATGATTTTCTCTTCAGTTGGAATTTCTCTGCTGCAGCCTGGGGGTGCTGCCTGTCATCCTGTCACTGTGCTCTTCGGGGAAGGGTCTGCCTCTGTCTATGGTGCCTGCCTTTTCCATCATCCAGAGAGTTCAATAAGACAAATCTCCTTGGTTGTTTGCTTGTTTGTTTTCCTCTTAGTGCTTCCCTTGTTGTTTTTGTATTCTGTGAGTGATTGACAGAAGAACCTTGTCTGTGTATTTGGGATCTTTCAAAGAAAGATCTTGTTTCTGTTCAGTACTCTTGAAAAGAGAACTTTGGAAATGTATGAACAGAACCAGAAGTTAGGTGGTGCAAGCAGAGAAGTCCCTGTCCTGAATTCATGTCTGCCAAATGCTAATGCTAGTTATTTTCAAGCTTAGTAGTGCAAGAGGCTTTTATCCTTTGTACAGCTGGCCTGCTGTGAACGTAACAGTATCAGTAAAAGCGAGCAAAAAGGCATCTGTTAAAACCTTCAAGTCATCTTTGGTGGCAAGTAAGGTGACAGTCATGCACCAGCTCAGATATGACACAGGCCTTGCCTGAAAACTTGAGGTTAGACCAGGAACTTCATAATAAAAAAGTCAGATTTAATTTCTTGACAGTACCCAAGACAGATGTCCCAGTGACAGTTGTACAGCTGTTTTATTTCCTTTTAAAAAATGTAACTTTTTCTTAAAAAGCATTACCTCGTATTTCAGCAAGATTTCTCATTTAATAAGATGCAAAAGTTCAGGCAATATCCTGTTTAGATGGTTTCTATTTGATAATAAAAATGGCATTGACAGTGAGGGATTGCACTGAATAAATCATTACTTGTGAGTTCTGTTTTATGCTGCAGCCAGGATATGTCCTGTAAGTTCACAGCTGTTTTAACTTTTTCTTTTCCTCATCTAGACAGCTGTATGTCCATGAGATTTATTTCTTGATCTGTGTGGACATGATATCCTTCTTGGGATTATTGCCATAGAAACAAGCCATAACATAGAGTGTGTTACAAGTAACAAATGGGATTTGGCAGTCCTTCCCATTTACTACACAGAGTCTGAGCTATGTAGTACAAAAAGCAGCAATTACTTGCTCTCAGAGCTTTATTAACAGGCACATCTGCACATTCATTAAAACTAGATGCTTCATCTTCCATCCTGGCTGGGATGGCATTTACATATTCTGGTCTTTAAACCAAAATCCAGCATCTAGTTTATTTTCCAGTCAAGGTAGGAATGGTCAGGTTTGACATTTTGGTTCCTTTTGTTGGTTTCAAATCCCAGAGGCAGCCCATGTGAGTCTCCCAGAAGGCGATAAGTGGTCGAACTGCTGGCTCCAGGGAATGATCCCTCCTTAGAAGGATGAAGTCACCCAAGTTTTGCTTGTAAATCCTTATCTCCCACAGAGCTGGGACTCAGCTCCCAGCCTCTCCCAGGGCCTCACACCCTGCCTGGCTTACAGGAATGATTCCCTTCTCCTCCTCGGTGGCCCAGGGTGGCTCTGAGCTGGCGAGGTGCAGCAGCCTGAGCTGGGGGAGTAGATGGGTTGTGCCAGGCAGGGAAGGGTTTTTTTGCAGGAGTGAACACAACAAGCTGTACCTGGAGGCTGAGCTGACTGTGAGTCACAGCACATCTGCTGATATACATGAGGGAGAAAGGCAAACTCCAAATTCTAAGCCAAATCCATGGGTCAGCTTTTGAAATTGTATGGGATAGTAGAGGCAGAAAAGCAGAGGGAACAGAATACAGAAAAGGCCAGAGAAAACCCAAGGTGTGTCTGCTGGCTGTGTGTGCCCGAGCTCCGGCAGTGCTGTCCCCATGGCCCTGTGCCTTCTGCCGTGGGAGGTCAGTGCTGGCTCAGCAGGGCACACGGTACAGATCTTGCTTGGCCCTGGTGCTCTTCTCTTATCTCTTTCCTATCCTCCCTTTTATGAGGTAAAATCAAACATGGAAACAAATAGGTCACTGAGGGGTCCCTTGCTCTGGATGATGCATTTGCAGACCTGGAAGGGAGCACACACTGTTCTTTTCCCTGTCCATGTCCTATAATGCTGCCTCTAGCTGAGAGAACAGCAGCTTCCAGGGGGGATTTCAGAGGCAGCTGCAGATGCTTTAAAGCTCTCAGGGAGAAATCTCTCATCCCTCTACAGCAATTCAAAACCAAAACAACTTTGCTCAACAGGAGGAGCATTCGAAGCTGATTGTAAACCACGAAATCAAGACGAAACCTAGAATGCAACCTGAAAAACCCAGAGAACTGAAATATAGGGAGCTTGAAACTGGGCTACATGCTCAGACTCTGCCTTGGCCTCCTTTTCAGAAGTGCTGAGGACTGTGCAGTTCCAGTGAAGGTGATGAGTGCTCAGGATCTCTTTGAAACATTTATTTAGTGCCTAAGTATAGATCTAGGACTGACTAACTTCAGGCTCCAAATATAGTTCAGGTGTCTGCCTTCTCACTCTTCCTCATTTCTCTTTTCCCTGCTATTTAATCTCTTCATCAGCTCCCACATTCTGTTTCCTCCAACTCCCTTAACTCTTCCATCCTCCCCCATTTGACTTCTGCTCCTGTTTCTGTCTCCTCACTCACTCTGACACCTCTGCTGTCCCGTGGGAGCCAGAGGGCATTCTCCAAGGTCCATCCCAAGCAAGCTCTAGGTGGCACCTCTTTTCTCTCCCTCTCACCCTAAATTCTCCCTGTCTTGTTCTCAGGAGAGCGGAGGTTCAAACAAACTGCTTCATCCTGTTCAGGACCCTGCTGAATTCCAGTCCCAAGTATCTCTCCTCTCCTGTGTGGGCCTGACCAGAGATGGCAGTGAAAAGGGAATCATCACAGACCCTCTTGATTGAGGGGGAGCCCAAAGTAGCTGCCATCACTTTCTGGCCCAAAAGCATAAATCAAAACGTGCCATTTTCTGTGTTCTGCCAGTGCCAGCAATGAAAGAGATGTGAAGGTTATCAAGAAGGGAAAATGTAAATTTTGTGAACAGGAAGCTCTCGTTAGTGGCTGTGTTCAAGTCAGCCAGCAGACAGATGTGGCTGTGGATCTGATGAATCTTGTCCCTGTCTCTGTTGCAGGAAGGCATGCCCCAAACGCTGAGTTCTACCAGTATGTTTACCCCATGTGGCTTCAGCCCTCATCTACATACTTCGAAAGAAGGTGAACAAGGAGGACTGATCTTCCAGGATGGAAACCTTACCTCAGCATCTCTGGATGCTCTAATCCAGCATCTGATACCTACCACTGATTACTACCCTGAAGTAAGCAATTCACAGTATAATAAATGGTTTAATTTTGATGAATTGGGGCAGCACTTTATGCAAAAGTGCAAATGTGTTAAATTTTGAATTAAGTGGGCTAATTTAAAAGCTGCATACAATTAAAGCTTGGTAAATTGATGCATTGCTTTAAATGCTGTTTCACTGCTCTGTAATTGTTCCCATGAAAAAGCAGATCCCAAAGATGATACTGCCTTTAAATAAGAGAACAGGGTAGGGGGGAGCTGTCGTGGTGATGAATTAGTGATGTAGCAGTTGGAGCACTTCAAAAATAGCAGTGCTTCCCAGAGAGGTTTAGAGGAAAACTGAAGCAAGCAACTCCCAAGTCTGAACTGGCATTAAATTAGCTGAAGTTCAGTGGCTGCTGAAATCATCCAGGTTTGCCTGTATGTACAGAGCATTCCCTTGGTGACAACAGAGATGCTTTTTCTGGTGGGTTTATGATTTACATGGGGTTGTATTCACAACTTTGCAGTCCCAGGACAGCATAGTCTAGATCCTAATCCTTGCTCCATCAGTGGAAATTAAGTGTTTCCTCACCAAGAGTGTGAGGATCTAAACTGGAAGCAGGTTTATGGTCCTGCAAGCTATTGACTTCACTGGATTTTGCACATCCTCACTGGAATTCAGACAGAGTTTGACTGGAAGACTTTTAAGTGCTAATGTATCTCCATAGCTTGTATTTCAAAGCACAGAGGAGCATTGACTTCTGGGTACTTTAGGAGACTGGGAAAGTTATCAATGCAGAGCAGGCAGCATGTTTTAAATTACCCAGAGCTCAGTTTCTGATCAGCTAAAAGTAAGTAATAAAGAAGCATCTCAATAAAAAAAAAAAAAGGAATGGAAGGGCAATAAAAATAGGTAATGGACAGATCAGGCTGTGAGATTTTCATTAGGCAATGTGTGATATGTAATATTATACCTGCTGCTCGGGAGCATGTCTAGGGCTGGGGGAAAGGAGATAATTCAGGTGCAAGAAGGGGTCAGGATACAAACAACTGAGACTTCATGCATGTATTTTAATTCACTGCTGGAATAACTTGAATAATCCAAGGATTTATCCAGCAGACCTGCTTCCCACAGCTTCACAGATGTGGAACTGCATATGATATGACTTGGCTGATAGAAATGAAATTTGGGGAGTTACTAGAATAAATGAAATATTGCTTTAAAAAGGCTGTGTGAGAGCTGCAGGGCAATAGCAAGATGTGGCTGACATGGGAATGTCTGCAGCTCGCAACCCAGTACAACACGGAGATTCCTGCCCATTTACCTTTACTGTCTCCAGCATCCCGGCTGTGCTGTCTCCTGTACCTGGGCTTGCTCCTGCACACTGTCTTCACTGGATGTTTGCCCAGAGTTTAGGCAACCAAGGGCTGGAAGAGGATGCTGTGGAGGAAGGAGATGCTGCTGCCCCCTGCACCCAGTGTAACCAGTTCCATATTCTGGGTCAGGAATTGTTACATCTTTTAGATGAAAAGGTCTTGCCAAGTAAAAATGAAAAAGCTGTGAAGTTCAGGGCTTTTACAGTCAATACTACCTACTGTGTGGCTGCTTACAGTAGGTCTACTTGTCTTTCTCCTGCAGAAAGCCTATATCTTTACATTCCTGCTGAGTTCCAGACTCTTCATCGAGCCCCATGAGCTTTTGTCCCGAGTTTGTCACAAGTGCATTGAGCAGCAGCGGCTGGATGACCCCGTGCTGGACAAGGTTAGTTTATCCTTAGAGCAGAAAAATGTGAGGTATTTTCAATGGGGAGAGGATTCTGGGCCTCTGGTGTGTGTTGTCCCTTGCCTCTCTTTAAATTGAATGAAGCTTTCTCATAAAGGATTTGCCACTGAGATCCTGACATTGAGGCATCCTGGTATCCATGTCTGAGAGCAATGCTTCAGGCAGTAGTCACTTCAAATCTTCTTCTAATTTTCCCTTTCCCCCCGTCTCAGTCTTCCCAGGTGACTTTCCTTCTCAACTTTTTAGGGCTCTGATGAAGCCTGCAGGATGCAAGGAGGTAGGATGTAACCCTCACACACTGTCAAGTGCAGATGTCCACACACCACTCTCTCTCCCATTTCTACTTAATGTCTCTGTGCCCCTTTGCTTTCTTGCTCCCAGTACAGTAATATTTCCTCCTGGCCTTCCCTGTCACTTAGAGCACCATGTAACAGGGGGCAGGTGCCCACCTCCCTCCTGCCCTCTGTGCTACAGAGTGCCACTGATGGAGCACCGGGAATGGGCAGGAGCAGCAGTGGGGCCCTGACAGGTGAACAGAATGAGAAAATCCAAGCTGTTCCTGCCTCGGCACTCCTCCCCTTTTGCCCCAGGGACTGTGCAGACTGGTACAGTGTATAGCAACACGTGCATCCATGGCATATGGCAGTGCCACAGACAGTGCAGTGGTGATGGATCCCACTGGATCCTGTTCAGTGCTGCATTCTGCCCAAGCTCTCCTTGCTGCATTGATGAACACTTATTCAGTACATTATCTGGAGAAGGAGATGCACCTTCAGAGCAGTGGAGGGGGAAAGGATGTGAATTTGTTGCAACTTTCCAGAAACCCCAAAATTCTCAAATGGTTCTCAGGATCAGCCTTTCCAATTCTGAAACAGTGAGTTTAGCATCAAATACTGAGTCACCATGTGAACATGTGCTTGTTTTTGCACAGGCAACTGGTTTCATGAGTAACAGGAGCTCTGCCTTCTCTGTGGAGAGCCATTCTGCAGAATGCTCAGCGATCCCAGACTCGGGTTACCCATACAGTCAGTGTTAATAGAAATATCTGTATGGGGTGAACCACGCAGAACAAGTTTTCTAAGGTGTGAGGTTCTGTTCTCCAATTATGTTACAGATACAAGTTTAGGAGGATTAAAATGTGAGTGTTGCAAAGTTTTGCTGCTCATTAAACTTTGAGGAAATGACAAACACTGTCTTATTATGAAGATCTCTTATCTGCCTGAAGTGCATCTGGGTTTTGTAGCAACACAGGGTTGGTGGGACACAGCCGCTTTTGTGTTCCCGAGAGTGGGACTGATTTTGAAACTTCGTACACAAGCAACCTCCCATCCCATGTCCTGTGACTTGCACAAAGTCCTCTCCATCAATTCGTAATGCAGTTTACACAGCTGGAGCAAATGTCTCCCCAGACCTTTGTAGTTTCCAATAAAGCTTTCCCTTTAGCAGCCACCTGCTGGTCTTTGAGCCTGAGCTTAATGCTAGCTGACAGCAGTTATTTTTAGAGATGTGGTTCATTGAAACCTGTTGTTGGTGGAAAGCTGAAATATGCATTTTAACCACCTTGGTTGAAAAACAAAGAGCTGGGGAGCTGAAGAGTATAATTTTTCCTGATTACAGGGTACACTTTAGCTGCAGTACGTGGGATGCAGAAGAAGGCTGTTTGTTTTGGTCTGTGTTTTCTGTAAATAAAAATGCAGTTTGTTGTTTAACACCATTTCCTTTTCACATAACGGAGGATGAAGGCTTTGGGAGCAGCCACACTGGCTGTCTTTTGAGATAACACTAATGCACCAATTGTGCCATTCCCCACATTTCCCTCCTTGCCCCATCCTCAGATAAATCTACACCCGGAGTGGCCATCAGCTGTGTGCTGTTGTGAGTGTCCTTGTCCCATCATGACCTTGAGCTCATGTGGGAAGAGAGCAACATTATCAGCAGCCCAGGTAAAGTTACAAAAGTGCTGCTGTTTTCTCCATTTTTTCTTCATTGTACATCTGCCACTGTTCACTAAGCAGCTTTTTTCATACAGCCAGAAAGCAAAGGAGCAAAACACCTCTTTGTTGGTCAAGAAATTCATTCCAGTTTTTCAGAGAAGGATGAAAATATAGAAGGGTTGTAAGCACAAAAGGGAAAAACAAATTATTTGAATCAGCAAAAAAGGCCAGATGTTTTTAAAAAAGGTATAAAGGTTGCACCAACAAAATGTCCAAATAACCAAAACCAGGCCAATTGCATGTGCAGAGTACTTAAAACAGGCAGTTGTGCATGCACCTAAGTTCTGGTATATTTTGCATGCCAAAATGTATTTGTGCACCACACTCTTTGTATGCATGTGTGCAGGTTCTGCAGGTGCAGCATAAATGCCTTCTTTGAAAACCTGGCCCCACGTTTGGTGACACAGTGAGAGACTTTATTGAGTAAGTATGTTTCAATCCCTCATTCCATCACTCAACGGTTTCCATTGCAGGCTCGAATCAGAAAATTTGGACCCAAAATCTTACAGTTACTGACAGAGTGGACAGAGACATTCCCGTATGACTTTCAGGAAGAGCGGATGATTGGCCATCTGAAAGACATGATTCACAGGATAGCCCCATGTGATGAGGTGAGGATGCCTGACTTGGGATGTTCTGCTGATATGTTAAGTTTTTCCCACTTGGTTCCTCCTTTTCCTTCTTTTCCTCCTTTTTCCACATTCTGTTCCTGGCTACTCTGAGTTTTGTTCTCCAGCAATGGTAAAAACCCATAGTAGCTTCCCTGAAAGCCTCATCTCTCTTTAGGTGCTCCTGGGGCGGTGACATGGGGACACATCAGAGTGAGCATTGAAATTTATCTCCTGCACATTAAATTTTCCATTTTACAGAAGGAATATATGAAGGCATAGCATAGACTGAATGTGCTGGTGACAATTCAAATAGCAGCAGAGTTGTGATCTCCCAAGTTAGAATCATAGAATCACAGACTAGTTTGGGTTGGAAGGGACCTTAAAGACCATCTTGTTCCACATCCCTGCCATGGCAAAGACACCTTCCACTAGACCAGGTTGCTCCAAGCCCTGTCCAACCTGCCCTTGAACACTTCCAAGGGTGGGGTATCCACAGCTTCTCTGGATCCAAGTTCTTACATTTAAAGAAAACACTAATATTAATGGACATGTAGCTTGTCTGGGAGCATGCAAGTGGCAGAAGACAGCAGTGTGTGGCCTGCTGAGCACAAACTCAGGCTAGATGTCTGTATGATCCTGGCGTTCACATATGTGAGCTCTGTGTGTGGCACAGTGGGCCACAGTGAATGGAGCCTCTGGGAGACCTGCTTGCAAATTCAGGTGGGTGAATTAATTTGGAAACATTAAAAAGACCACAAAGTTCATGAAAATAATAAGCAAATAGTATACAGAGTCTCTAATTACTTTTAGGTTAACCATGGGATGTGGAAGAATTCAGTTCCACTGGCTACATCAAGGCCTGGCCTCAAGCCACAGAGAGGTGCAGTCCAGTAGAACAACAAGAACATACCCATGAGGATGAGAGAGAAGGGTGGAGAGGGACAGAAGGAATTAGCAGGGCTGCAGCACAGTGAAAATGAAATTGGGCTCTCCTATGCACGTGAAATATGTCATAGATGGGAAGAGCTGCTCTTGGACTGGGCTGGCATCATGTCTGGCACTTTCAGGGAGCTGTAGGCTGGCATGGATTGACTGGCTGGGCTGGGCATGGGAGAGAAGGGACAGGAAGGGGAAGCTGTGGGACACAGTGGTGGAGGTGAAGGCAACAAAAAAAACTCAGAGCCAAAGTGACTTTAGTTCCATTAACCAGAGCAGTAAAATTCCCTCATGGGAAAGAGGCAATGGACTTGCTCCTGGCCAGCCACCACAAAAGATATCTTGCAGCCCTTCAGAAGTGAGGGAAACACATACAGACCCACCAAAATCATGTCCTCTGGAAAGAAGGAACCAGCCCAGAGGGCAGAGAACAGGGACTTAGTGTGTGTTCTTTAACGGCAGTAGTTGCCCTGCTGAAGAATCATAAATGCTATAAATCAACTTTCTGCATGTAAAGCAGTGGTTTATTTGCCTAACCTGAGCAAGCACTGCACACCTTTGCTCTGGAGCGTGCACAGCTGTGTACAAATGCTTGTGGGTGCCCTGGGGGGCCTCAGACTGCATTAGTTTCAAATCACTGTTTTTCAGATATTACTAGGCACTGTAACTGCAAGTGATTATGCCTAAGCAAAATCAATAATTAATTTAAGAAACAGCTCATATCCTCCAAATGCAAATTTCCTTTTTTTTTAAGGGACAGCACAGAAGAGTGATGGTGGCTGTTAGTTTTTTGGAAGAAAGTTGTTCCCATTGTGAACCACAGAAATTAAAGACTGAAAGATTTGTGATGTCATCCAGTCCATGTAGGTCAGTGCAGGATTTTCCCCTGCAGTGTCTGCTCTTGTCCTTTGTAGAGTCCACTTTCTAAAGGCTGTGATGTGCTTATAAAGGTGTCCATGCTGAGAAGCATTTCTTAGTAAGTGCTGTGATTTGCATTTAGAGTTAGAAATTTTAATTAAAATTTGAGCTCCTAAGCCACCTGCTGAGGCCTGCTGTCTTCAGAGGAACTTTCCTAGTTAAGAACGAAACATTTTCTTTAAATATTAAACAGCAGTGTGCTTCTTTTGACTGTTAATGTGGCAGTGAAGTGAAATTGGTTGATAAAGTCCAGCATGCAGCCCCTGTACGGTGGGGGGTCACTTTGTGGCAAGATAATTACCGACACGTTGAAGGTAATGAACAATGTTGTTTTCAGTTAGTGGATGTAGTTTAAAGAAGGCAGGAAATGCTTTTAGAAGGGCAAAAGCCAGATTTTTTTTATTTTAATTTCTCTCCCAACGTGCACAGAAAAGATTTCTAGGCAAGGGTGCACCCAACCGATTTCCAGTGAGTCTCTTCAAGAGCTCTGATTTCTGTGTAATTGTTTGTGTCCTTTAAGTGTCTTTCTTTTTTTTTTTTCATTCTTTATTAGGTGGTTGGCTTACCTGAGTCTTTGTTTACTGTTGTCTATATCTACTCTTTCTGCCATATACCCTACAAAATGAGGTGAAACTAGATCTCTTGATAAAGATTTATTGAAAGACTGGCTAATATGCATGTCTTTCAAGCAATTTTATGCAGCTTTTTGGCTTTTCATCCAAACTATGAAGCATTTGATACTGCACAGACATGGCTGGTCCAAGATTTCTCATGCAAACTCCTTTTAGAAAGAGGAGCTGGGTTTCCAGCTAAGTCTTTTAGCCAGATGTTTTGTATTCATTAGAAAGCTTGGCTTTCAGTGCCGTTCCCCCACCCCCAAAAAACTGAGTTCCCTGTTTACAAAATAAGTTCAGAAAATACCGAATATTTGAGTTTTCATTAAAAAATAACATTGTGTTCACAGAGCTTCATAAGCTGTGCTGAGATTTGCAAACACACCTGGATGTTAAACAGAGAAATATTTACATGGTGGTCAGTAGTTTAGGTCCAGAACAGTCTTTGTAAATCAAAAGTGTGACCATCTGTTGACATGAGGATTTACATGAAGAAGGCCTTCCTTGGAGCTAATATACATCAGTAACAGATAAAAACTGAAATAGTGGGGTTTTATTTTCCTCATTCAATTTTCACTCCACCTGTGGGATTTGATTCCAAATACATTGTGTGTTGACATTCTCCAAGACAAGTCCCTCCTGCCTTCTGGGTACTGGCTTCATGTCAGACTTAACAGCTCTGTTTTACAAAAAAAAAAACCTGACTACATCCTGCTTATCTGGTCCACATTCTAGCCCAGCTCAAGAGAGCATCTTCCTTAAATGAAAGGAGAGCAATGTGAGTCCCAAGTGAGCAATCTGAAAGCTTTTATTAGAAAAGCTGCATCAAAGTTACAAAATGTTGTGGCAAAAGCTGAAGCACTTGGGATGTTCTAAAGGTCTCCAGCTTTTCCTGCCCTGTAATGAAGACAGAGTAGATGTGAGAAGTTATTCTTCACTGTGAAGTCGGAGAAGGTGCTATCTCCAATGTGCAGATGGGATTCTGTGCAGGTGAGAAGAGCACGGACTCTGGTTTCTGGTTCCTTGAACACTTAAAACATGAATGCTGTCAATGCCTAACACTGAAGACTGTGAAGAAGACAGGGGCTGAATCTAAACCACGGGATTACTTCCCAAAGATTCACTTGAGCTGCATCCAGCTTGGGACGTGACACAGGTGTGTGTTGTTCTTTGTGGTGAGGCACAGTCTAGCCAAGGACATTTCCAATTAACCTTTGTCTTTAGAGCCCATCCACCAGTTCTGTTATCTCAGTTTTGTGATGTTTGCATCTGTCAGTGGTGAAGAGTTGAAGTAATTTCTTTCTGCCCATCCTCTGTGGCCAAAGACTCCACTCATTGTCTGTAAAGGGTTGCTCCAGCTCTGAGAACAACCAGAGCAAGTTGGTAATGATGATCTGCTGAGCACATGGCTGTACTTGGAATACAATATGAGCTTCCTTCACTAGCAATTAACATTTGGATATTAAATACTCAAAGCTACACAATGCTCCAGCCACTCCAGCTGGGTAGCAAGCAGCTGCAGGCTTCTTCTGCATTCAGGTCAAAAGGATGGAGAAAATAGCATTAGAAATATTTCTTATTCCTAATAAATAAGAGTTGACAAGGCACCATTAACAGGTAGAGTTCTCAGCCAACATGAAGCTGACATAAAAGATAGGTACCAAAAGCTGCTGTGCTCCAGAAAGCTGCAGTAACTCATGTTGTAGCATCGCCTCTCCTTTGAACCTGATGTTGGCAGGAATCTGGAGTATCAGTGCCAGCCCAACCCACCAGTCCTGCCTGCCTCTTCTCTTGACTGCAGTCTCTGTGTCCAGAGCACAGAACTGTAATTAAGCCAACTGGTTATTCTGAAATAGGCTTGTTGGAAATAAAATGGTAACCTGTTGCTGGCTTAAGAGTATTTTGCAGAAAGGAAAATTCAGCATAAAAAACCACTCCTATGTCAAGTTTTCTGGGTGGCTTATGTTTCTCTCCGTGTCTCTCCAGGCTTACTGGAAAAAGATGAATCAGCTTTTGCAAGCCCTGAATCAGAAGCTTGCAACCCTCAGCCGTGGGCAAGAAGGGATTGTCAAGATCAGTACTGCTGTCTCTGATAAGCTGGTTGCCTTTAAGACTAAACCTCCTTCAATTCAGAGAGAAATCCTGAGTGTCTGCAGTGACCCTTACACCCTGGCTCAGCAGCTGACACATGTGGAGCTGGTAAGTGGGAATGGTTCCCAACTTCTGCAGCCAGCGATGTTATTTTAAGCTATCAGCTGCTAAGTATTCCAGACATAACCAAAAAATGTCTGCACTGCTGCAGCACATCCCATGCTGTATCAGCACTGCAGCAGGAGGCAGGGTTTGACAGGTTAAGAGATGCTTGGGAAGCAAACTATATATCAGAGTGTCCCTGTGCATCTTGGAGCAGGTGACTGTACTTCAGTTGCTTATTTGTGAAATGAGAATCCTATCCCAGCAAAGTCAAGTCCCAGGAATGTCACTTGCCCCACAAGCTCTGCAGGTGCTATTGAAATGGCTGGTCATTAACCCTTTTATAAATCTGGAAGAAATTTTAGCAGTTCAAATCCATTTCTTCAGATACACGAAGCATGTGAGTTGTCTGATGTGGCTTTCATTCTTCCCTTTGGGATTTTGTGCATGGACATAACAGGTGTGCAGATAGCACCCCCACAAAGTCCTGCTGTTCCCCTCGTGCTGGGCTGCAGTCTGCCACCAAGCAGGCTCTTGTGTGAAAAACTGCAGTGCTGAAACCTTGAATGTGCTGTTGTGCTGCACACCCTTCTCCCAGGGTCAGGGCCTCCCCGTGGACCTCCTGGATGTGCACAGGAGAACGTAAAACATTGCTGCCATCTGCAGATCTCTTGTTGCTCTGGTGCCCTGCTGCCTGTCCTCCTGTGGACACTGCTCATCCTTGAGGGGAAGGATGGAGAAACAAAATATGAAATGCACTATGGATTGGAGTGAGTATTAGGAAATCAACCTTTGGCATTCTGAAGATAGTTGATACTCTATTTGTCAAGAAGTGGAATGGTTAGTTTTCAGAACATGCGGCTTTGGCTCTCTTTGCTTTATATAACTTAAACCAGAGAGTAGAAGTCCTTTTGCATGGAGATTTTTTTGCTTTTGTTTTTTTCCTCTTCCACATTACAACTGTCTTCCAAGGGAAAATTCCCTGTAACTGAGGCATCACTGCCTTTTTAAAACAAATGCAGCTAGAGATTTTAATTCCACTGTACTGTAATCAGTGTTCTCTACCTTCTCTTTCATTGCTATGTCTGATACATGAAGTGCTCCACACTGAAACTGTCTGATGCTTATTTGTAAGAATTACTTGCTACTTATTTGAGACAGTTATTGATCAGTAAGAGCCCTATACAGTTATCAGTGTTAAGGTGAGAGGCCCAGAGAAAAAGCAAAGGAGTAGACATAAAATTTTCCCTTGAGCAGAATTACCATTTATTTTATTGTTGCTTGAGTATTCTAAGTTTGGGCTGTAGGAATTCCAAAATACCTCCTCTGAAATTCCTTTGTGGCCTACAACCTACTGAAAATACTTATTTTTCTAATAAACATGTTTAAGGGGAGTGAAAAGCCTAGCAGGCAGGTCAGCGTGTGGTTGGAGCTGCCACATTTTTTCAGGAGCTGCTGGAGGTGGCATGTCTTTTACCAAGAGAGATTTGGATACTCTATTTATTCTTGTTTTGCTTAGTGCCTGGGACACTCTCCAGTGTAAGCAAAGCCTTTAATGTATCACATGTATCCTCAGTGCCTTCCTTACCCAGTAACCCAGAGCCACCACCCCGGGGCAGCACCTGAGGGTCAGTGGGCAGGGAGCCAGGGCAGAGCCCTGTGTGGGCAGCTGAGCAGTGGATTGCTGTGGACACCAGATAACAGCATTACTGCCATTTAACAGCTGGGAAACAAAGCTTTTGAGCAGTGCTGGACCACAGCAGGTCTGAGGCAGCACCAAGCACAGAACTGATGCCTGCTGGCTCCCAGATGAAGCCCTGTGCATCCAGCATGGTGGAGGGGACTCTTACTGTGGCTTGTCACTAATGAGATGTATTTATTCTAATTTTCATCTTTCTGCTGACATAGTTCTAATTGTTATTATGAATTTTAATGTCTGGTTAGTTGGCTGTCTACCAGTTCAGTGACACCACTCAGAGCTGACAGAAAATGACTGTGTCTTATCAAGAGGAACAGAAGATATTCTGGGATGCTTTCTTATTTTTCCCTCTCTCTTCCCACTCCCCTACCCTCAACAGGAAAGACTAAGTCACATTGGACCCGAGGAGTTTGTGCAGGCGTTTGTACATAAAGACCCTCTGGATGGCACCAAGGTATGGTTTCTCCACATACAAAGTCTCTCCTGTGACCACAGTTTGTCCAGATGTGATGAGGTCCCCAAGAGCAGGGCCTGAGTCATGAGCTGACCAGGGCCAGGCCAACTGGTGACTTGTATTGTCATGGCAAGGATGGGAACCTGTTGGCAGAGCTTGCAGTGGCAGGTCACTGCCATTCCTTCCTGGTGACAAACTGGCCACCACCCTGATGTTGTCCTTTCAGGCTTGTTCCTCCCAAGCTGCTTTGACTGGGACAGATGGTTGTGGCTATGCACAGCCAGGGAATGTCTGTTGCTCTGCTGAAGGAGTAAAGGCTCTGGTGTGATGTAATGCCCTCAGTGTGTGCCCAGACACCACAGCAATGAGTCAGTGCATCATGAATCAACTCTTCTCTCTCCACACAATAGCTTTTAACCCAAAGCACCGCAGGGAACAGAGTGCCTGATCAAGGTTTCATCCAAAGGCTTTGAAAGCCACTTGGAGTCTTTCCACTGATTCCATTGAGGTTTGAAGTAGCATTTCAGTGAGTCCATCAATAAGGAAAGAGGTTTCCTAGCTGGAGAGGGAGAGTCAGAGATTTCACATACTGTCTGAAAAGAAAGAGGGTGGAAAATTCTTCCCCTGGACTCTGTATGGGTTCCCACAGAGATCATACATCAATGGCTGAGTTTCCTCACTGGATGCCAAAGGTATCTGGAAGACCTGTGTTTGTAGTGCTGCACAAAGAGCCCCAAAATAGCTTGTAGTGGTGAAAAGATGGATGGATGGATGGATGCATGGATGGATGGATGGATGGATGGATGGATTGATGGACGGATGGGATGGATGGATGGATGGATGGATGAAATGTGCAACACTGGGCCCTTTCCTTCTCTTCTTGGACTTATGGAGATTCTGCAGTTTGTTTCAGGATGAGGGAAATAGGCAGAGATGGAGTTCCAGGTAGTCTGGGCATTGATCACATTCTTTAGAAAGGAACCCCCAGGCAGCAAATGTGTGTCAGAAACACAGGATACCAAACCAGACGCAGTGAGATTTCAGCCACCTGGGCTTCAAGTCAGCAAGGCTGATCAAAGTGGGGTAGTTTGGAACTTTTCTTCATGCTCTGCATGGTTGATTTAGAAAAGCTGCTGTGCCAAGATACAACCCAGGAGGAGAGCATTGTACACAGAATCACTGAATAGTTTAGGTTGGAAAAGACCTCTAAGATCATCGACTCCAACCCTTAACCCAGCATTGCCAAGGCCACCACTAAACCATATCCCCAAGTGCCACATCCATACATTTTTTAACACTTCCAGGGATGGTGATTCCACCACTTCCCTGGGCAGGCTGTTCCAATGCCCGACTACGCTTTCAGTGAAGAAATTTTTCCTAACATCCAATCTAAACCTCTTCTGGCACAATTTGAGGCCATTTCCCCTTGTCCTTCTGCTTGTTACTTGGGAGAAGAGACCAACCTCCCCTCCCCTACAACCTCCTTTCATGGAGCTGCAGAGAGCAAGAAAGTCCCCTCTATTTGTCTCCAAGCTGAGCTCCCCCAGTTCCGTCAGCTGCTCCTCATCAGTTTTGTGCTCCAGACCAGCACAGCTTCCCCAGCTCCTTTGCCCTTCTCTGGACACGTCTTTGGACAAAGCAGCATCAACCTCATGTGGAGTCATATTCCCTGACCCATGAAGAACACCCCTGTCAAGCACAGGGAGTCGGCTCAGGTCTGAATTCCCTTCAGCTGGAGATCTTATTAAACATCTTTCTTGCGTGAGGGCTTCAAAAGGCTTCACTTATGAATGTTTATCAAGCATTCTGAGCTGCAGATGGAAGATGCTTGGGAGGTGCTAAATGCTGCTGCCATTTATAAAGCTTAACCTTTAAAAAGCAGTCTGTCTCAACTTTACTGTTGCACATTTTTCACAAGTTTTGCGTTATTAGCTGTGGCTCTTATGCCCTGGCACAGGACAACAGTTCTGAGATGGAAACACTATTTTCAGAACAAAACCTGGGGTTTGTGTACTTTTTGCTGTAATAGGGAACAAGAAACAGAGCACATGAAAAGCAGCTGCTAAGGTTAGACGGGCTGATTTAGGTTTCCTTTGGGTTTTTTGATATTTACATGCTGCTTGCTAACATTTACTTTTGAGATGCTTTAAAAATACACTTTTATTGTCTTTGTAGTCTATTCATAAAGTGGCTCAGAATTTCAGTCCTGTTAAGCTTTGCTCCTGCATAGCATGGTACTGTGATTTCTGTTTCTAAGCAGGTCTGTATACAGAACCACAGGTGAATATTTTCTTACTTTGAATTGCCTTGGGAATCATATTAAGCCCCATTTTTGAAGGGGTTCTTAGTCACTGGTTTACCTTACGTAATATGGGTGATCCCACTGACATTAATGGATCTTTGCTTATGCATTATGATTTTCTTCTTAGTGGCGTGTGTTTATGCTACCTCTGGGAAATGATTGTCCTAATAAAACAAAAATCAGTATTCTCTGGTACCCTCTAGTGGATGTTACTGAATGTTCAGACAAATTTCTTGAACTCCAGATAGCTGAGTGCCCTAGATGGACTGTCAAAGAATTTAAAGCTGGGAAAAGGACTTTAAGTCTTACAGTCTCAAGCAACATGCTCAGGCTGTGTGAACTGCCCTGTCCCTTCTCTGAAGTCAAATTTTCTGTGGATGACAAAGGAACTGAAAGAGTTCAGCCAAGTATCTGCTCACACAGCCTGTATCAGTTATGGGAATTTATGTTAAGTTTTATATAAATAAGTGAAAAATATGCTTCTTGTAATGGGTCTTACCAGTGAAGTGTCTCTGGCATGCAAGTGACCTGTTCAAGCACAGCCATTCAGGCAGAACTGGTTGCTGAGAACCTGTTTTTCTGAAAACTCACTAAGGAAAATAGCAGAGTTTTTTCATGAAGAATCAATCAGAACTGTTTTCTCTTGTTTATCTCATGTACACTTCACCAAATTCTGGTCCCTCCCCTCCAGAAAAGGGCTGTGGGTGATTGTATTTACTGAAGTGGAAGAAGTCCTGGAATCAAAGTCACAAACTGAGCCTGCTGTGGAAGACCGTGCCTGTCTTATTTTGTCTGCATGTCCTTGTTGATGTCAGAATCCTGCAGTGCCCCAGCTGTTCATATCCCAGTGAACAAGGGCCAGTGCAGACTGTCAGTGAACACTTGCTGCAGGCAAAATGGGGCTGTTTTCTGGACACCAGTGTGAATTGTGCAGAGTGACACACCCAGCTAGACCCCCATCTGCCACTCGCAGACTTTTTAAAAGGGACCCTTAAATGCATGGTCTTCCATGAGCATGAGAGATGTCGCCAGTAATTACCTTTGTGCGGTATTTATCTGAGTGATCAGGTAGCTGACTGGAACACAGTTATACCTTTCTGTGCTTTTTTCCCCCCCAGACTTGTTTCAGTGAACAGAAGAAGACAAGTAACCTTGAGGCCTATGTGAAATGGTTCAATAGACTCTGCTATCTCGTAGCAACAGAAATTTGCATGGTAAGTTACAAGTATGTGCCATGTTTTACCACATGCCTGAAGTACCACTCTGGGATTTTATATTAATAAGCAATCCTGGGGATTTCTTATGACCCAGCTAAGCATCTGATGGTAAGTTTTAGCAGTATTGCACTTGCAGAAGCGACCTGATAAATGACAAACATATTGCAAAACAGAGGCAGCAGCACACGGGGGAATGCACTGTTCTCTTGATGTAGTAGGGGCACAGTGTGGAATAATGAACCCTGCAGGGAAAAAGAGAGGGAAAAATGCCTTGAGTTATCCTGTGAGATTTCTGCCAGCAAAGATTCTAGTGAAGCCATATTTATTATCTGTCATCCTAAAGATCTGCTGTGTGTGTGAATTCCCACTGCATGGCTCTCTGTCCTGCTGCCCATTAGTGTAGCTGTGGGTGTTGTTTCTTAACTTGGTAGTGGTTTTAGTTTGTTTAACTTGGTCGCATCAAAATGAAATTAATGTTTTCCTCTTTGAAAAGGGTGTGGAAGGGAGGAATAATAATAATTTAAAGAGCCTGGATAGCCTGTGACATATAAGAATTACCATTTGAAGATCATTTTTGGAAAAGATAGGGTGATTCCAGTCCAATTAAAATGTGTATCTCAAATACTATCATTTTTGGCCTGGCCATATTGCTGAAGGGACAGAAGAGGGGAAAGGGATTAATGCAATGAAACAAGCTCTTTCTGGGACAAAGATGCTGCTGTTCTAGGGGTGTGAAATCCTGCCCTTAGGAAAGTCTGTGCTGATGTGCCCACAGACTGGAGGGAGGCCAGCAGGGAGCTGAGGCTCTGCTTCAGGGCTGCTTGGGCTGCCTGTTCCAGCACTGAGACAGTCATTGGGGCTGGGAATTGCCGTGAATTTCTTCTGTGTCACTGCAGTGAAAGCTTTGATTTCAGAGGCTGCCAGTCACCAGCATCCACTGGATTGCTGGAACAGAATTAGGGCCAGTGACTGAAAGCAGATGGCCCAAGCTGTGCATGAAGCCACGCTATGCATGGAACAAATGCTTAGGATGACCTCCAATTCTGCATATGCTCATTACAGATACTCATTTATTTTAATTTACAGCCTGCAAAAAAGAAACAGCGAGCACAAGTCATCGAATTCTTCATTGACGTTGCCCGAGAGTGCTTTAACATAGGGAATTTTAATTCACTGATGGCAATCATTTGTAAGTACAGCTTCTAACTGGGTCTTCCATCAGCTGTCACAGATGAAAAAGGAAACCCAGCTCTTATCAATGGCTCTCTTTTTTTCTCTCACTCATAGCTGGAATGAATATGAGTCCAGTTTCCAGGCTAAAGAAGACTTGGTCAAAAGTGAAAACAGCCAAATTTTTCATTCTCGAGGTAAGAAAAAAATAAATTCTTGATGCATTGCTTTAATTATATTCAGGATATTTTTGTTTGGGAATTTTACATTGTTATCCAGGTGTGAGATGTCTGGAGACACATTTCACAGGCAGAAGGTCTGATTCTAAGCTGAAATATCCCAGGTGTAATGAGGAGGGTGTAAAGTTGCTGATATGCAGAGGGAATTCAAAGTACTCAAATAAATAAGAGGAATTAAAAAAACCCAAAATATGAGCCTATATGCATGCTGTAGTGCTTCCACTGATGCAGGTTTTGTTTAGCCATGGACACAATGCTGAATGTAAGGCTCGCAATTGATACCTTGGATGTTGAGTGAAAATCCAAGGTTGTATTTTGTACTGAGGATTCCAGGATTTGGCACACGTAAAATGCTTATTCTTCACACAAAAGCTCAGTCAGCAGTTAGTAGAAAAATCAAAGGTATAAACAGCCATGGGCTGCAGACCTCTCATTGTATCCTTGGTGCATGGGGTTATGCAGGTATGTGGATTTTGAAGGTGGAGGCTCAGCTCTGCTCATGGTTTGCTACAACTGAAAATAAAATTGTCTTTAGAGGACCGAGGCCACTTTCTAACCAACATGTGTTGTTTTGTGCATGTAGCACCAGATGGACCCTACTGGCAACTTCTACAACTACCGGACAGCGCTGCGGGGGGCTGCTCACAGGTCCCTCACCGCACACAGCAACAGGGAGAAGGTAGGTGTGACCATATCCCACCCATCTCCACATGGGTGGGGTGCATTTCTGCTGGGAGTCAGTGGCTCAAACACTTGATGCAGATGCTTTCTGCCCTTCAATGGGTCACCAGTGCAAGGCCTGTGTGCTTCAAGATGCAACTGAAAATGTAAAATGTAAAAAAAATGTGATTGAAAGAGTCTGGATAGGATCAAAGCCAATCTCTGTGGACTTGCTGTCAGACATGGGGAGGGTTAGAGAGGGCAGGACACGCAGCATGGAGGACTTTGTTGCAAGTGTCTCTACATCCCTGGAAAATTCACATTGTTTATACTGATAAACCTGATGGAACAGGTATTCCAGACTGAAAGGACTTTTATTTTTGCGATGGAGCATGAGCCTGGCAGACACACGTGGAGCTGTGCTTTGTTATGACTGTGCCCCGAGGCTCTGGCACAGAAGCCCCTATTGTGTGATGTGTGAGGTGAGATGGAGAGCAAAGGGCACAGCTATGGAGACAAGGTGGATCTCCATTTACATTAGGGAAAGATGATTTACCACAAGTCTTGCAAGGGAGTCTAGTCTGAATCCATTGCAGCAAATTTGGGGTGATATTCTGTCCTTGTGAATTTTCATTTCATTTGGTTGTTGATGCCATCTCAGTGAGCAAGACTTGAAGTGTTTTATCAGTGTTCAGGGCAGATGTGGAGCTTTCTGACATGTTACTGATGCTGCACAAATCAGATTGACAAGATGTTAGAGTGTAGGATCCTCCTGTTTTGTGCCCTGATATGTTTCTTATTAATTTTCTTATTCCTTCATTCAATTCTTTATTTTTTTGTTATATGAAAGGGGGTTTGTGTTTTACACTGCAATTGCCCATAAATAGGTAATCTCTGCACTGTGCATGGCAAAGCTGAAGTAGATACTGCATGAACGAGCACAATATGGAATTTAGTATTCATTCACTAGGGGAGCCAGGCCAGATGCTAATCTCACACCCCTGTAAATTTGATGTAAATCTGCTGAAGCTAATGGAATCTCACAGCATTTACAGTGAAATGAGATCAGCATCTGGTGGCAGGCTGACTCAGCTGCAATGGGAGTACACTGAGTTGTTCTGAAAAGCACTTTTCTATGCAAAGGAGAGATGATTTGGATGTTTGTGACTGGAAAAGCAATTATTTCAACTCTCACACACTGCAGCGAGGACCTGTCAGTCTGAGATGCCTTTGCAGTTTAGTTCTTCTGCAACCACCATAGATATTCAAACCAGTTGCTTTATTGTTTGACTTAATTTCCTGTGAAGTTAGCAATCTCTGTCATATCTCTACCCCCAGCTGGTTAATACTGATGGCAGAGAGTTTATTAGATTGAAAGGAATCTATTTTACATCAGAAAAGCCCATATTCTGTTTTTCTTGTGCAGACAACATTAGTTCAGGAAAATGCTCCAGGATATTATTTGGTAGCTACCCATACTGGGTATTTTACTGTCAGATACAGCAGATCATGTAATGCTTTCTGTAGGATTAAGGAAATCTGCTTCTTTTTATAATCAAGATTATAATTTATTTGTTTTAATGAACTTGAACACATCTGAAAGAACATGATCACTTATTTTTGATAAAAAATGTTACATTGTTTCTTGGCAAACTCATAGCAAAACTCACTCTGAAGAAAATTTTTATCTTCAAACTGAATTGTGCCTGCAGAGGGGTGTACTGGTTAGTAAATAAGTCTGGTTTTGTCTGTGTAGTCAAATGACCTGTGACAGCTCCAAAATGAAGTCATTCCGCTGGGAAACTCTGCATTGTTCTTATGGCATGTCTCTGGCTTTGAAATGTTGGGAGTATGTACAGCACAGCACTGTGTGTTGCTGCTGTCTGATACTGTGGAGCAAGAACACATCGGATCTCATTAACTTTCGTCTTTCTGCAGGAGGCAATTGTCCTTCAGCATGTGGGTGGGTTGGATGGCATGGAGGGGGGATAAAAATGGAGAGAAATACGAGTTTCTGGCACTAACCCAGGTTTTATGCTAGCAAAGTGCCTGGACTGAAGCCAGTATTAGAGTATAATTGTAACCACTTTTGTTGGTTTTCCTACCAAAATTTGGAAAGCAAAACATACAGCGTAATGTATTTTTATTGGGGTGACCAAAATACAGCAATTCCATGGAGATGTGTAGAGAATTGGTATCCTCGGGTATGTCTCTGGTGCCTTTTGGATGAGATGAGAACAAGCTCTGCCATGTTCTGAGCTGACTGGGGGCTCTGTAGCTGTATTAGCCTGGCATCCAGCCCACATTCATGTACCTTTTCTCTCAACAAGGCTTTTCCTTCATGTTTAGTACCACTAATGGTGCTGACCTTGCTCCCAGGCAGTGGAGCAGGGCAGAACAAGCTCCCATCTGCCTGCAAAAAAGTATGTAGACAGAACCTGGCAGTGATTTCTAGCTGGGGATCAGTGTGTGGCTCCAGCTCTCTGTATCCTTCCATCTTTTGAGACCACACTGGTTAAAGAGTCATCATCATTTTTGGTAGAAAACAAACCACATGGAGTCATAATCTTTGCTGCAGGTTGATTGATCTAGTTTGGCTAATGGGAAAATAAATCCTGAAACACACTTAGCTCAGTTCGACTGGAAATTGCTCTACCTGACCCTAATAGAAGGGCTCAGCATTTTGGGAGGATAGGCCGTGCTTTGTTTTCATTCCTGAGTTTTATCAGTGGAATGTATCAGGATAAGTATCCAGTGGCTCTTGGTGTGTCAGTCCAGGCTTTTTTACGGATGTTGCAGTGACATTGCAGAGTTTATCTGTGGCTGTCCCATAAGAAAGCCAGCAGAGATGCAGATCTTTAACAGTTTACTAGATGTGGTATTTTAGCTGGAACAGAAGTTGGCTTCCATTTTCACAACACACACTGGCAGTAGCTTGTGGACTCCTTGCCTCAGTGTTTTCACTTCTATGGCTTGTTCACACTCATTGTAGCATCATAGCATTGTAGCATCCATGTAGAGTGGAAAATAACAGCTGCCAATCCTGTTCTGGGTCCATTTCATATCCTGTTACAGCTGATGTACAGCATGAGATGGAGTAACATTCAATACTTAACTAAAGGATTGCTGTCTTGGCTGTTCTTGCTTGCCATGGAGGTACTTTAGCTTTGGTGCTGCTTAACAAGCTCCACTTCAGTTAATATACAAACAGCCCAGTGGAAACATTTGGACACTCTGCCATGCAGTGTTTTCCTTTATGCTCATGGTGGTTAAGTTTGTACTTGGTGGTTTAAAAGACAGACGTTGCTGCCATAGGGTAATTCTCACAGGGGCAGCTGCTGACCTTCAGCTCAAACCCCCCAAGTGGCCTTTTGCTGTCACAGTGTCCCTGCTGGAGAGCTGGGCAGACTGGGGTTTGACTGTTGAATCCCAAAGCCCTGGGAGTCAGCTTTCATGGACTGGTCCTTTGTGTTATCTTTCTTTTCCCTTTGAGTTGTGAGACAAAGGACCCTGAGGAAGTCTGCATCACTCTGGATCTCTGCTGAGGTTCTGAAGATGCACTTCAGGAGCGCTGCTACTGCTTCCTACTGTAGAACATCTGGCATCAAATTTATTTATCCCTGCTTGTAATTCCATTAATTTAAAGAGTTCTACCCAGAAATAGACTTCTTTTATAGCAAATTATGACCCAACTCTGATGGGTTAGAGGGAAGGCTTGGATCACTGCTATATGCCACTCTGCCCTGGATGATGTCCAGGGCTGATTTTGAGAATTGCAAGGGTCTCTCTGGCTACTGTTGGCAGTTTCCTGTCACCCAGCTTAATATTTTCAATCCTGTTGGAGAAGCAGGTTGTACTAATTAGGCACCAGGAAGGAAATCACATGCCTCATGAGGTAGCCACGCATGGAACCGTTGAAAATGAAACAGCTCCTGATTAAATGTTTGTAGACAAGTCCTTGGTCATCAAATTTTATTCTGTCTTTCCTTGTCCAGGGACAACACTGGTTCTTTGGTTCCCACCTGTGTTTAAATTGCTCGGTTTGTGTGTTCAACATCTCTGCTTATAAGGACACGACAGGAAAGGGAAGAGTTCTGCAATGTTATTTTGCTCTTTGCTGTCTGGTGTTGTCATCAGACAGTGATGCTGTTAAAATAAACTGGGCTTTTAGCATTTTCTTAGTCATGGTATTCTGCTCAGTGAACATTGTGTTCAGTTCACTTTCATCTCAGCATACAATCTGCTGGTGGCTGAAGGTCTCTCTAGGCACTACTGCCCTTTTGCCTGCCTGTCGCTGTACTGCTTTTTAAGTGCACAGCACACTGAAAAGCTAATACTTCTTTATTCTCATCTCTCCCAATTGAGTTGTTCTTTCATGCAGAGAAAATACTGAACTGAAAAGATAATGGTTATGTCATTTCTCTCCACAGATTGTGATCCCCTTCTTCAGCCTATTGATCAAAGACATTTATTTTTTGAATGAGGGATGTGCTAATCGCCTTCCAAATGGTCACGTCAACTTTGAAGTAAGACCTAAAAAATGTTTTTACCTATCCCATTCTGATAGCTGAGGGACTGTCTGAGACTACTGGCCTGCAATTTTCAGTGCAGACCATCAAACACTGAACATGAGATAATCTTACTGTATCTGAGTGGAATGATTTTATGTTTACAGAAATTTCTGGAATTGGCTAAGCAAGTAGGAGAATTTATAACATGGAAGCAAGTGGAGTGTCCATTTGAGCAAGACCCTAACATCATCCACTACTTGCACACTGCTCCCATTTTTACTGAAGATGGTAAGACTCTCTACAATCACTAATCACTGAAAATGTCTCTCTTCATCACTACTAATTAACACCCTGATCCATGCTTTGGTGATCTCTCTCACTGACCAGTCCCAGCTCTTTCCTAGCTTTCCTGCCAATCAGCTTGTTTATCCCCAGTCCATCAATGTGTTTTTGCAAATACAGCCTTCTAGCACATGAAGCTGCTGCCTGATGGCTTTTCTCTTGTCTGTAGCTTCTCTATAAGGCACTGTCTAGGAAGCTGCCATTGTGGTCTTATTTTTGTAATCACAAAAAGAGGCCACACAAGCATGTCACGGGCTGCTGTGAATGTCAGCTGTCCCTTAGCCACTCATTCTGTGATTGATGGAACCAGAGCAAGTATCTTCCACAAACCAACACTGCCATCTCTGCAGTAAACACAGCCCAGGGCGATGGAGTGCAGCTGACCTCTTCCTCTACAACAAAGACACACGTTATCTACAGAAAAGAATTTTTAAGAAAACCTTTTCTATTAACTTCAGCTGTAGCTATGAAAGCCCTGCTCTGAAATTATTTCTCTGATTGTCTTTTTATACTTATCTGTCCTCGTCAGTTTGGTATCCAGCATGTCAGACTGTGTCATTTCATGTTGATTCATGTCAGCTGCCTCTCTATACACTGTCACGCACAGAATTGTCTATAGCAACCTTCCCGTAAGCTATTCTGGTCCTGGGTGTATTTTTCCTTCATTCTATTGGCAGTTTGCTGTATTAATCCAAGGTAATCAGACCAGACAGCTTGTATTTCATGGACTACTTCAGAAAGCAAAATACTGCTTCTAACATCCTGCCTAAATCCTAAGAATGACTGCCAAAATAGAATAATTAATGTAATTAAAGTAATATGTATCAAAAGGAGGTAGGATGAAAGCATTTCATCTTGTTTTAGGCTCTAAAGGGACAGAAAATGAAAGTCAGGGTAAAAGTACAGTTTTCAGGGTACTAGACTAAAAAAGAGTGACCTCAACCCACTAATTGTTTGCAGCTTTTCTCCCTCATGTCCTCTCCTATATTCATACTGCTTTTGTGAAATGCCCTTTGCAGAAGCCACAGGAAGCCTCCCCCATTACCCAGCGGCAGTGCAGAGTAGAAAGAACTGCCCTGAATGAAAGGTGGGAGAATATCTGAGAGAGATGCAGCAGTGGCATGTGAAATGCAGCTGTACTGTTTGTCACGATGTGGAGGAATGGTGGCCAACACTTGAATATTAAAAGACAATGCATTTGTAGCACAGACTTGAATGCTGAGATGGTTCCAGCATTAAAGAATAAAAGCATCATGAAACAGTCAAATGGAGGAAGTGTGTGTGAACACAAATTACAGCCTGTGATTCAAAGAAGACATGTATTAATGCACTGCCAGCTTTTGCAGAGGAGACTCTACAATCTAGACTCATTTTGGTGTCATAAAATGCATCCTACAGTGTCAAGATTTGCAGGGGAAAAAAAAAAAAGATTTATTTTCTTCCACTGCATTCCTTCTCTGGTTTCTTTCACTCACTCTTACCTTGAGGGTATTGTGTATCCTTCTAAGCTACCATGTCCCCATAAGCTTTGAAAAGATTGAGGAACATGAAGTTGCATTAAGTGATGAGAATATCCTTAGTTTTTAAAAGCTTATATGTTTAGGTGTCAGGTCTTACTGTGTCTTTTTTAATGTTCATATAACTCTTGAGTAGCAGTGCTGTGATGGAGGAAATGGGCCCAGATCTCTATATGTAAAACCAGAGACCATTCAACTGCTTAGTATTATTATGAGAAGGTCATGCTAACATATTTTAACTCTGGGCTCCTTCAGTGTTCCATCAAAATTAACATAACAGCTTTCCAAGGCAGACATGTGAGCTAAACATCAGTGGAAATAAGGGAGGGAATCAGTGTCCCACTGGTTACTAGCTACCTGACGGACCATGAAGTTTTAAAATTCCTCTTTCTGTGTGATACAAAAGGACATACAGGAATGCAGAGAGATGGGGCTTACCAATGCTGATGGAAATAACACATATTTACCGTTTCCAGGTTTGTATCTGGCTTCCTATGAGAGTGAAAGTCCGGAAAACCAGACAGAAAAAGACAGGTGGAAATCCTTAAGGTAACCCTTTTTTTATCAGCTCATTTCTAAAGTACCTCCCAACTACACTGATACCAAACCTTGTGAAGTACAAGTATTTAAACTGTGACCTCTGAGGGAGGTCTCTTCCATTTACAACTAATTTGCAGAACTGAGGCTGTACTGATAAAAGCTCATTTTAATCTCAAATTATCCTCCATGTAAAAAATACCCTCAGCTTGCTGTACCTGTGCAAAAGCCTGATGCAGATGAAGAATGCCCCAGGCTAGCTGGATCTTCCAACAGTTTACAGCTCTTCTAAGAGATGTATAATGGTTTGATATAAGTGAGAATATGAAGAAAGTGATTAAAACAACCCAAACCTTTAAATATGCTCTTTTTTTCCCTATCGCCCTTATGTTTTACATTTACAGATCCACTATTTTAGGCAAGACTTGAAGATTGAGAGATTATTACAGTAGGTCAAGGAAAAGAAATCCGCAAACATTTTGCACTACTGATTCCAAAGATGCCTGTTTGGGATTTAGACAATTTCTTTTGTTTGAGTTTTTTTGCTGGGTTTTTTTGACTGCCTAACATGATGGATGAACTGGATTCATCCACTGAAATCAAGAGAACTGTGTGCACAATGATGCTTTTCTAACTATGAGACAGAGAGAGGAAGGACAAACAGACTATTTGTGGCTGTGCCCAAACTGCGTCAGGATCACTGTAACTTTGCCTCTGAAGGAAAACGCAAGAAAACCAGGAGCAGGGAGAATCGTGGTACTGCAACAGAGAATGGAAAAGTATAAAAAAGGAAAGCAAAAATACACAAGAGTATTTCAGAAGCAGGTGCTTCAGACAGCGGTTCTTTAAACCCGCTGAAGATTGTAAAATTAAATCAAAGACAGACACAACAGCAATCTGGTTAATTGCTGAACGAAGAAAAAAGAACTTAATCTTGCATTAGCAGTCCCCCAGCCTTGTTGAACAAAGCACTGACTGCTGCAGGCATGAGCTTGCAGAGATGAGGACTGACACCGCTCACATACAAGTCTGTCACATTAGGCCACATCAACATGGGACAGTCCTCCTGACCCCATGGATTTTTACAGCGAACGACCTGGAGTGTGACTATTGCTTAGTTAATCTTCCCACCGCTGTTACTGCTTTCCTTACTGTGAATCTGGGCCAGTCTGAGGAGGGCACAGAGGGCAGATGGTGCTGTTTAAAGACACCCCCACCACTTCTGAGGTTGAATGAAGAAGCAAATGACTCCGGACTCAACTTAACTTCTATTTAATGTATGTAGTGTATTCCCTAAATTTATTGATGCTGAGTTGCATCTTTTAAGGGGTTTTATCACACTCAAAGAAAAAAAGTACTGCATTACCATTTCTATCAGGTTCCAATTAACACAGTACTGTTTACTTTGCAACATGATACTTAGGA
>VZRQ01006834.1:121402-144660 GCA_013397975.1 Machaerirhynchus nigripectus | reverse complement strand
TCTTTTCTGCTGTATTAAGTTCCATTTTTATGTATTAAGCTCCATACTTATTTAGTTCCATTTTTATTATCTGTCTCTATGTATCTGTATGCAGATTATTCTTTCAAAACATACATATAAAATGCTATCAGTTATTTAACTATATAGCACATCCAAATTTATGAGATTTTTAAAAGCAATGTATATTCAGTGTTTGGAGGCAGGACCTAAATAACATATTTCCTCAAAATCATACAATTTAAATTCAGCCAAACTTCCGAAAAACTGATGAAAGTGCTTACTTTTAGGGAACTAGAAAACATGGTATAGAAGTTTAATAGAAAGCCATTAGGGAGGTACAGCTTTTGGTTCCTTTTCCACATAGTAGCTGATATCTGGTGCCAAAAGAAAGATTCTTTTCAAAGCAGATTTTCTAAAATGTCCTATTACCTAAATACGGTAAATATTAGAGAAGTCTACTGACCTACCTAAGCAAATCATTAACAGTCAGACAGTTTGAATGTTGACTCATGAAGTATTTATTTGTGTTCAGTAAGATTTTTTAATGGCTGGTCAATAGGATGAGACTGATATGATTTACTAGAGTTTACAGGCTCAATTGCAAAGCATCCAATGATCACAGGTGAGAAAAGAAAGCAAAGCATTTTTGACTGTAGATGAAGAAACTGAGAGCATGGCCTAAACATCATGAGCAACTGAAAGAGACATTTCCTTTTGCCGTGGTTCAGGAACACTACTCCCCAATTCAGTACCCCAGTGAGTCGCTCCCAAAGAAGCTCGCTCGCTCACCTCCTTCCCCTTCCACTTTCCACTCCAGGAATGGAGCTGGGAATTGGAGGCACAAAGGTGAAAATTACAGGTTGACATAAGAACAATTTACTAGAAACAGCAATGAGATAAGAAAATGAACAGTAACAGCAACAATATTAATAACAAAAGGTATAAGACAAACAAATTACACGGAAAGTAAAACAATACCAGCCCATTTCAGTCACCATGCTTTTCTCTCTCAAATGCAACCAGAAATGAGAGAGTCCTCTGTTCCCACCCTTGGCAAGGGATGCAAGATGGTATCAAATAACATTATGGCCTGGCCATGCCCCCTTCCTGACTACTGTAAAAAAATAATCCTGTTCTGTCCAAAACTAGGACACATTTGGGACTTAAAAATAATGTACACATTTTTCAGATTGACCATATATATACACTCTCATAGACCAAAGACATCAGTCATCCCTGTTTAAATGACAGCTTTAAGGAGATCAAGTTTTCATACACATAGAACTCAGAATAGTTTAGAAAAGCAAAAGAATTGAATAAAGCAGATAAAGAAAAAAGCCTGGTTGGCAAGAGAACAAGACATCATATGAATAAAATATTTTCAAGTGCAAAGTTCTTTCCAAAATGAAGAAATGGAAAGGAAAACTACATCCTGATTTAGGCAACTTGTTTGGAGAGAAAAGGATAAGGAGGAAAAGAAATATAATGCTGCTCAAACATTCCATATTTCTATTCCAAGACCAAATTTCAAAATAAATTCAGTTTAATACCAATAAACATTAATTAAAATATGTTTTATATTTTATTTGGAATTTTGCAATCAATCTGGGATTAATATTCTGGGCATACAAAGCTTAAGAAAACCTTTTGGGAGTTTGAGTTTTTAAAAAAAATTCATTAAGAATCTCAATTCTGAGACTGCATTTCCTTTCTCCTCCTCTTGCTATTTATTTTTAAAGCAAGCAATAACAATGTGAACAAAGGTTCACTGTGTGTCAATAATCTACAGAACCTCGTTTCTGAAAAAGCAGCAGAAGTTACAGGGGTGTACTATCAAACTAAGCACCACTAGCATGGAGTCAACAACTGCATTCAATAAAACACTATTTCTGAATATGTTCTATTTCTAATAAAACATATTTTCTAGAAATATGTTCTAAATGAAACATATTTCTAAATTAGAAATACGACACAGTCATTTTGGTTTGCCTTTCTGTTTAGAGAATTTCACTGGTGCCTTTTTTGCTTACTACAATAATGTGTTTTATATATGAAGCCAAACCATACTCTTTCAATATGAAATCTGAATTGAGATGACAATCAAATGTTCCTCTTACCTCATTTTGGAGGTCTCGGATCATTTTGCTCTTCCTTTCCATTTCAGTCTTCAAAAAGTTAATCTGCAGTTTTAAAGAAATGTTGAGTGGGAGTTGTTGAGATGTAATTGTAAACACTACTTTTTAAAAATACTTTTAACAGCTTTGGAAAAAAAACAACCACCAAACCAAAAGTTTTGCTTACATATCAAACTGGTATAGGCCACATAGGTATATTGCTAAATCTACAAACATTTTGCATATTTACTAGAATATTTATAATCAAAAGAAGAAAATTGCTGTACATAAATAGGCTTACTTTTTTTTTGTACCGGTAGACATAGTGTTTATTTTTCACAAGGTAGTGATGTGATCTTCAAAGAACTAAGGATTTTTTAAACAATATTAGCTGATTTTCTAACAAAAATATTTTTACCCTCTAAGAACATATCTATCAGAGCAGGTTTCTAACACAGTTGTTTTATTTGGATGCTACAGTGTTGGTCCTAATTAGAGAAAATCCCTTGGTTCTAATCAGACTCACCTATGGACTAAAGTTTATTATAAATGAAAGCATTCATATATGGTCTTTAGATCCTACTTAAGTCAACAACTTGACTTGAAAGGAAAAATTCTAGTCTTAGGCTTAAGACTGAATTTAATCAAACACAGTTTAAAAGATTATTTTTACAAATGAGTTTTTTCAGGACTGAGCTTTAATCACAGTTTATGGAATACAATGGGAGAAAGGAGGACGTAATTATAAACAACTAGGATTAAAAGAACACATTTCCATTACTTTGAAGGAAGATGCTTTTGGATAGTTCAATTAACGAAATACTAATCCCTGTTTACCCAATGTCCCACGCTGTTGATACAAAACTGTACTCAAGTTCAAAGGAAACGACAGTTTTTCTGAAATTGCAACAGACTTGTTAAGAAAATCAAAACTCCCGTAAGAAATCAGATTCAGATTATAGGGACATTGACCCAGAGATTATTGGTTTGGATGTCATGTAGATAAAAAAATGACACCAAATCTACATGATATGACAGCTGTTCTTAGAATCATGTCCACACTCAAGTAGACATGAGTGTAATTTAAAAAACATCACCAAACTTGACAGCACTCTCACCTGTATCAAAAGAGGTCAGAGAATGCTATCATCACAGACAGAAATGTAGGTAGGGGGTCCATGAGACTAATGCAACCTGACAAGCCTAAATAGAACTCCTTTTACAAACTCTTCCAAAGTTTTGTCTAAGTGCTTTGGTTGTGGAAATACTAATTCCACATCCAGCTACTGGCTGAGAATGATGCTTTATCAAAGGATGAACATATTCAGCACCTGCCTAGCAATGGCATCCACAAATATTGAAATTTAGAATGTGTATAGATAATAAACATGAAGATTTTGCACAACAAAAAATAAAGGTCATAATCAAAATATGAGATTGCGATGAATGGGGAGGAACACAATACAGCTATTTGTTGTGGTTATTTTGTTTTTCAGCGGTTCAAAAGAATTGCCAGCTACTTAAATACTGAAAAAAATACATACTGACCTCCATTAAAGAGTGTTCCCTTTCTTAGACCTATCTGTTAGGAATATTAATATTCCTTCAAAGCATTTCACTTCTAGCTATGAATATACATTAAATATTTAAAGAGGTGTGACACCAAAATTATTATCTCTACATAGCTTGGATCTCTTAGGGAAGAGACATTTAAGATAACCTAGTACTATAAATTTGTCCAGCAATCAATGAAGGTTAAATCAGCATTTTTGTTAATTACTATTCACATACCCATGCATCTTATATCACTGATGTGGACATCTTACATAGTGCAAACATACTGTTTTAGCTTAGCTGAATTAAAAAAAAAGATATTAACAAATAAAAAACTAAAAAATATTTGTACATCACTTCCTTTTAGAAAAAATAGAAATGTTATTTAAGAACTCATTAATTTTTGCTTTTAAATTATAACAGCATTTTAAAGGTCTTCTGCTAAATCACTAACAAATGAAGTCATGAAGTATAGATACTTAGTCATGAAATATAGATCTGGAGAGTTACACAGCAGGGATTTATGAGACTTGTCTACTGCAACCAATATAGGGATAACTTTACCAACCCATTTAAGTGTATCTATGTGTATAGCTTCATGCTTTAAGGCAGATCAGTCTGTAACAAACCATTTGGATTATGCTTTTAGTAAGTCTCAAGGACAAGAGATAATATAATTTTCCAGAAGAGATGTAAAAATACTACTTTCAGTCACCAAATCCTGATAGTATAATAAGCAACAATAGACATTTATACCCCCCTCTAAACTAGGAGGTAAAAAAATAACATTCACCTCTTTCCACAGGTTGTCTGCCTTTAATTGCTATCTGGCTGTAATTATGACAATACATAATGAAAATATATTGTTCTAAGGCTGAAGTTTTCAGTACTAAGCAAGGACACTGCTTCCATATCCTGGGGACAGTCATCCAAGATACTCAGGGCTTTGTGTGTTCCAGAGCTCATTATGTTTATTAAAG
Source organism: Machaerirhynchus nigripectus (assembly GCA_013397975.1). Lineage (NCBI taxonomy): Eukaryota > Metazoa > Chordata > Aves > Passeriformes > Dicruridae > Machaerirhynchus > Machaerirhynchus nigripectus. Next base: position 140,012 of record VZRQ01006834.1, on the reverse strand, counting down.
ACAACAGCTTCCATCCAGTGGCCTTTACTCACAGCAGCTGGTGACCTTGAAAGGTTCAAACTAAATTTTCCCCCATCAAAATACATAATGCTTCAGCAGATGGTAGTGATCTAATTCTAAGAGCCAGAGAACAGTAGTTATTCATGACAGGATGGAAAAATCCCAATATAACATCATTACTGCACAGCCAAGACTCAGCTGTAAGCATGTTTGCTTACCTCCAGACTTCTTGTATCTTGCTCAGGACTAAGATGAGCAGTTAAGGTGTAACTAAAATTCATTCATTAACACCTGACTATTTTGGCCATATCTGGAAACCCTAACATACTCAGTGTTCATTTTCCCGGTCTAGTTTTCAAGTTATAGTGTAAAAATTTACTTCAAAAGCCAGAGAGAACTGTCTAGGCTATTACATAAGACAAAGAAAATATTCTTTCCTTTGGGCAAAAAGTGTTCTACAAAGTGCAAAATACTTTTAAAAGCAAAGCTAAATAGACTTCTACCTATTAATATTTCTAAAATGAATGTAAATATTAAGCTGCAAGTTAGAGTTTGATTAGTAGAAGAAACTTTTGTCAAAGGAACATTTAGGACTTTAGAACAGTCATAAAAGCTTTTACTAGAAAAAACAAATATTTTTGAAGGGAAAAGAAGATCAGATCTTTTAACTAAAAATCTTCCAAGTATGGGGATAACACTGAATTAAATTCCCCACATTTTGTTAGTCTTTTATTACTAGAAAAACCCTACTGATTTAAAAATACCCGTATTGTGTATGCTTTCTTTTTACAAGTCATACAAAATGTTTTACTTAATTCTCATTTCTCATAGTGAACACTGAGCAAAAAAAGGAAATTACACAGACCTATTTTCTCCTTTATTTTGACACACAGTACTGTAACTGTATGCCAAACAATTCCATTAGCATATCTTCTTTAAAATTGCTAGCATGATATAAAATACCAACAGAATAAAATAGAAAAGGTAGACTAAGCTTACTCTACTTAGCCAAACTATTTTTGAGTGTTTCCATGTTTCATTCTGTATCTTATCCCTCATCCAGAGCCAGCCAGCTCTTTATATACACTTTAACTGCAGTCAAATGGGAAATAAGTTTGCAAACTTGCTAAAAATATAACTATTTCTTAACATGCAAACAGTTAGCATGAAGTACAGCCAAGCAAAGAGTCCATCTCCCAAAAGCTCTAAGAGCCTTTTAACCTAATAGAAGACATACAGAATTAAAACTTACTCTGTTTATTCAAATCCAATGAAAAACCCCAAACAAACAAAACAAGCCACTTTCAACTTACATGTGCCATTTGCTCTGTGCCTTTTTGTTAACAAAAGTGAAAATTAGTCCATGATCTACAACTCTGTTTCTGGAAGAAGTGATTCCACTTCACATTTAGAGATAATAGCTTGACATTATTAGTATTTTCTTCACTGCACGAAAACTTAATACAAATTGCTTAGGTATTTGATGCTAAATGCAGAAAAAAACCTGTCAACCTTCACTGATTGTTAAAGAGGACACCAGGTTATTTGGAATGATGCCTTACATATTTTATATACATATTGTATAACTATTGTAGAGTCCTTCTGAAATGTTTTTAGATATAAAAATAATCTGCAGTTCTAGTGTGAGACCATCTGTAGAGAAGCTCCTTCATAACCAAACGCTTTCTGGAAGACTGTGTTTGACCTCGAACTTTGCAACACAGGACTAGTCTAAAATTTAAACCATTCTTATCATAACTAGCGTTTCTCTGCACATTTTATTATCCCAGACAAAAGAGCGGAAACAATAGGCATAAATGCATCTGAGAACTGCCATACATTTTCTAGAAAAGACCTGTCCCAAGACAGGCTGCTGCTGCTGCTGCTGCTGCTGCTGCTGCTGCTGCTGCTGCTGCTGCTGCTGCTGCTGCTGCTGCGGCTCTTTGTTAGTGCTACAGATGCAGGAGACAATTTAGAAAGACAGTGCTCACTCCTGTTAAGATACCCCAGGTCAGCCCTCGTGTGATTACTACTCTAAAGGACAGGAATGTCTTTACACATCCTTTTACTTACCTCAAGCCTGAGTTGCTGCTTCTACTCTCAGAGGTTTGTTACTACCTAGCAGCAGCTCCACTGGCTGCCCTCTACCAACTAGAGGTGGTACCCACCAGCATGTCAGCAGCTGCTCAGAACAGCAAGCCTACAGTTCCTGGTTTCTCTAGTCGTAAAGGGTCAAATAATGGATATGCAAGCATAGTAACATTGATATCTCTGTTTCTGATGAATCTTTTATGCAGTGATAGTGAAAAGCCTTGCCATACATTGCACAAGAAGACATGAATGTATAGTTCAATGTAGAGCTGTTGTGTCTCCTTTGTTCTTCTGTTTTGGTCAGAGTCCTTGAGTAATTTCCTTGAGTTATTTTTCATTTAATTTGACTTAATTTTTGTGAATTCTTACTTACACTTCTACACTGACCTAATAATTCAGGCAGGTATTATCTGTTGAATTTATACAGCCAATTTACATACATACAGTAAGCACTGCACTGGCAAGTGCAGTAAAGAAATATGTATTTCCACCCTTCCCCCTCCAACCAGTGTTTTATTAGTCTTTGTAAAATGTAATTCTACTCCTGTTTACTCTGATGAAAATCAAGATTTACTTCACCAAGTCCTATAATATAAAATGTGCCTAAATTGCATTAGAAACAAGTCTCACACAATTAAATTAGAATTAAATTCAAGCTCCCATTCTCTGGCTAGTCTTGCATTAAAGCACCTAGACCTTCTTTCATATATTTCATACTGTTTTCAGAAAAATGTTAAACACATAGAGAAAACAGGTATAAAGTAACCTTGTGTGTCAGTAATAATATCTATTTCCATTTCTATCGCAATTTTCATCTGAGGATCCTGAAGCAATTTTTGCATATTCATTCAGTCTCACTGTATTGTTGAGCCTCTCTATGTACATTGTACCCTGAGGCATAAAGAAGGAAATATCACAAACTAAGGACACAGTTCTGCTTGCCTTAGAATTATTAGCAAGTTTAATATGCTATTAGTGGCAAGTATTGGAACACAGCTCAAGAATTCAGATTCTTTAACCATCTGCCACCACCCCAAGCCAGCTTTTGTTATAAACTTAGAGGAGCTTCTCCTGGTTTCTACACTAGGTGGTATTTTGCTCACAGTCAACAGCAGATGTTGTTTTGTGTAGTACAAATCTTGTGCTCTTCACAGTGCTAGAGTGGGACTGAATTTACAAAGGGCACTGTTGCTCAAGTTAAAAAAAGCATTATATCACAAAAGCCAACAAATCCATTCACTACATCTGAGATTCATGTAATCCACATCTGAATTAGTCTTGAGTATCAAAATCTAATAAAGAGATTCAATAATGAAATATGCTTTTCACCTTCCATTTGTAGGACTAGAATTCATTGTGCAGATAGAGTCAATAGGAATGCATTCAATGCACCTGAAGAACTGACAACTTTCAACTAGCATGTTCTGAGTTCTTATCAGAGACTACTAGATAAGACTAACTAGATACTACTTTTTCTTATTTCAGAACTATATTGAAGGAGGTGATTCTCCCCCTCTACTCTGCTCTTGTGAGACCCCAACTGGTGTAGTGTGTACAGTTCTGGTGCCCCCAGCATAAGACAGACATGGAACTGTCAGAGTAAGTTCAGAGGAGGGCGACGAAGTTGATAAGAGGACTGGAGCACATCCCCTGTGAAGACAGGCTGAAAGAGTTGTAGCTGTTCAGCCTGGAGAAGAGCAGGTTGCATGGATACCTCAGAGCAACCTTTCAGTGTGTGAAGGGACCTACAGAGAAGCTGCAGAGAGACCCTTCATCAGGATAGTGACAGGACAAGGAGTAATGGCTATAAGTTGAAAGAGGGGAAATTTAGGTTAGATATTAGGAAGAAATCTTTCACTGTGAGGTGAGACACTGGAACAGGTTGCCCAGGGAGGTTGTGGATGCCCAACACTGACAGTGTTCAAAGCCAGGTTCAATAAGGCCTTGAGCAACCTGATCTAGTGGGAGGTGCCCCTGGCCACAGCAGGGGAGGTTGGGATTAGATGATCTTTAAGGTCCCTTCCAACCCCTTAACATTCTATGACTCTAGGATTCAATGCAGACAATTTATAGATTGTCTCAGTACAAAAGCATCTTAAAACATGTGCAGTTTGTTTTGGTTTTTTCTGCATATATGCTGTCCTGGCTAGAAAGACCACCAAAATATGCTATCCTTTTCAAACTCAATACAGCTTTCAGATCACTCCAGGAGTGAAAAGAAGTGATCCTGGAGAGGATAAAAGTTCTTTTTTTTCCTTAGACAAAAATACAAGTACCAAAAATACACTAATTATATGTTGTGTAGTACACAAGACCAAAAAGTATCTTTACTCTTCAAACTTTTGAGCAACAAAGGGAAAAAATGTGTTTTCAAAAATCTTTCAGATTAACTGAAAGAAACATGCGGAAGGAATAGTTTGGTCCACAATCTATGCTGTTTCTAATTAGAAGGTAGCACGCAAAACATACACTCTCACATTTTGTTCACCAAGGGCATAAAGCCACATAAAAATCACAGTCATACTAAATAAGGCATTGTAAATATTTCTTGAATTTGATAGTTACTTTTAAACCTCTGTCTTGGACAAACCCTTGCTTTGTGACCCTGGAAGACAGCAAGATCTCAGTAAATAAATTGGTAGTTATCCAATATGAAATATAAAATAGATGTACAAACACTTCTAGCAGGTTGTTTTCAAGTCCAGAGTTCGAATCATAAAACACTTACGGTTTGAAGGAACCTCTGGAGATTGTCTAGTCAATTTATGCTCAGTGGTGCCCATGTATAGGAATATTACTAACCAACATAGGAAAGATTTCCTTCTTTCATCTTAGTAAACATAATTTTATTTTTTTTTTTTCCCCCATGGTACTTAAATATGTCTATTTATGCTCCAAAACATTACATTGCTACATGAAAGTCAAAACAATTGTACAGTTTATCCAGAAACAGAACTTCAATATAGCATGAAAACTTAATGGGACTTAATAATACATTCTATAGTGATAATTAATTCTACTATGGTCAAAATTAGACACTCTACTATCTATTTTGTTGCTGAAAATACATAGTAATTCCTAAAAAGTCAATGGATGTATGACAGTTTGTATTAGGATAGATGAGACATGACAGTCCATAAAGATAATCTCACCAGGGAGAGGACTTAGGCCCAAATCTCCTGTTTAGTCTCCAAAAGTGTATAAACATCCCTAAACTCCAAAAAATAAGGGAAGACAGGAATCTTAATACTTTAGAACATAAAAACTTCTTTCAGTTCCTTTCTTCTGAAACTTGCAGAGTACTAACACATATGTGAAATCCATTCTTTTTTTAAAAAAGTTTTTTGAGCTAATAAATTCTCATGGCAAGGTTAAGAAAAAACAAAAGAAAAAAAATAAGGAAAGAAAGATAATTACTCACGGTAGCCTGCTGCTTGTCTGCTTTCTCAGCTGCCTCATTAAGCTGCTTTTGAAAGGCTTCCTGGAGAGATTTCATTTCTTCCCTAGTTTATTGAAAACACAGAACACAAACTTCAACACAAGTGTGCATTAAGAAATAATTGTTGAGATTCAAAAACCTGGACCTTTAATTATTCAGGGTAGCAGGCAGATGTACTTTGTCTATGAGTCTTGCAAATAAAATCATGATGACTCCGTGAAGTATAGCGCCAATGAAAAACAAAAATTATCTGTGATGCAAAGTGGCCACTATTTGTATCTACTGAATGGCCTGCTGTGCAAAACATCTGCCAGTGCATAATTTCTAACAAAAATGATTGGCACCAAAAAAGTGCGGGAAGTAGGCAAGTGAAAATGCATTGACATGGAGACATGCTATTATCAATAAGAAGTAGTTTATACCTGCTTTACCATAAACAAATAAACCATGCTCTGATAAAATTCAACCTCACATGGCACCTTCTAGAGACAAGCAAGAAAAAATTCAGTAGAAGATTCTGGCATACAAAGAAAAAAGAACAGGATAATTGCTTGGATTAGGCTTTATTTGAGTCAAGTGAAAACCCTCTGCATTACTGATTCAGTCAGGTATTTTCTCCTAATTGCAAGAGTTTTCTACCCACAGCATATGACACACTTTGGATCTGTAGCAAAGCAGTAAAATGACGTACTTCATAATAGCTGTAGAGCTTTTGGAGGGTTGCTGCTTGCGTGGATAAACTTTCAATGAACATGATCCCAAAACTGGATTTACACACAGTAACAGATAATAATTTAGCCCTGTGAAAACTAAACTGAATGGAAAGGCCCTAATTTTAAAAGAACTTGGTAGCTGCTGGATCACCTTTCTTTTTAGCTGATGATCCCTACTACTTTCAGCAATTTTGGCAATACTAGTACAGAACAGATTTAATTGAAAAAGTGATTGAGCAGCTTGAAAACAATATACCATCAGCACAAACAGATGCCGTCAATTCAAAGTGCTGACAATGTACAGAAATAATAAAACTGGGGGCATCATAGTAAGTGACCAAAATTTGACTTGGGAGTTATTGAAGACTTTGCAAAAAAGCAATTAAAAAAAAATCTATTTTGAAGTCAGGAGAACATTTACTTACAAAAGCTGAGATTCTAGCACTCTAAACTTTACTGTCTCATCCAGCATTGTAGAGCACAATCAAAGTCATGCTCAAACCAAAGAGAGCTCATGTTTGTCCAAAGAAAGATCATAACATTAATATTGGGATATATTTTGAATTTTGGCTTCAATACAATAGATATAAGCATAACACTATGTTCACTTTTCTTCATTTACTGCACATAAAATATAGCCCGAGGACCCTGGCAAATAAACTGTGACCTTTCCTTAGTGAAATTCTAAGAGGAAGATTCCCTGGCACATTTTAATACCTCTTTTGTACGCTGAAGTTCTACACCTCTCTGGAAATGAAATCTAATAAGTCTGTAAACAGCTGGCAACAGCAGTACCCCCAAAGCATTTCCTTGTATTATACTGTAAAAACCTTTCATTTTCTGAATGACGGGGTGGGCTGCTCTGCAGCAGATTGCACTGATCCAGTCTTTTATTTCTGGGAACTGCTCTTGTGCAGTATACTCAATGGCTGGGTGCCTTAGAAGCAAAATTCAACATGTATTTTTGGGTGGATCTTGAGAGACTGCAAATGGTGATTTGAGGAGGAGATTAGGAAGAATATTTGAAAGATGTAATAAAATTTTCTCTTAGCAGACTCAATTTTCCCATCTGCAACTAAGATCTATTTACTAAACAGTCTGTTAATACTTTTAATCAATTCATGTCTCAATTTCATAAAGGAAAGTTGCACAACAATCAAACCACCACAAAATTGCATTCATGTATTATGGATTTCGTCTGTGTGAAGGACAGCCATGATGCTGAGATGTACACCTTCAGTCACATCCAAGCCACATAAGTATTTAAATAGGACATTCGCTAAAGTCTTGCCTTTATAATTTAATACATTTTGTCTGGAATACCTGAAAGATTTTTATGTATTACAGTAAAAATAAGAAATTCTACTGGTATTGTATTGTGGACCTTATATATTGTGTATTTAAGACATGAAGGTCATTTTCTCACAAGACTTCTATGTAGCAAAGCAATTTCATATGTACTTCCCTGTGTACTTCTACAGTGAATGTAGACGTAAGATGGCCATGGAATTTAATTATTGCATTTCTAACAATTAAGGAAGTATTAACTTAATAAAGTTTCTTACTAAACATTTTTCCTAAGGAAAAATGTGAAGCATAGATGTACTCATTATATACTACTTTTCCAGCAAAAGTGGTCACCATATTACTTATGTTTTCTTGTTCTTAAAGTTGTATTGATGTTGCTGTTTTCTGGTCTGAATTTCAAAAATTAAGAGACGCAGAATGATGAGACTTACTTGCAATGAAGCACTAGGGAAATTGAGACTACAGACTAGGCTGGGAACTTGCATTCCCAGCCATGGGAACTAGTTTTTTAAGTTCTCAAATGAATAATTTGAAATTAATATGTCTTTCTCCTCCTAACTCCATTCATCACAAATCTCCAGTGCAAGTATTCCTGTGTTTGCACATGGACTAGTGATTTGGAGTGTCTACACACATAAACATTTAATTAAGAGGTTTGAATAAATATGTCATCATCTCCAAACTTAGAGATTTAGACATTTTAGTAATGTTATTTCTAAAAATTCTCAATTTATTTTTTAAGGAATATTTAATGACTAAATCTTCCTTTAAAATTCAAAATGCCTTTCTTTAGCACATATCTCACCATTTTAATACATTTTCCTAATATTTGTCCAATATCAGCAAATCCATCATTTGTTTCAAAGGGAGTATTTCCTGCCTTTATTTTACTGTTACAACCAGCGGACTCTGGAATACGGCATTTATCTGTACAGTGTTTATCTATATAGTAAAAGGAAAGGTGGAATTTGCTAGTCTGACAGTTTTCAGTTAGGAAATGGAAAGAGAAGGAAGGAGGTGAGGGTCTTACCTTTGGTTTTGGTCCAGTTCCAGAAGTTTCTGCACATCATTTTTGGTTGATGCTTCATCATTTTTAAAAGACTGATAGTAACAAAAAAACTCCATTAAAGAGATATTTTTTATTATTATTCTGTGAAATTATTAATTTGGCCCTCATTCATAAAGTGGTCCTGGTGAATTGCAGACATTACCACTTAATAAAATGGGAAGAATAGTCTGATTTTTCTTTGTAACTCAAACACAGTTAACTGTACACAGCTTTGTACTTTTCAAATACTAAATGAGAGCTAAATACAATAAGCAGATTTAGAAACAGATGAATGACTAAAAGCATTAGAATTTTATGACCAAGTAAGTGTGTATATACAGAAGATAATACCACAGCTCTTTGCCCATATCAGGATCTCTGTAGTGCTGATTCTAAAATATTTCACTGTGTAATTTTGCTGAATACTACCTTCAACTGTGCTTATTAAAAAATAAATTTGTTACAAGAAGAAGCGTATTTCTCTAAAAAGTAAGAAAAAACCTACAATAATAGTGATAAAGCACTCAACCTCAAAATTAAACCCAACCCCCAAACCAAAAACCCCAAAGATCAAAGAGTTAATTAATTAAACCAGAGAAGTCTGGAACATAAGACATTTTAACATAATAATATAGCACAGTGCTGATACACACCACTAGTATTCTCATGTGAACAGATAGAGTGCTTCTTCTCCTTTTATTTTTCCCAGCTAGCTTATATTGATGAAGATAAAAAGGTATTGTCAGAAAAACAACTTCCTTTAAAATGGCATGAAATACAGAGACAAATTTCAATTGATAATAAGTCTAAATGTTTTCACCAGACCAACAGACTCTACTAGGAAAAGACAGGTGCTCCCTCAGCTGAATATCTGGACCTCAAATCCAGAGCAGCATTTTCAATCTAGTTTTTCCTCTGAGGAGCTGATTTGAGTTCAGAGTTAATCTATTGCACTTTCAGCCTAATCATGATACTCAAAAGTTAAATGCAGATTCTCAGCTCTCACTTCAGGCTCATCTAGCAGAATTTGTCCGCTGAACTTGTAAAGAAATGCCCTGCAGTAAATCCAGTCAGACTGTGCAGGTAGCATGTCAGAAAGCTAAACTGAGCAACTAAAGTAGGTTGAGTATATGGAATTCAGTAGCAAAGATCCTACCTGCAACAGCAAAGGACATCCTTTGCAGTAGCTGCCAGTACAAATGTGTGTCAGCTCCATTAATAGTGCATATTCCTTGTCCTTCCCTTCCTTTTTCTATGCTCTATTTTCATATTTTCTTTATTTTTATTGAGTTGACAAATGCCCCAACACATTAGGATAAAATTTTCCATGAAAAAATCAGGTTTATGTTAAGTACCAGATCAACAAAATAAAGAAAATAATAATTATTCACATTTAATGACTTTTAAAAAAAGAAACACTTTTTTTTTGTAATTAAAAGATACCAATAAAAAAAGGTTGAGGTAAGTAATCCTATAGACACAAGACAGAATCTAACCTGGAGGTTTACTTGAATTCCCTGAAGTTCTTTAGAAGTCTTTAACAGTTGATGAAGTATGTTGCTCCTTTCCTTAAAGACTTCTTTCAGCTGTTTTTCCAGTTCTTCATAGCCCTGTCTAACACAAAGAATAAAAGCTTGAGATCATCTCAAAACATTAGTCAATGCACCTGAAGATATATCTTAGTTCATCCACCTTTATTTAATTCCAACACCCTTTATAGATTTCAAATTTGACTATGTCCCCTTGCTCACCTATAGAACTTGATTTTTCCTAATATAGATAGATGTTTTATACATTGAAATGGGATGTGCTGATTCTGAGTGAGCAAATTACCAGATCGAAACACTGCAAATGATGGATTTTCCATGATGAACAGGAGACATAAAGGGATGCATTTAGCAAGAGTGACAATGTGAGAATTTTCTTACCTTAAAGATATACCATACAAGAGAGAAAGCAAAACTTTGGAAGTATGAAGTTTTGAGAAATCAGTAAGCTGAGCTATCATGGGCAACCCAAAATGTTATTATAGTGTATATCTATCTGTGCCCAAAAATTGTTACTGTCTTTTCAGACCCTGCAGCCAGAAAATGGAACGGGGGGGATGGAGGTTTCTGCGGTCCCTCTTTAAGTCGGAGCCCAGAAGCAGGGAACTCTCTGTCTCTGCCGGCAACATTTGCTAAGGTGGAGGCTCTGCTTTGGGCATAGATTTATTTTTTTCTGGGCTTGCAACAGTAGCCCCTCAAAAAACCCCGGCATTTCGTAACCAAAACCTGTTTCAGACTCAAGTTCTCAAACCTATCGGCAGTGTGAAGTGAGCCGGTCCCTGGGGCCGGTCACCCTGTGTCAGTGCTGACAGAGCAGTTCCTCCCCCCAGCACGCCCGCAGTGTGGGGACAGCAGCGCCANGGACAGCAGCGCCACCACCCGCAGTCGGGCGGGCGGTAGGAGGCGGGCGGCAGTGCTGGCGCCACGCACGCCGGCGCTTCTCATCTGCCACTAGAACTGCTCCATAAGCCCTAGCTTGCCGGGAGGGTTTGCTGCCATCCTTTCCTAATACATCAGTACAGAAGATATTACCAGTGTCCCGGCAGCCATTACCTAGAAAGAGTTGCAACATGTGTAGCTGTCAGAGACTGAAATATTACAGTTTATGACTTAAACTTTTTCATGAAGGACTTTTAAAACTGCATTGCAAAAGCTGCAGAGAAGACCACTGCACCCTAAAAGGGGCCCTGCCTGAGGCCTTACACTGCTCGCTGATGAAGATAAGATTAACAACTCAGGGCTGGGGACATTCACAGAGCGTAAGCTTAACTCCTCCAGGGTGGAGACCACAGCCCCAGGGCTATCAGCTGCCAGGCCCGAACAGACCCTCGAACCAAAGGGTGGGGGGAGAGAGGCTCTGGGTGTGTTGGAAAAGCCTCTGGTGAGAGGCGCAGTGACCGCCCACCCTCCACTGTGCAGAGGAGCGCAGCTGAGGGGCCCTTCACCCGGGGAAAAGCTTATCCACAGCAGAAGGGGTGACACGACCCAGCAAAGGGCCCCCCTCACAGGGGTCCCCAGACCCTGCACCAGAGCACCAGAGATGATGCAACACACCCTCAGTGTTGCAAGGGACAGTGTGTCAAGCCAGCCCCTGCAACGGAGACACGTGGGCATTCCTACCTGGCCCAAAGTATATTAACCTATGGAATTCTTTACTCTTCGGTTTGTGGTGGCCTGTGACGGCATGTGGCCGCATGGTATGGCAGTGGGGGACCCTCACCACCAAGAAGACCAGATGGAGGGGAGCAATAAGACGTTGCTGGGACCCTCCAATGGGTGACACGCTTACCTAACCCCTGTCACCTTGCCCTGTTCCTGCAACCCCCACGCACACTTCTTTCTCTATGTCTTTCTTCCTTTTCTCTTTCCTTCTCTTTGCCTCTTTTACTATTGAATAAAATACATCAATTTTTTGGCACCAGCATCTAACCTTGTTTGGTTTTAATCTCGTTTTTGGGAATATTTTGAACCTTCTCTAAGTTCTTTCTGGTTTATGCACAGAGACTTAGTTTTCTTTGCTCTTTTGGGTTTAAACCGGATCCCAACAGTAGCCAATGTCAAGAACTTAGAAAAAACATGCTTAGCTGTTTTTTCAAAGAGCAAGGATAGGCACTTGGGGACATGGTTTAGTTCTGAACATTGTGTTGCTGGGGTAATGGTTGGATTCAATGATCTTGGAGGTTCTTTTCCAGCCTTAACAATTCTATGCTTTACTGACATATGATTTAATTTCTTGCTTATATTGAATTAAGAATTAAAGTGCACTTCTTAATATTTGCATTACCTAAGAAAGTGCTATAAATTGTCAACAAAGTACTCATGCGTAATCAAAATAAGTAGATAATAATAAAAGTATAAAAGTAGATAATTTTAAAATACACTGCTGGTATTCAGAAAACAGAGATAGTTAGAAGTGCCAGAAGAAACTTTGGATTGGATTATTGTTGACTCTCTACAAAAAGAACTGAAAGTAGGAAACACTATCACTAAACACAGTAGAGCACACGTGCAAGCCTAAAAATAAGAAGGACTTCAGGATTCAGCAGAGTGCCTTACAGGACCCTCCTAAGGAAGTAATCATAATTGACAGTCATCAGATTCTGTAATAAAAGGTGCATCTGACAAGTGCAACATACAACCCATGTTTACTAAAGCTGACTGAAATGAGATTTGGTACTATATTTAAGCCCTTTTGCAAGAATCAGTTTTTACTCACTAGCAAGAATACAGATACTATGTACACAGCAACTACATGGAAATTGCAACAAAAAATTGGATAAAAATTATTCTGAAGAAAGATTTTAGAAGTCATGTGAAATTAGAAATTCAGCCATCATACTTAACACTGTAATAAATTTTCAATTTCCTTTCCTAGTTTCTGACTCCTTGTAAGAGTTGCTTGTAAATTTAACACTGTTTTTCTGAATGGGATGATTTGCAGAACTCTCAGTTAAAGTTAACTCGAGGCAAATATCATCAGTTTTGCTAAAAAAATCTGCTAAAACACCCAGGTCTGTGTGACTCTGAATGGAGAAATAACATTTTCAAAATTTGATAAGCAGCACATTATATTGTTAATCTCATAGCAGAGTCAAATTAACATGTCTGTGGACAAATAAACTGCAGATAGACATAGCTAGAATTACTGATTTTAATTTCTTCAAGTTTCTCTTTCTTTAGTCCTTTAAAAGTATGAACTCAAGTAAAAAAAATATTTGTCCAAAAGACATATAAATATGGAAGAAAGGAAAATAAAGGGTCTGAACCAAACCCAGCAACTAAACTAAAAAAAAGCCCAAAAGTTGGTGGTGATTTTGAAAGGCAAGATTGTACATAGATATCGCTAAGAATTTTTTTCCTAGGGACAATAGTTTGCATCTTCATAAATGTTTCAAAATGGCTGTCTGACCTAACACTTCCCACAAGTCACAAAAGATAGGACATGCAGGGAAATTTTTACATTATTCCAGTATTTTTTCTTTGACACTTTGGCCAGGGACAACCTTAACAGACTGAGCCACAAAACCAACAAGACAACATTATGCTGCTGCTGCTACTCCCTCCTCCTAGTGAAGCAAAAATATGCTAATTATATCTGGAGCTATATATAAACTGTGCTCCTTTCCTAGAATGCTCATCAAGCACATTACTGAGCTGTAGCACGCTGTCAAGCTCTGGGCCAAGGCTATAATTAAACTGGTTGGTGTCACTTACCTAGGAAACAACCAAAGTCAGTCAGAACATCCTGACATCCTATTATAAATTAAAAAAGGATACCTTTTAATATTAAAAAAAAAATTCTTAATATCTAGGAGGCGAAGTGATGCATTGAGAATTTCACTCCAAAGTAATCTGATTATCTTAGAGCTTGTAAATACCTAAACACACACATTTCCACATATAGATCCTACTACTGGGAAGCTTGTTTCTAGTTTCTTAGACTTGTCCTTCTCACTCTGAAAACAAAACTCTCTCTAAAAATATGATGCAGATTAAGTTTCATCTCAGGAAGTTTCTTCTTTTTTTTTAAAATGACAGATGGCTTTCAATAACTGAATGACATTGCTTTCATAACTAAGTCCTCTGCAGTATTAAACATATTTTTAATATTATACTGAAATGCAACATATAAACACTAGGATACAACTTTAGAATGGAAGTTTAATAGATTTCCTTTCCTTTCAGCTTTCCGTTTAGGTTTTTTTCTTGGTTTTAAACAAAGATTTCCAAATATCCTTAAACTGAATACCCATAAAGGCTGTAAACTTCAGAGTTCCTCAAGTCCTTAATAGTTTTCACAGTTACAAGGACTGCTAACATGAACTTAAGCCATTGCTACCGCTTCATTTTTAAAACAGTATTTTATATTTTGCGCAGATAAATAAATTTAAGAGGTCATAGCATGCAACTTTTCATCAATTAAAAAGCCCCAAGTACTGAGCATTAAGCACAAATCCATAAATTCTTGAAATCCACAATTCTTCAAGCAATTCGGATGTTGATAGTACATATATTTCCTGCTGCATGTAACATTTTATTTAAAATGCAGCTAATCCATCCATTTCATTATTTACATTAAACAAATGCAGTGATGTAAAACCATGTGTCCTTGGGAGCCAGGCATTTTGGTTTATAATCTAGACAAGCAAGAGATCTCTGTATGGAATTACTCTTACCACTCAGCAAAGACCTATAGTGAGCTGCTCAGTCATCATGTCATCAAAATATCTAGATTAATATCTATAGTCTAACTTAAGGTCTAACTCTGTGTCTTGGTTTGAAAGACAAGTGTCTACTAAGGAAGGCAGGAGTTTCCCTTGGAATGGAAAATGTAACCCCCTTCCCTCCAAATTATTATAATTTTGAAATTAAGGGGCTTTCAGGCAAAGATATGAGAAATAGGAATAACAGTTCTTTACTTACATATATATATATATATAAAACAAGGCAAAAAAAAACCAATAACTATGGCAGTAAGTAACAACAAACAGAACCAGAACCCAGTGACACTTTCTCGGCTGTCAGGCCCTTTCCCGTCGGTGCGGTGCCGCTCACGGCCGGCAGGGGCGCTGGCGGCTCCCGGGGAGCGGGGCGGGGGCGGTGGTTCCCCCGCGCCTGCAGGGGGCGCTCCGGAGCGAGCTCGGGGAGCACGTGGTAATGGCGGCTCGGCCGGGCCGGGAAGGGATGGGTGAGAGGCTTCACAAACCCCCTGGGCAGCCGATCGCGCTGCCCCGGCAGGACCCCGCGAACAGCAGGCTGGAATAGCAGGGACGAACACGAAATCCTGGGTGGTAGGCAAGATGTATCAAACTCCGGAGCTTCAGTGGGAACCCCGGGACATCTTGGCAGGCAGGGGGTGTGGCACTAGTGGTGCTACAGTGTAGCAAAGCCTCCAAATCATCAGCAAAGGAACGGCGGGTGGGCAGGGCAGCTGGGGCCCGGCAGCTGCGGCCCGGCTCCCAGCAGGGCAGGGAAAGGCAGGCTTCGGATCCCAAGGTCCCCTGAGGCACCTGAGCAGATGGTGAAAAGGTCCCTCTTTTAGTGAGGTAGGGTGTTAAATAGGGTCCCAGTGCAAATGGCTGCTCCAGCCAGCAAGCTCCACTCACAGTAGAAGGAAGGTGGCAGAAGGCAGGACCCCGTGGTATCGACGCAGCCTCTCTGCCCTTCGAATGCCGAGAACACAAGAGCTCTAGCCCCTGTACCCACCCCCTTTTTCCCAGTTCAAATCTCACAGCATCTCTGCCTGGAGAAAAAAACCCTAGGTAAAAGAGGACAGCTGGACCCCTCCCCCTGTGGCCAAGTCTTTTGTCTCTCTTAATTACTCAAAAATTTGTCTCTTAGCATGGGGAAGAATTCTTTAGGAGAAAAAGAAAAAAAACCAAAGGAGAACTCCTAAACCACCAACATTCTGCATCTATTTGTGCCAGATTTACATCAGGTTGTACATGACAGAATTACAAAAGTACTAATGTAATCAATTATTGCTGTAACACAGTATACTTAGTCTCAACCGAACTCCCAATAACAGTAGGGCAAAGTACTGTCTTACAGATGATAGTCTGTTTTCACTTCTAGTGCCACACCTACCCTGAGTACTGACTGTAAATTACTTTTAATAAAAATAACTATTGGCCACAGGAAGAATTTGCCTGCATATTATTTGCACAGTGATGGACATACGAGAGACAGAATAATGGGAACCCTGCCATGTGAAGAGCTCTTTTTGAGTATTTTTAAATTAAAATAATGTACTATGAGGATGCACATATACAAACACCCTTCAGGCAATAATGATGGTTGCATGTTTTCATACTATTTTAAAAAAGAAATAAAATAGCACCATCTAGGAGCTTGTGCAATAGAAAGAAGTACAGCAGAGTTCAAACACTTCAATACATTTTACAAACAACTAAAGTAAAAATATCTGTGGTTCTATCAAATAAATAAAATCATAATTCTGTACTTTTTTTAGTTAGAGGACCATATTGAAAATATTATTATGCTTACGATATGAAACCCCCCGCAACCAAACCAAACCAACCCCCACTGAATTAAGAAAAAACACACAAAAAAGTGCTTCCCACATTGCTCTATTTTTAACTGACTATTTAACTTTCTAATTGTAATCTGAGAACTTCATCAGAATATTTATTAAGCTCCTGTTGAAATTAATATGCATATATAGGAAAATAAAAACATTGTCAAATTATCACCTGCAGAAACAGAAGAGGTTAAAAGATTTTTGCCATTCTTTATCTGTCAGATGAAGATCTTCTATACCCCAGTTAATGATTAACAACAATATATAGGAAATGCCATTCTTTCTAGTACCAGAAAATGACATAACGGGCAATACCTTGGAACTTTTAAGATCATACACATGCATGAGCAGCAGAGTTCACAACAATTCATGCAAAACAAAATACAGCAACAATTTGTGACCCAGTATCAAAAATTTAGGTCAGATTGGTAAAGCAGCAAATGTTTGACACAGGAGTAAGTAGAAGTCAAATAGTCTGGTACACTTGACCACTCTATAGTTAAAAAGTAAATTATAAAGGACAGTGAGTCTATAAATAAAATCATCTTCACAAAAAAACCCAACAACAACAACAACAAAACCCCCCAAAAAACTCAAAACAAAACAAAACAAAAAAAACCAGAGGCATCTTTACTTTTGAGGAGCTATAAAAATTCAACCTCATCTTTGACCAGGACTGCCGTTTAAGGGACAGTCAGAGAGTTAATAAATTTGCAGTAAAAAAAATGGAGCAGTACAGCAAGCCATAGAATGCTGGAGGAGAGTAAAATCTCAGACACTGTGCTCCGTTTTAGAGGAAAAATTTGAGAGGGGTTGAAATCTATTTTCCTATGCAAGCACATATGTCTCATCAGTGCATAAACTTGAATGCAATGCCTCATGAAACAAATATTTCCTTTGCCACCATTTGTCTTGCTGATTAGCACTTCCAGGAATTTGCAGTAGAGATTAGAAACCATAACAGATCAACCAGAGAGGAAAATAACTGCAAGTCCCTTTAACAGATTTCAATCATTAAATATCATGGAACTCAAAAAGGGATGGTTGCATGACTGAAAAACAGAATTCAGCTCAAAAATAGCTGTCTTTAAGGTTTAATCATTCCAGAAAATACACAAGATAGAAAGTTAGGATAAATCAAGACAGCAAATTTCCTGATTCAAGCTGAAAGACTGGAAACCATTCCACAGTGCTGTATTTTTATTTCTACTATCAGTGAACAACTTGCACCTCTGAGATTGCTGTTAAGGAACTCTTCTCCAGAAGAGGATAAAAAAGTAAAACACTGGAAACAAACACTAATGAAAAATTTGTTTTCACATATCACTGGAAATTAGTAGATATTTTAAGTTTGTTTACATGCTTCAGGAAAAGTATTTTGGTTTGTAATAGTTTTCTCCCACTCTGAAGGGATATGGGCTAAATGTGAACTTTAACAGAAGGCATACTGGCTCATACTTCTCAAAGCTATGTGATAGGAATGCATTTTATCTTCTGAAGAGACTCAGGTGAAGTACCTTGGACCTATTCCAGGTCCAAAACTGCTTATGTCTATTTTGCAGAGAGATCAGTCTTCTGCAGAACTGGGATACTATATTGGGAATAGAAAAGGTTACTGGAAAGGTCTCATTAAATCACTAAGAAATAAATGAGCAGGACGACAACCGTTACCATTCTCTACTTTGTGCAAACAGTTATATACACTTGTACAAGGAGAATCTGCATGCTTTTTAATCCGCTTGGACTTATACTTACTTTGTGCTGACAAAAAACCCAAGAGCTGTACCTAATATTGCTATATATAAAGCCCTATTAATCACAGACACAAAGAAGTCTTTCCCTCTTCGACATGCTCACTTTGTCTTGAATTCTTCCTTCATTTTAATGAAGGGACTACAATGAAAGCAAGCCCTACATAAAAAA
>VZRQ01006834.1:85267-114496 GCA_013397975.1 Machaerirhynchus nigripectus | reverse complement strand
AAAAAAAAAAAGAAGAAAGAAGGACATTATTTTTACGATAAAGCTTGAAGTTAGGTATTCAGTGAAGACGACATCTCCTGCCACACAAATGGGATGAAGAATTTAAACAGCCCTGGCAGCTTTAAGGTATTTGTAAGAAGGAACAAAAACTGCAGAATAATATTATATCAACACAGGAAGAATATGGGACTGCATTTATTTAAGGATTTTTACTTACAGTATTTCAATTAATAAAAATTCTTATGTAGTCTACTATTTCTCTTCCCCATCCACCCAAGCTACTGAGTATCAACTAAGGAACCATCAGGAACCATCGCTATTTGGACCTCTTAAGTTCCAGAAAAAGGAAGACTCTGAAGTATTTTGCATTTTGTTAAAATGTCTCAGATACAAGACAATCCCTAAAAAGAAGCAGTTTGGGAGACTGAGAGAACAATCATATCCCTGAAATACCCAGGTGGCTTTCAAAGGCTAGAAAGGAGTTTCTGTATGGGGCTTCATTACTCTTCAGAAAAGTTTTGAGCTTCTATTCTTTCCCAGCATTCATAGGAATATGATATTTTGAAGGCATTGCTTAATATTACTAGCATGTTTACAGGTCTAAGAGCTACCGTTTCACTACCCTGCCAAAAGGAAAATTTAAAAAAGGAAGAAAATATGGATGAGGACAAAAAATCATAGAAACTCATGTGGAAACATTATTCCCTTTATAGGAAAACCTGGACAACCACAAACCTAAATGAGAATATCTGTTTATCTGAGTGATGCAGTGAAATGTGACATGACACAAAATCTTAGGAGTGTTTCAAGTGATTTTGATTCTTACCACTGATTCACACGCACAATCCTAATTTCATTTGTACACATCCAATGAAACCAAAGAATTCTGATTAAATACAGCTGTATGAGATGCACACTATTTCATTTCTTCACACCTACATACACCTACCTTATTTCTTCACATTTCAGATAAATGCAGACAGAAATAAAGAAATCTCTTCTATTAGATCTGTATATTTTTACACTATAGGGGACTTATTTTGATTCTACATTATGTTCAAATCCCCAAATTAAACAATTCATACCAAATCTGAGATTAGCAAAATAATAAGCAATATATTAAAGAATATATATTAAGTAATTGTTACTTTGTTGAAACATCCCGGTTTAGCACATTCTCAGCTGTGCTCTTTCCAGTTATCAGAGCTCTTTACATGTAACAAGGTTACCTTAATTCACACCTCCCATGTAGCATGTCTTGGTTATTATGACCGCCCTAATGTTAGGAAAATATAAGCTAAAAAAAGATGGGCTATATCAGACAGACGATGTGTAACTATCACAGTCAGAGGGAATTACTCTCTTTCTGTATTTTCTAGGAGATATTTTCTGTTGCATTAGTTAGATTTTGTAAATATTCTCTGTATTTGTAAATGGTGGGAAAGGAGAGAAATAACAGAAAGTGTCTCCTAGATACAAATTTGTTTTTACAAATTAATGTAATAATATATGGGCTGGATTATTCCAGATGTTAATTTTAACTGGAACATCAAAGCAGAAAAGCTAGACTATATTATTAAAATACATTTGATATTTCATCTTTCCATCAAGAAATATAGTTATATGCAACACAAAGATTTCATAGTTTATCTTTTCTTAGTGGTAGCTGAGGATGCACATTCCTCAGTTTAGCTCTATTGAAACTGATAGGAGTTTAAAGGTACAGTTTCATTTCAAAGTATGAGTAACCTTTCCAACATTAGAAATAATTCACATTCTAAATGGAAATTTTCTAATGTGAACCATATGTGAATATTTGACTTACACCACGTGCCTGAAAGGCAAAAGAAAAATTCTCCAGAAAAGCCATTTGTGCACTTCAGCCAAGAGATGTTCATGTCACTCAACAGGTAGTAAAAACCCCCCAAAAAGCAACAAAACTCCACCTGTGGAGGAAATTGCAAAGATATTGGAATAAAGAGAAAAACTCAATAAGCCAGCAAATACTCTTTCTAGTCTGCCAGGGAATTTGCCTGGGGTGCAATAAAGCAGCAACATTATGGAATATTGTGCAGGAGCATAAATCTGCCTCATGAATACACACTTTGCTGTCCATACATGTTACTGACTACAGTAAGGCCCAGAGCATCTCACTGAGAAAGTGAAGGCAGATTTTGAGAAAATGGGTCCTCTGATATGCTGGGGAAGTAGCAACCCAGGAAAGGACTTCTTGTAACCTCAAGAAATTTATCATTCAATGCAGCAATGTGAAGGGTTTGGTGTCTTCAAGATAGAAAAGCAGCAACCAAGAGGAAGCCCCTACAACTGGCTCCAATATTCATAGAAGCATAGAATGGCCTGGGTTGGAAGGGACCTTAGAGACCATCTAGTTTCAAGCCCCCTGCCATGGACAGGGACACCTTTCACTAGACCATGTTGCATTAGACCAGGGAGCCCCATTCAACAGTGATAGAACACTTCCAGGCATGGGGTATCAACAACTTCTCTTTGCAACTTCTTCTAGTGCCTCAGCACCCTCAGAGTAAAGATTTTTTTTCCCAATATCTAATGTGAACCTACTCTCATTTTGAATTCTTTCCCCTGTGTCCTGTCACTACACGCTTCTGTAAAAAGTCTCTCTCCATCTTTCATGCCAAGTTCCCTTCAGGGGCTGGAAGGCTGCAATAAGGTCATCTCAAAGTCTTGTCTTTTCCAGGCAGTACAATCCCAATTCTCTCAGCCTTTCCTCGTTGGAGAGGTGCTTCATCCCTCTGATAAATTTGGTAGCCTTCTCTGGACTTGCTCCAATGGGTCAATGTCCTTCCTGTGTTGGGGACGCCAGATACAGTACTCAACATGGGATCTCATTAGAGCAGAGCAGAGGAGCAGAATCCCCTCCCTTGCCCTGCTGCCCATGCTGCTTTTGAGGCAGCCCAGGCTGGCTTTCTAGGCTGTGAGTGCATGTTGCTAGGTCATGTCCAGCCTCTCATCTACCAGCACCCCCAAGTCCGTCTGAGATTCCTGAAAATTAAACACTTCCAGAGGACAACTCTGAACACAGAAGTGAGCAAAACAGGTAAATAACCTTAGCCCATAGAAAGTTTTTTCTGCATCTCAGGGGTAATAATAATATATGTGTGTTATATATATATATATATATATATATATATATGGAATAATATTTGGAAATATATGGATCATGGAAAACATAGTGCTATTTTTTGTAAGAGATAATATATTAATTAATATATTTTGCTAATCAACCCTTTTCTACTAATAAATATGCAAGAAATAGTACAATTTAGTATGGGAAAGCTTACTAAAATCTAGAAATCTGTTACACACAAGAGTTGAGTAATTCCTTACTGCTTAACACATTTCCTAAAACAGCCATGTAAATTACTTTTATCAAAGGCCTAATTCCAATTTTTTTGTTTTGTAGAGGCATTCCTTTTTTCCTTACACAATCTGAAAGTTTAATGGCAAAGTGATTAACTTGGAGCTTTGCTAATTAAATCAGTTGAAGGATATTTAGGCTGACACCATGCTGGGTGCTCAAATTAAGAGATTGTTCTATTGCATTACATATACCACATTTATTATAGATAAACTGCCTGTTCATTTGAATTGGCAAATAATGGAGGAGAAAAATTAATCTTTACAGTACTACATGTAGTAGACACACAGCTCTACTAACTGTAGCATTACAGATTTCTGAACAATTAGAAGGGGTTTTAAGAATGTTGTTTTCAGTTTGAAATGAGAAAAATAAAACCCCTCACTAGTATTTTACTTATGTGACCATATCATTACCTAGGATCTGCACCTATTTCTGTGTTGACAGATTGCTAGTAAGTAAGAAACATTAGAAAAATCCATTCAAGTTTAGAAACTTTGACTACAGAGCTTTAATAAAATTTTACATAGCTGTAAACTATCTAAATTAAACCTTATCTCTAAATTATGATCTGGGCATTATCATCTAGATGGTGGTATTCAGTTAGTGTAAAGTGTAGAATTTTCATGTACTCAGTGGCAAGTTCACTCAGTTGCAAGTTCGTGTACTCAGCTGCAAGTTCATTGTTCAAAGTTTCTTGGT
Organism: Machaerirhynchus nigripectus; assembly: GCA_013397975.1. Lineage (NCBI taxonomy): Eukaryota > Metazoa > Chordata > Aves > Passeriformes > Dicruridae > Machaerirhynchus > Machaerirhynchus nigripectus. The sequence goes on along the minus strand of VZRQ01006834.1, from coordinate 110,397 downwards.
ACTGCTGAATGCCCACATCATTCTGCTTTCAAAGTTGTCAATAAGAAAAATTATCAAGTCAGTTAATAGTATAGGTCTAGAAATTGTACTTGGAATTGTACTGGAGCTCCAAAACCCAGGAAAGAAAAACTGCTTTACCAGTACAGACTGCCAACACCCTTTACTGTAATTGAGCAGAGCCACCAGAGCAGTTCATGAAGATCCTGCCATCTAAAAGCCACCACAACTACAAAGTTTAGTTCTAGTGTTATGCAAGGTGCAGTCAACAGTACAGACCTGGCTTCAGACCAAAGTCACATATACACAGACGCAAAGGGGTAACTGCAAAGCTCTGCCAGCATCAGTCACAACACTGCTGTGCACAGAGATCCAGTGTGTGAACAAAGGAGCATGTACAGATAGGAGACATGCAGTACACCCCAAGTAGCTACAACATACTAAATAGTTCTTGAAAGTTTTTGTCTCTCAGTCCAGATAAAATACATTACAGCACACAGCACTAGAAACATATTTGGAATTGGTTTGCCAGGTCCATACATGACCTTAATGTCAGACTGGTTAACTTAGCAAATAAAAGACAACATCCAGGACCATCTTTTCCTTTCTTTTGTCCCTGTATTAAGACAGACTGTTACCACCTGACCCCCTCTCCTCATGCCAACACCAGTTAGTATGTATAATAATCCATAGAGAGAGAGAGGATCAGGGTTTGGATAAAACTGCAGCAAGATTGTTCCTTGACATGCCTCATAAGCAAGTACAGTAATGCATACAAAAGGAAATGCATGTCTGCCAACAAAACAGCATGACACTGTTTTCCTATCAGATTAAGTGCTGACTGCTCACGAAGTTGGTGACTCAAAAGAGCAGAACTCCTCCTACCTAAGTAATTTCAATCAATATAGCTGTCCTTTCACTGAGAAATCATCCTGTCCTCTCATCAAAGAAAAAAATAGATCAGATAAAACAAGGTCAGTCAGTTTAGAGTATACGAAAAATGCTCCAATTTGGTAAATTAAAATCTTTGCTCTCCTCTCTTTCCTTCAAAATGACTAAAAGAAAAATAGAAGCACAGGCTAAGAGTAAATATTAATATGGATACTAATATCATATAATTTAGACTAAAAATTAGTTAAGAATCTGTATCTGAAATGGATTATACTTAATCATTAAATTTTGCCCGCATGTTATAATACTAATGTCAAGTGTAATCTCATACATGGTCATTATTCAGCTACATATGTAGGCAATACAGAAAGCCTGCATGCTTCCCAATTATTAAAGTTCCATAGTTAAAGCTATTTTTTTGGGTAAAGTACCTACTAATTTCCACATGAGGTGCCCCCACTATACTCCAAAAAATTGTTATCTGCAAAAGGTAAAATAACTGCATGTTTGCCTAAGGCAAGAAAAAAAAGGTTTTTTTGCTACGAACTCACTATAGATCTTCAAGAAAGGCCGGAGACCTTTTCAAGGTATGACTCACAATTAAAATCAAAATACATTGATGTGTTAAACTTCAGAGTTCATGCTTCGTGAAACTTTAATATCAAGGGATGAACTGCTGCTTGCCTATTTTTCAGGTTTAGAAATACTTACAACTATTCTGGTTGACTGATTTACCTTGTGTAGTAGTTTGAAAGCAAACCAGTGAGAGACTCCAAGTCAGAAATACAATTTAATAGGAAAAATAAAATAAATGCAATAGTACAAAGAAAGACCACTGACAGAGTCAGAATACAACCTGACCCCCTGCTGGTCAGGGTGTTGGTAGCAGCCCGATTAAATGGTGGCTGCAGTCCTCCTGGAGTGATGGTTCTGTTGAAGCAGTGATCCTGTAGAAGGGTCCGGTCTTNCTGGCTTTCTAGGCTGTGAGTGCATGTTGCTAGGTCATGTCCAGCCTCTCATCTACCAGCACCCCCAAGTCCGTCTGAGATTCCTGAAAATTAAACACTTCCAGAGGACAACTCTGAACACAGAAGTGAGCAAAACAGGTAAATAACCTTAGCCCATAGAAAGTTTTTTCTGCATCTCAGGGGTAATANTCCTGGGTGGAGCATCTCACAATGGGATGGTGAGTCATGAGGCAAGGCATTGATGGGCCCATTAACAGGAGATAGTCCAGAGGGAGGAGGCAAGGAACACTGCTCCACCTGGTTTCAACAGCTCATGAAGATGGTAATAGAATACACTGTAACCCAGGACACCTTGCAATAATTATTCATTACTGTTGCTAGGCCCTGGACAAGACTAAAGCCCTGCTTACTAATGAAGACACCTTCCAACCAGATCAGTCCTTCCTTCCTTTCACAGTAAACTAAATCAATGTAAGATAAATTTTAACTGTACATGAAACCTTTCTCCTACATCAACTCTACCTGGCACTGGGAAATTACTATGATTTTGTGGGCTCTTTGAAAACTTGCACAAGATGACAGTTATTCCAGCTTTCAAGTGGAGCAGGAGCAAAATGCTGATATGCTTGGAATAATGCAGGAACAAAATTTTCCCAGGCACTGGCAAAATGCTGATATGCTTGGAAAAGATCCCAAAGCTTCCTCTCCATTTTTTACCACCCACAGGAAAATTGTGTTATGTATCATAGATGGCTTATAGAGGATGCTAAGCCATTTCTGTAAGAAGAGGTGCTCAAACATAACTTCAAATTAAAGAAGTTGGATCTTCGGAAGAGATCCAGCATTTACAGAGAGTTCACAAGTTCTGATTATTCTATAAGCTGCGTTTCGCACTTGGCATGTACAGAAATAAGAAAAAACATTATAATTTGCACAAGTGATTAAAATATTGTTGGATTTCACCTAGAAAATTATGTTTTACAAAGACTAATAAACGTTCACACAAAAACAAAGAGTTGATGCTTTTTTCAAAGTTGATATTACATATGCTAAAACTGCCATTATATATACTATATGCCATATCTATATATATAACATATATATAATTCTAGATATGTCATCCTTCTGATGGAAATTTAAGAGAAAATTTCTCCCTTCAATAAATCTGCATTCTGAGCTCTTACCTTGATCTGCTCTTTTCATCCTTCACCTCTGCTTCTCAGAGCATTGGTTATAATTGCCAAACTTTATTGAAGCTTTTAGTGTTTCAGGAGGCAAATGCAAACTTTCATTTGCATTAGCAAACAACTGCTGTTTTGGATAATCTCACTGACACTGCATCAATTCATCAATACAATCTATTTATGTGGGTTTTTTTGACGCTACTTATTATTGTCTTGCTCATGAAAGACAAAAATCTTCTGTTTGTGCTAAATGGGTTTTGCTTTAACTACATTCAGCTGAACTTTTCTGTCACTTAAATGACAGCGCAGACTTGGACTGTTCACTATCATGGTATATTAGTTGTGTATGTTATTTCCTTGTACTCTCATGCAAGAACATCAAGAACAAAGTAACCAAAGGCTCTGCAGTCTTGGTGTGCTTGTGCAGAGGCTGACTAATGACACCCAAAGAAAAGAGGCAATACACATCAGAGAGCATCTCAGAGTAAACAAGAACTTTTTGTCTCTCACTGGTAACTTTTTCTAAGGAATTTTGGTATGAATAATTTGATGCAGGCAGTATAGAGTATGCACTAGAATGAACAGAACAAACCTTGAGTCTGAGAAGAGTTTATAGCACAAGTCTACATTATTGTACATCTGCAAAACTACATCTATTTTGTATAATGGTTACTGACTGCTATTTTACTGTTTTGGGAGAAAGCATTACCTGTATTTAAACATTTAAACCCAAAAAATACGGGTGGAACTGAATTAGGAAAAAATCCATAAAGGAGTTATATTATTTTAAAAGCTAGGTAAAGTCTATTCAACTTAGTTACTAACGAAGTACCACAGTTAACTACTTCCCACTAATATAATTGCATTAGTCTTACTGCCCAACCAGTTTGAATTTAAAACAAGCACTTGCTAGAACTCAAGAGACTTTTCAGGAAATGTATACATATTTAACATAAATCTATATCTGTAACACTAGGAGTACACTGAAAACATTTCTTGTCTAGTCAATGATTTAAGATAAGCAAAGTTTATCATTTTTCAAAGATGATCAAAATCTAATTGGAGAAAGGCGGCACAATCTTCCATGGAGTAAGGTGCCTCATTGATAAATGTATTGTTATTTCCAAACCTTAGAGATTAAAGCTATTCATTTCTGATTTTGTTTTTCCAATAATCAAGGTTTGCAGATAAACAAGGGAAAGATAACTATTTCCAATACACACAGTAAAAGCAAGGTAAAGTCTCCATTATAATTTATTGTGAAAAAACTAACAACTCAGGTAATCTTTCCGCTTTACCATCCAAAATTCTATTACTATTATTATTATTATTATTATTATTATTAGTGTAATGGTAGTGCCCATAGGACTGAAATACTGACATTGCTATTGAGGCACTTACAAGAAAAGCTCAACTCCATATGCGAGGAAAGGTAATTATTTCTGCCCTACACTGTTTAACAGATAAATCACACATTACATGTGGCCTAGAGAGGCATATGCAAGTGCGGTAACTTGCTCAAGGTTATACACTAGGTCTGTAGTAGAGCTGAGAACAGGAATTGGGTATCTTGATATCAACTGGACTACTATATTTACTAAAATAAGCTAATCAAGTGTGATAAAAAAGGTGTGTCCTTTTTAGGATGAAATTTTTGATAAGTGAAGAAATATTTCAACACCATGTTTAGGATTAGCAATCATCTTTCTCCAGGCTTCAAAAGCTGAAGGTACTATGACAGCTCCACTAGATAAGAACTCTTCTCTTTCATAAAGCATGTACAAAAGTGACAGTTTCCTTGCATGTGAAAGGTCATTGACTTCTAAAATAATTACATCGAGGAAGACTACCAATTTGTAACCTTGGCCAAAAAAACCAAGGCACTGAATGGCATTCCTAAATTTTCAGGCTTTGTATCTCTCTATATACTAAAATTATAGGAGGCACTCCTTTAATAAACTAACATTTCTATTACTTTTCTGTAGAGGCTATTACCTGATTAAAATAGCAATTAAAAAACCACTGAAAGTGCCTTCATTTTTAATTAGGTGCTAGTTTAAAAAAGAAATCAACCACTCCAAACCAACAACAAAAAAAATCCTTGCAAACCACAGCCATGAGAAAACACTGAGAACCCTCAATAAGAAACTGGATTGTCCAGCAACTGGAATGTTTACAATTATCAAGTTCCATGTGCAGTTATTCTTTATCTCTACCTCAGATATTAATACTACTGTTTCTGAAAATCCTGTATGACAAGGATCAAGGTTTCCAAAGATGCTATAGTAATACCTAAGAAAATGGCTACTTCACTGAGATCACAAGCAAAATAGAAGAAATTACATCAATAGCACAGTTGTACCTACCTGAAAGTTGACATCCATATTAATAGTTACTGATATTTTATGTGAGCTCGGAAAATTGAGACAAATAAAGGGAAAGGAGATAAAGACAATCTGGGCAAGCTTTCTGGAAGCCCAGATTACCTGTATTGTTGTAGTAGAAGACATTTAGGTGAGATCAGGCATTGCATCTGAGCCAGCACAGCTCCTTGCTCAGTACAGTTTTCCCAGTTTAAGGTACTCAGAAAAATCCTTTACACTCGCAAAAAACTGTAATTTATATATTACACGTCCAACTTCCTATTTAAGAGGACACATTTCTGTACTACGGTAAACTGTGCCTTTACAAGTCTCAGTATCTACCCAGAAAGAGATTCTGTGATCCAGCTTTACTGATACCTAAGTGCCTTTTGCACAGATGGTTTGAGCTTTTATAGCTAGTGACTATATAACCTAGGAGCAATGGAAGTGCTGGTAACTGCTTTAGTTAGTTTTTTCTGTCAAAAAACAGTTAGTTAGTTAGTTTAGTTTTTTCTGTCAAAACAGATTTTGACATTTTGAGCATTTCTGAGAATGTTCTTTCCTAGGCCTTGTTTGATTTATAGTCCTAGGCCTTGTTCGATTTATAGTCTTACCTACTGCACAGTTCTGTGAATCTATTCCCCTACAAAGATTAAAATATAAAATGAAAAATGGATGTGCAAGCATTATGAGTAAGTTTTTACACTACATTCTTTTAGCTGTAATTTGTACTTGTAAAGGTATTCCTCTTGACGCAAAATTTAGATGATGTAAAATTTTCTTAAGAGGATGATCTTGGTGTTTGTATACTTTTCAAGCCTCATCAACAAGAAGGGAGATTTAATCCATGGAACAGAGAGCAGCTAACAACATCTAAGTGAGGTCCGGGTGTTAGAAAGGCAAATTACTTGTTGGCAGAATTACTTTCTTACCATTTAGGGCTGGATATGCTTCCATTATCTCAGACTTAGGGGGAGGTTAACAAAGCTTGGGAAGAAAAACGTACCACTGAGAATGGACACAAAGAATTCAGAATTTACAGGCCACAAGGACATTTGGCAGAACCCCCAAGATAAGGAAGAAACTAATGAAGACAACTCAGCAACTGTGCTGAATCAGCTCTGGCTGGGTAAAAGGTAATTCTGGAAGGGAAAGATCACAACCACTTACCCAAGAAACCCACCAACTCAAAAGAGAAAGTGCATGCAGACTAATTAGCATGAGAAATGAGAGAAATATTAACCAATAGAAAAGAGAATATAAATTAATGAAAGACCTAGGTAACTTGTACCCAGTGAACATTAATGCCTTTGTTTATTAAAATGTATAAACAGTGAAAAGCTTTTGTTGTTGTTGTGCTGACTTTATGGATTTGCCACCCAGCTCCCCCTTCTGTGCAGAACTGTAAATAGATCACATACCTTGACTCTGTGTGTGGATTGGCCTATTGCACACTAGGTGAAAGAACCTGTTTTGGGACAACACTTTCTCTGCTTCATTGAATCTGTACTAGAAATATTAAAAGTCTTATTCTTGTGCTTCTTCACATGGTACTTCATGTCAATAACTGCAGGTACCAAGTAAAGAGATGTAGATCCCTGTAGGTAAGGACAATTCCACTGAGATCATTAAGAGCAAACATGAGCAAAGGACCACTTTTTTCCCTCATTTTATTTTACCACACAAACCTTTTTCTCTTTTACTTAGTTGCAGGTTCATGTTTGTTAATCACACCACACAGATTTCTCCCTCTAACTGATGAAACAGCAGATTATCCCTTCCTTGGAGAATGCCTGCCAAGGAATAACAAGTTTTTAAAACTAAATGGCATACAAACCCAGTGCAGACTTGTTTAAAGAAAAAAACCTCCACATTAGTATCAACTCATACAACTGGTGTTCTTGTTTAAATTTACATTTTGCTTCTACAGTTCTTGTTTTGTCTGCTTTCCTAATTAGCACATCATTTAGGAACCTAGTTGATTATGCCAAATTCTAGCATTATTCATTCTTTCCTACAGAGCAGCATTGAATAGGCAGACTGTGTGGATTCCTCTACCCTTTTCTTGACCATTTCAGGGATATTCACTTTCTTGTGTGCTGGAAAGTCATTTGAATGCAGAGCACTGTCACTTCTCTATGTAGCATCGTTAGCACCAGGATGCAATTTTATTTATTAAAACACGGAGTAGAATTCCTGTAACCCCTAGGAGCCTCCATAAGACTGAAGACCAGAAAAAACATTTCACATGTGCAAAGTGGACAGGCAGGCTGGGGTTTTTTTCTGTGGCTGTAATAATGTATTTCCTTACAGCTACACAATCTTACTATGTATGTGATACAAGATATTTCTACTCCTCCACCTTCCTCCAGAAATAACTGTAATAGGGCTTTTCTTATTCAGTCATGAGGCAGGCCATCAATACCCAGTTCTCTCCTGACAACTTTTGCTCAACTAAATTTAAAGGTCTGCTTATATTGGTAGGCAAAGATAAAATCTACTGCACAGATCTAAAATAATTCTGCTAAAAGGTCTGCCATTCTTGCCTTTCCAGAAGATGATATATTTCAAATCACCAGTCAGACCATAATATTTTTATCACTGCACATGAAAAATAAGTTTGTATCTTAAAACTGACAAGGAAATTTAGCTGGCATCTCAACATACTCCAAGACGGGAAAATCTAGCTTTTAATTATTCATGTGCTTGAGTTTGATGGGGTTTTTTGCCTTTGGGTTGGTTTTTGTGTGGTTTTGGTTTGTTTGTGGTATTTTTTTTCCTCCTTCCTTAATAGTTTATGTACTACAATTGCTCAAAAGTTGCTGTGTTACCTCAGACTAAATCACAAAATCCTGGCTATTTTCCAGATTCAAAACTGGCTGCAGCTTCTAGATAAGCTGGTTGAATGCTTTTCTGTAGTGTACAGACCCATGACCAAGAGTATGTTGCTCTGTTTACTCCATCTAACTTAAAATTGTAATTTTTTAATTGCTCATTGAGAAGAAAAGGGAAAAAGCAAAAGAAAGTGTTTGTACATTAAGTAAGTATATTTTCTGATTTGAGAGATACCAGAAAAAGTGGTATTCAACCATACATAAAATGGCCTGGGTTGGAAGGAACCTTAAAGATCATCTAGTTCCAATCAACCTGCCATGGGCAGGGACACATTTCACTAGACCAGGTTGCTCAGAGCTCCATCCCATCTGGCCTTGAACACTTCCAAACATATTTAGTATTACAATGATAAAGTAACTCAAACAGAGTGATTTCCACATCTCAGCAAATTTTTAAGAAGATAATCAATTTACAAATTAAAGCCTGAACATCAGTTTAAAATTACATTGCCAGAAAACATAGCATGTTTTAATTTCTTTTTAAGAGCCAAAGTCTATTTCAAGAAGCTCCAGGTCCAGTGACCATGTCTACTTAGATCAGAGCAAGAACAGTAAAATTCTATGTATAGAATTAAATAATTAACAAATCTCTGTTCTTCCAACAAAATTGTTTTAGTTCCTTATAAATACACAGTGATTAACCTGTTCAAACTTATTTTCACTCATCCACATCTACTTACAGAAAGTAAAAGGTCAATCTTAACATTTACTGACATTATAAGTTTATAAAATTTATAGGTATAAAATTTCTGCTCCAAGAGCAACAGTCAGGATAAAAAAGAGATTTTGCATATTGATATGAATTAGATTTCTAATAAGCTTTCTGCATCTGGAGTACTGTGGGCTACTCAGTACAAGAAAGACAATGAGCTATTGGAGAGGGTCCAGTGAAGGCCACAAGGATGATGAGGGGTCTGGAGCATCTCTCTTATAAGGAGACTGTGGGAGCTGGGCCTATTTAAACTAGAGAAGACTGAGAGGGCATCTCATTAATGCATATAAATATCTCAGAGTAAGTTGTCAAGAGGATGGTGCCAGACTCTTTGCAGTGGTGCCCAGTGACAGGATGTGGAGCAATGGACATAAACACACAAAGTTTCACCCCAACATGAGGAAGAACTTTATGCCGAGGGAAACCGAGCAGTGGAAAAGCTGCCCAGGGAAGTCGTGGGGTCTCCTCCCTGAAAACGTTCAAAACCTACCTGGATGCATTCCTGTGTCACCTACACTAGGTGACTCTCCCTTGGAAGGTGGGTTGGACTGGATGATCTCCATAGGTCCCTTCCAATACTAACAGTTCTGTGACTAGCTGAGATTTCATAAAGTGAAGCTTACTGAATGCAACTTGGCACTAAGCAAGAATTCAGCAATTAAAACATATTAAATGATTTGAGGTTTGAGGGGGTTGGAGTTTTGTTTTTACTTTGCATTAAATCACTTTTCTAAGTATAAACATTCAGTAAATTACTATGTCCTACAGTACACATTCTCCATATTTTCAATCTTACTAAGTACTTATACCTTCATTTGCTGATTTTTGTCAAGAATCTCAAGTATACACTGAATTTTAAACACCGCTTGTTTCCCCTTTTTGAAATCATAATCAAACAAAATATTCAAGGTTAATGTCTCTAATTTAGCATTTCTCTGGCCAATACATTTACATTTGTAATGACTAAACATGTAATTTGCTTAATATGCTTGTTAATAAATGAAAAAAAATCCACTGCATTATTCATTTTTGATAGTTGATGACTTTCTTCTCCTTGAAACTGTCAATGTCATAACTTTTACACTTTATATTTTTGTACTTCATGAAGAGTCATTGCCAAATATTGCCACATGAATCTTATTCTTGTATTTTCCAATATACTTTCTTGACACTGTAATACAGAATTTACACTGTTCAAGCAGAGTATTGAAAGCAGCCTGCTCTGTCAACAGCATCAGCTGTGCAAGAAGTTACTTTTATTTTCTGCAGTCACTTATAATAAACAGGTTTTGCTATGCTTAGTCTTTTCTCAAACACTGGGGGGGATACATTATTCATACAACATATAAACTACCTAAATATCCTTCAGGCTGGTGGAACTGTGGAAGAAAGCTTGCCATGTGCATATTTCATGGGATGGTTTGGTGATATCCATTGATTTTGACAGCAGGACTGTTCCATATTTCAAATATTTCTAAATGCTTCACAGTGCATTTTCACAAATCAAGAGCAGAGACCTGAAGTGTTTTGTCCAGAAGCAGAAATTCTTGGAAATCGCTTTTTACTGCTTAAAGGAATGCATGCTTCATCTTGAGACTCAGGACCTGTATTTTGACTCTTCTGCTGCCTGCATTGATGATCTTCCTGTCTACTCATTCTGCCTTACTCTCTTGACCGTGTTCACTGGTTCAGGATAGTGCCAAGATAAATCCCTGCAAATGCACACCAACTATGACTCTTGTGGGAGGCAGGGGACTCAACACACTTCAGTGGTTTTCACAATCAAATGTGTACTCAGTCAATATTTAAACATAGAAAATTCAAGGTCTTTCAGGTTTTAAATTTGGATCTGTCATGTATTTCTACTAAAGGTAAAAAGCACTGCACCAGCTGTTATGGGTAGATGTTTTGGAGACTTTGTGCAAAGTTTTTGGAGGTTTGATGTTTTCATAAACTCATTAACATAGAATATATATATACAATGTAAAAAATTACTGTATGGCTTTTAGTGCTTCCTTAAGGAAAGAATAAAAATTTTTACCTCCCTACTAACATTAATTATAAAAAAAGGTTCAACTTCACTTTTCATATTTAACCAAGTTCATTTGTGTCCCAAAACTGAATTTTGGAACAGTTTCTTGAGTATAAAATAAGGTCTAAATTTTAGGACTCAGTATAACAGTACAGAGCAATAATTCCAGCAACTCAAAATACTATTTTAATGACGGTCTTACAAATACATTTGTATGAAAAATATTATAGGCCTCAAACTGCTTGCTGAGCTTTATGCAAGGTGGGTGATAGTGCTTTCTTACTTCACTCTGTTTGAAGAGAACAACTGACCATTCTGCTCAGGCGCATTAAGTTCTCAATTTTATTTCAATCAAAATGTATTCTAAAAGTACGGGGAATGCATTCTGGACCTGAATCTAGTATTTTTCTGCAATATAATACAGAGATTTCAGATAACCCCAAACCAAAAAGCAGCTTGTTTCTCATCTTGCAATTAACTTGCTATCTTTTAGATACTTTTATAACTCAATTTTCAACTGGTCTGCTAAGCTCACATTTTACCACTACAACAGAGATGTCCTCTCCTATGGGAAGCATTTTGTCTAGTTTATTAATACTGTTGAACCCTCAAGCATTTTTCATAAACATACTCTAAAGAATAGAAGTGAGAAGAAATAAAAATAATATAAACTCACAGAAAAAAAAATGCAGAATTGGGAATAAATTCCATATTGTTTGAATTCTTGTTTTCTGTACTATTTGATGTTTCTCCTGTACTTTATTATTCTCTCAAGAGATAAAATGCCTTCATGTAATGCTATTCAAAGTGGTTTTCTGGGAGGAGGTACAGAAAATGATACAGAATGAAACAGGTGAAAGCAAAACTAGCTGGCTTGCATTCTGTTGTTTCTTATATATGAATTTGGAAACTTAAGCACATTTTACATTTAGAGTATTTTTACAGTAAGATTAAACCTAATTTTCACCTAAGTTGAAGACAAACAAGATTAAATGATACACAGAAACTAAAAAAACAGCAGATGTCACCAGAGAATCCTAGCAGAGATACGGCTGAACACTTCCAGTCCTTCTTATGTACCAGAACAACCCAAGTACATCAATGATTTTTTTCTGGCATAATTTCAGCAATTCAAGGAGTTAAGTGTCTTAAGCTTTCCATAAGAGTCCTAAATATTTTCTGCCTTATACTAACTCACAAAAATACTTTCACAGAATTACATTACTTCCATAAACCACTTGTATTAATACCTATGAAGGAAGGAAAAAAAGAATCAGGTTTCAGGGATCATTATATTTGTTAGCAATTCATTAAATATGAATTCCTCTACCAACAAAAACGCTCCAGACAGCAAACTCTCCCTCTACACAGCAAAAAAAGCTCTCTCCAAAGAAAGCCCCAAAGTCAGAAACATCACAACCTCCTCCAAAGAAAAAAAAACCCCAACTACCAAAAAACCCAAAACACAACAACAAAAACAACCTACATCCCCACCCCCCCTTAAAACCAAAAACCAATCAAAACCCCACCCACCAGAGAATGAACTTCTAGCAAGTTTTGTGTGTTTTTGTTTGGGATTTTGGGGGTCTTTGTTTTGGTTTTTGGTGGGTTTTTTTAAATTCTGAAATGAATGTATTTTCCTTCCAAGGAAGTTCATAAACCAGCAAAAATTCCCTTCTTTGGTTTAGGAAAAAAATCTTAGTACTAACTAGGAGACACTTCTCTGAAAAACTGAAAGACATTCCATCAAATGATTAAGCACTAAGTTGAAAGGAACAAGTCTTGGAAAAATCTGTTTATCTACATAATGCCTCTCTCATGCCAAGTCATAATCCCCATTTAATCTCATATTACCTTAATCATATATTTGTGAAAACAGTTCATTTATTAATCAAGCCCTTTTTCTTGCCCTCTGTCCTCCAAAACTGGTTGACTGTATAAAAAACATAGAAATAGAAAATATGATGCATGTTATTTGCAATAGTCAATCTGTTCTACTACCTTGAAATAGAAAGAATTGGAGCTGACCTGTTTTTTCAATGAAGTAAAGCAGCACTGATACATTTCTAGACCACGGCAACCATAATCCGCACAATTTACAAAAACCCACAAATTACAAGTAGCCACTGAAATTTAATAATTAATATATGGTTATTAATATTTGAATAATATTAATAATCTTAATTAATATATGATTAATATATATTAATTAATATATAATCTCTTATTAATATATGAATAATAAAAATGTTTTCTAACACATAAAAACTTCTGCACAAATTTCCTCACTTTCAGGTCAATCTCTCTACTCCATTACTGATAAGATCATTAACAAAACCTTACAGGGGAAGCTAATCAGTACAGTTATCTGCTGTTCAAATAGNGCAATTCATTAAATATGAATTCCTCTACCAACAAAAACGCTCCAGACAGCAAACTCTCCCTCTACACAGCAAAAAAAGCTCTCTCCAAAGAAAGCCCCAAAGTCAGAAACATCACAACCTCCTCCAAAGAAAAAAAAACCCCAACTACCAAAAAACCCAAAACACAACAACAAAAACAACCTACATCCCCACCCCCCCTTAAAACCAAAAACCAATCAAAACCCCACCCACCAGAGAATGAACTTCTAGCAAGTTTTGTGTGTTTTTGTTTGGGATTTTGGGGGTCTTTGTTTTGGTTTTTGGTGGGTTTTTTTAAATTCTGAAATGAATGTATTTTCCTTCCAAGGAAGTTCATAAACCAGCAAAAATTCCCTTCTTTGGTTTAGGAAAAAAATCTTAGTACTAACTAGGAGACACTTCTCTGAAAAACTGAAAGACATTCCATCAAATGATTAAGCACTAAGTTGAAAGGAACAAGTCTTGGAAAAATCTGTTTATCTACATAATGCCTCTCTCATGCCAAGTCATAATCCCCATTTAATCTCATATTACCTTAATCATATATTTGTGAAAACAGTTCATTTATTAATCAAGCCCTTTTTCTTGCCCTCTGTCCTCCAAAACTGGTTGACTGTATAAAAAACATAGAAATAGAAAATATGATGCATGTTATTTGCAATAGTCAATCTGTTCTACTACCTTGAAATAGAAAGAATTGGAGCTGACCTGTTTTTTCAATGAAGTAAAGCAGCACTGATACATTTCTAGACCACGGCAACCATAATCCGCACAATTTACAAAAACCCACAAATTACAAGTAGCCACTGAAATTTAATAATTAATATATGGTTATTAATATTTGAATAATATTAATAATCTTAATTAATATATGATTAATATATATTAATTAATATATAATCTCTTATTAATATATGAATAATAAAAATGTTTTCTAACACATAAAAACTTCTGCACAAATTTCCTCACTTTCAGGTCAATCTCTCTACTCCATTACTGATAAGATCATTAACAAAACCTTACAGGGGAAGCTAATCAGTACAGTTATCTGCTGTTCAAATAGTTCAAACAATTTTTTTTTAATTCTCAACAGAAGTGTTTCAATATAGTCTCTTTAATAGTCAAAATTAAAGACAGATTTTTATTCCAAAGCAGAATAACCCTCCCTCAGAAGTAATTATTAAAAGCAACAGCCAAGCCACCATGGAACAGAAAAAGCAACATTTTCATTTAAGAGAAGTGAGGTAGGACCAAAACAGCTAAACATCCAACAAAACAAAGGGAACTTCAAATCTTTATGTAGTTTTCATATTTTCTCTGTTCAATTATTAAGTACACTCCATGAATTCTCTATGAGTATTACATACTTTTTTTTTTTCCTCTAAATACATATACATTTAGCAAAACATGTTCCTAGAAATTTAAAAAAATTATTTCTGTTGACTCTGACACACAGGCTTGAAAGCTAGGAGTCCATTATGAAATGGACTCTCCTGTATGGGGAAGAGGAAAGAACGTATCTTCCCAACTAGTTTGTTTTCATAAATACGGGTCTACCAGTCTAAATTAAATTTCAAAGCCAGGCCTACTTTCATGGTATCCTTCGAAGTCTACAACCTTGAAAATTGCATAAAAATCAAAATTTGTTAAACCAAATTTTCTCTGAGATTAAGTCTAGCAAATTGCTTCTGTTTGATGCTGAAGGCAATGTAACTGCTTAGTCAATACCAAATATAGTATGACAATTCCCTTAAAACTGAGGATTAGTTTATCCTTGTGCAAAAAGGTCAAAATCATTATGTTCTGTACTAAATGGCACAATTATAAATACAAATTAATGTTCTGAAGATTTGTTCACCCTGGCTCTGGTTAACAGTTTTACTAGAAAATCAGTATTATATGCTGTGATGTTTAGTCACATTAATTTGCAATCTTCATGTAACATTTATGTGACCTACCAGTACTCACAGTATACAATGCTAGTAACATGAGAGGCAGTGCAGAACAGGGCTGATGGAAGATTCTACAGCTCCTGAAACTGGCGAATGTTTATGCTAAAACTATAGCACAAAATTTCAATGCATATTCCTGTGAGAACAGATCTATTTAGAGCTTTTCTAGATAGAACTTAATAAAATCTTGATCTTAAAATCTTAGCTAGATTTAAACAAAAGGCACACTATTAAGTCTTACTAATTTCTGATTCTCAGATAACATTGTAACTGCTGCTTTAGATTCTTAATGCAAACGTGTCTTACTAGGCATAAGGAATGTATTTTGCGCTTCGCTTTTTTTATACCTTTTATTAGTTATGTTTATTTCTAGTAGTCTAGAGAAACTACACCTGCACAGAATCACAGAATCAATTAGGCTGTAAGAGACATATGAGATAGAGCTCAACCTTTGACAGAACGCCACCTTGTCAACTCGACCACAGTACTGAGTGCCACATCTAGTCATTTCTTGAACACCTCCAGGGATGGTGAATCTACCACCACCCTGGGAAGACCATTCCCATGCTTAATAATCCCTTCTGTGCAGAAATTCCTCCTGTTGTCCAACTTCAACCTCCCTTGGCACAGCTTGAGGCTATGTCCTCATGTTGTTGCTAATTGCCTATGAGAAGAGGCTGATCCTCACCTTGCTATAATCTCCTTTCAGGTAGTCCCAGAGAGCAATATGGTCACCCCTGAGCCTCCTGTTCTCCATGTTAAACAACCCCAGCTCCCTCAGCTGTTTCTCAATGGGACTTACCCTCTAGACCCTTTGCCAGACCTCACTGCCCTTCTCTGGACTCGCTCCATCACCTCGAAGTCTTTCTTGCCGTGAGAGGCCCAGAACTGGACACAGGACTTGAGGTGTGGTGTCACCAGTGCCAAGCGCAGGGACACAATCACTTGTCCAAGGTCTTGGTCCTTATGGTCACACTGTTCTTAATACAAGTCTAGATGCCACTGACCTTCTTGGCCAATTGGGCACACACTGGCTCATGTTCAGTTGGCTATAGACCAACACCTCCAGGTGTTTTCTGCTGGGCCGCTTTCCAACCATTCTTCCCCCAGTATGTAGCACTGTGTGGGGTTGTTGTGATTGAAGTGTAGGACCTGGACCTTGGCCTTGCTGAACCTCATGCATTAGCCTCAGTCTGTCTGTCTGTCTATCCTGTCCAGATCAGCAGATCAGCACTCCCACCCAACTTGATGGAGTACAGGGGGTCTGTTCCACTCCCTGGCCCTGTCTACCAGCTCATGGGGCTGGCTGCCCTGAAGATACTGGTCTTTCTTTTAAAGATTGAGGCAAAGAAGGTATTAAGTACCTCAACTTTTCCTCATCCTTGGTCACAGTGTTGCCCCTCCACCTCCAATAGAGAACGGAGATTTTCCATGGCTCTTCTTTTGATGTTAATGTATTTATAAAAGGCTCTTCTTCTTACCTCTTACAGCAGTGGCCAGATTGAATTCTAGTTGAGCTTTCGACTTTCTGATTTTTTTTCTACATGACTTAACAACATCCCTGTACTCTTCCCGAGTCTTAAGCCTCTTTTTATTTCTTCCCTGAGTTCCTGCAAAAGTTCCCTGTTCAGCAAGGCCTGCTGGCTCATCTTTCAGCACAATGGGGATGGCCTGCTCCTGCACCTTTAAGATTGCTTTCTTAAAGTATTTCTTTCTAGGTTTCCTGGACCTTTTTGTTATTAAGGACTGCTTCCCGATGGATTCTCCAAACCAGTGTCCTGAATAGGCCAAAATCCACCCTCAGGAAGTCCAAGATAGATATTTTGTTGACACCCTTCCTTACCTCACCAAGAATCAAAAACCATCATTTCAGGGTCACTGTGCCCAAGACAGCCTCCAACCACGACATCTCCCACCAGCCCTTCTCTTTTTGTAAACAGCAGGCCCAGGATGTGGCACCCCAGTAGGTTCACTTACCAGCTATGTCTGGAAGTTCTCTTCCACACACTCCAGGAACCTCCTAGGCTGTCTTCTCTCTAATGTGTTGTATTTCCAGCAGACATCTGGCAAGGTTAAGTCTCCCTCAAGAAAATGCCTAGCAATCGTGAAACATTAGCCAGCTGCTTACAGAACAATTCATCTCCCTCTTCATCCTGGTTGGATGGTCTATAACAGACTCCTAATCAGGATATCTGCCTTGCTAGCATTCCCCCTGATTCTTACAGAGGATCAATCTTGTGATTTTTACAGTCAAAACACTCCCTAATGTAAAGAGTCACCACCCTGCCTCTCTTTCCTTGTTTGAAGAGCTTGTAGCCATCCATTGCAGCACTCCAGTCACATAAGTCATCCCACCACATTTCTCTGATGGCAACTACATCATATCCTACTGCACATCACATAGCATTTCTATTCAATAACGTGAAGAATCAAACAAAGTCAAAGTCTACACTGAAATACCTTTAGAAATAAGCTCTAATTAAATTGATCTCAACTACAGCATGTCAAAATTTTAAGTCATCTAATGACTGTTCAAATAGCTTGTAACACACTTTATGATTCTGGAATTATGGTTTACAAGACATTGACAGAATGTTAATTCATTCCATAGTTTCTATAAAAGCAATCCTCTTATTCTCTGTTACATTCCAGACTGACTGTGCAAAGCTAAGCCAAAGAAAAGAAATAAAACATCTAATCCATGTTTTATGATTAATAATACTATGAATTTTCTTTTCAAAACCATCCAATCTGCCAGCTGCCCTTATCTGTGGTTTTTTTGTTTGTCTACATGTAACACTGCTCCTGCCTGCCCTTGTATTTATGTATATTATGAGCTCTTCAATAGAGTTGACTAAGATTCTGCTTACTAGTGATTAATTAAAAAGAAAAAAGTTTAAAAAAGTTAAAATAGAGGTTTTTAGTCTATTAAAAATATTTGAAATAAATTTCTTAAAAGAGAAAGAGCGTGTTATAAAATACACACAAGCATCTCCTGTAACCATGAACAAGGGGAGTCTTCAGCCTAACTCGGATCTCTTGGGATCTCCAGCTATGAACCTTTTCACAATAACAACCTGCAATGCTGTCCACAGCCTCCACAGTCCTGTACACTCCAAAGTTCCATCACTTCTACCTTCTTCTTCAGTAACAGTCCTGTTTTCTAAAGGTACAGGAACGTAAGTTTCATAGGAGCATGAAAAGCAATAAAATCAGGTTTACTGTTTGTTTTGACAGCATTCCTGATAATCAATATAGAACAATCCTTTTAGAACAATCATCCAATATACTTGTATCCAAGATTAGAAAAAGAAATGTGAGCATTTTAAAGCTATAGAAACAATCTATGCTAGTTTTGTTTTATATTTCCTAATTCACTAGGCATCCACCTTAGTCTACTCCTGCTGGATATACTTCAATATTTTGATCAGTGTAGAAAATCCACCCACACTATTTCAAAAAAATGACAATTCGTTTCAATTGGTAAAAAAACCTTTTTTTTTCTAAAATAGTGTATTGGTTTGGCATGGCCTGGTTTTGGGTAGAAGGGGGGCCGCAAAGATGGCTCCTGTGAGAAGCTGCTGGGAGCTTCCCACCATGTCCGGCAGAGCCAGTGGCTGATGGCTCTGAAGATGGGCATGCTGATGGCCAGAACTGGGCCAATGAGAGAGGCTAGTAACGCCACTGTGATGACGTATTTAAGAAGAAAATCAAAACAAAGTCACAGGTTTTTTTCGCTGCTAGTCAGAGAAGAGGAGGAGGTGAGAATACATGAGGGAAAACAACATGGTGACACCAAGGTCAGTGGAGAAGGAGGGGGAGGAGGTGCTCCAGGCGCTGGAGCCGAGATTGCTCTGCAGGCCAGATTGCTCTGCAGGCCGTGGTGAAGACCATGGTGAAGCAGCTGTGCCCCTGCAGCCCATGGGTTCACAGGGAATGCAGAGATCCACCCGCAGCCCATGGGGGAGGTGCCCACGCCGGAGCGGGCGGATGCCTGGAGGAGGCTGTGATCCAGTGGGAGACCCAGTGGAGAGAGAGTGAGTGCCCTGCTTCCAGGCTGGAACAGCCTGTCCTTGGGGGACTGCACCCCGTGGGAAGAGAGAGCCACGGCGCAGCAGTTTTGGGAGGACTGTGTGCCCGTGGGAGGGACTCACGGTGCAGCAGGTGCGGTTTGGCTGCTGCTCGTGAGAGGGGACCCACGCCGGGAAGCTCACGGAGAACTGTCTCCCGTGGGAGGGACCCCACGGCCTCACAGGGAAGGACTCTTCTCCCCGAGTAGCAGAAGAAAATCTTGGTGATGGACTGACCAAAACCCCCCTACCCTGCCTCCCTGTGTTGTCGGCAGGAAGGAGGGAGGGCCTGGGGGGAGGACGGGGGGGGTAAGGTGTTTTAAGGGCTTATTTTACTTCTCATTATCCTCCTGTGATTCTGTTAGCAATAAATTTTACTTAGTAACTAAGTTTGAGCCTGTTTTGCCCTTGAAATATTTCTCCGCTCTCCTTATCTCACTCATGAAGCCTCCGTTAACCCTTTCCTCTTTTCCCTCCTTTTTCCCAGCTGTGGTAGGGTAGGGTGAGCGAGCAACTCTCGTGGGTGTCTGGCGTTGGGCCAGTGTCAAACTACGACAAATGGAAATGCAATTCCTGAAGAGGAGAAAACCAATCCATTTCCCTTTAGTCAATAATATAGGTGATTGCAATAAATTTAGGCATACCCTTTTAAGATATCAAGTAAAACTAACATACTATTCTGCTATGCTGTGTATTCCATTGAAAAAAAACTTGAAACAACAATCAGGTATTTTCTTTGCCATGAATTTTTAACCCGAAGTCTTACCTCAATTTGACGTCAATTTTATAGTCAAACCCCTGCCCAGTTATCAGCTGGGTATCTTTCTGACCAAGTAGGTGTATCTGTAACAAGTTTGGAATTAAACAGTATCACGTTAAGTCCGCACTGAAATGGAAAGCAGCAAGGAAGCCTGGCTCATGTAGTCCTTTAAGTAGTAACTATATAGTTCTACTGAACTCATTGATCTAATGGCATGTTACTCAAGAATATAAGAATACATTTTTCCTTAATGTTTTTTTTCAAGCCAAATTTAACTACAGACCTGACTTTCAGTTGGAAAGAAAGAGATGAGAAATAGCTATGACACTAGAATGTAAAAAAGCAGGAAAAAATTACACATACCTTGTCGTTCCTTCACTTCCATTGGAAGGCCACCTATAATGATTTTAAACTACCAAGTAAAGGAATTATTACACTCATTAGAAAAAACAGCCAGTTATGTACACAGCACATATTAAAGCCAAAGTTAATTTGCTGACATCAATGACTGCTAACCGTACACCAAGTCCAAAACCAAAAAGCTCCTAATGCCAAAACCCTGAAAAAATAGGTCTGAGCTACTCTTCTATATGATAACAGCCTGAAATTCACAATTCATGGTGCTGCTTTTTTCCATTTACTTGCTGCAGAAACCATTTTATGCACACTGTTGCATATGCAATATTAATAGCAGTTGCACTTGGATTTAGCGATGGGGGTGTTATAAATAAAAACGGGGAATTCGTGCTCAAATATGTAATATGTACCAAAGTTAAAATGTAACCAATATTGAAATTGAGCAGAGCTTGCCCTGGGAGAACTGTAACCTTTACCGGGAACTAATTAGCATCCAAAAGACTGAGCTACAGAACATAACGACTCATCAAGAGAGAATTAAGCTGGGTCAAGATGTTTACATTTTTCATGAAGAACTTCTGGGAAGAGCAGATGGACTATCTACGAAAATCCCCTCCCAGCTCAGGTGCTAACGACTGGATCAGGAACCAAGATATGGAACATCATGAACCATCAGATAACATCCTCGGGTGATGGGACATTACTCAAAGACAGGATGCATTTTGTCCACCCCAGTTTCATGAATGGCATACTTCATGCATATGCTGATTGGCAAGAATACCCTAGATCCGGACTTTATGAGAAAAACTGTATAAAAATGAGCCGTTGGAAGCAGTGGTTGTGAACAGAGGGAGGTCTGATGCGATAGAGGTCAGACCTGTGTTCACCCAGTTCCAATCCTGGGCTTGGCACTGTCTCCTTTTCGATCGTGGCATTGCGTGTTCGAATTCTCGGACACGAAATAAATTTCATACTTGTTTTATTTCTAATTGGGCGTAGTTATTTATTACAGGGGTGTCGGTGGATCAGTGCTGCATTTTTCCCACAGGGCCCCTCATGGGAACGCTCAGGCAGCGTTCTTCCAGCACCCACGCGTGCACACAATCTCACCCTCGCAGGCAGTCGCGAGCAGCCACTCACACACGCAGTCTAAGCACGAGCTGGATATGACAAGGCGAGAGGGGTTCTCTGCGTGTGATTCCAAGGCGTTTATTGGAACCAACACACTCGAAGGGAACAGAGGCAAAGAACAAAGAACAAAAGCCCGAGCGTGCTTTTATCCCGAAGGGTCCCAGGGGCGGGCAGAGCATCAGAAACCAATAGTCTGAGGGCTAGGGGGTAGAGGCAAGGTTGAGTGATAGAACGGGGGCCAGTGGGAGAAGGGAGGGAAGGGGGGAGAGGAGCAGGGGCCAGTGGGGTCTCGGTAAAGGCAGAACTTTCTGGCACAGTGGTGTGGGGAAAGACCACTTCGTAGCAACATGGGGGGTGTAATGTGGACTTAGCCACTGCAACGCTTGGAAATATATCCTTTCTGATTGCTAGAATTAAAATTAACCAGGAGAGTAAGTGGCTAAAAAATGGTCAGATTCCTGAGTTTAAAAGCCAGACTTTTTCATGGTGAACTTATTTAAAAGCCTTACCCTGTCCTCGTTACTCCATGAATGCTGTGCAAGTTAAATGCTTAGCACAAGTACTAGATGGACTGCTTTGCTATTTTTTTCCCCCCGTATCTGACATCTCTGTAGTAATTTCACAGGTCTAAATCCATACTGTTAGTGAAAAATTACACAGGCTATATGAAGAAGTTCGACAATTCCGTCTGTAGACTTTTTTAGTTTGTTGGTTTTTTTCTTTCAAACAGGGAAGGCCCCTCCTCCCGACTTCCTAGAACATCCAGACGTTAATTCCCAACAAGAAGTATGATGGAGAAGTTAAATTTCCTTGTCTGAAACGCAACTGAATCACAGATACTCAAATCTTGTTTCACCTTCAGCAAAACAAGAAACAAGCTTCTATTTCGCTGTTACTTTCCAGCGCTGTTAGGAAGGATTCGCCCAATAAATGTTTACGTGCACTTCTCAACAGCAGGAACAAATTCTGATTTCAAGTAAATGTCATGGTTTCTTTCTAATTCCAAGGAAGACCAACATGAAGTCCACAAAACATAAACCCCAAGTATTACTGTGATAGTGAAGTTTCTTTTTTTTTTGTTATTGTTACTAATGCATATATGGGGAATTATTGCAGAGATTTAAAAGTCCCTCTAAAAAATATTAATCTTCCAGATGCAAAAACATTACTTGTTTCTTCTCTCCCGAAGCTTTTTGGTTGTTTGGGTTTTTAGGGTTTTTTGCTCTTTTTTTCCCCAGGAAATAGTACTTACTATTACAAAGTCAAGTAATCATGAAACAGGTAAGAAACAAGTGATGAAGTTGTATCCATATTTTAATACCTCATCATCTTTTGTTTCTGTAGTAACAACAGAAGTGTTTCACCATAGAACCTATAAAGAAAAAATTCAAACGTACTACAGCTGTAACACCTTTCTTTAAAAGTACATACTAAGAGGAACAAATCCATGTTCAATACAAGATTAGGTGCTATCTTCTCCTAGGCTTTTTTGACCACATTTATTTTACATTTCCAGTTTTCCATTACATAGGTACTTGAGATCATCTTGTGTTTAATGAAATTTCTACCAAACGAGTACAGTAGTTTGACAAAAAGGGTGATTTTTAAAAGTTTTATAATAGGCTCATAATAGCTTATAAGGAATATGATTTTTGAATGACAAAACTGCAGGGATAATTTCAAAATAATGTTTAAAAACCAGCCACAAATACACCAGCTAAGTAAAAACAATTAAGTAATTTATATTCTCAACAGGATTCTTTTTAACACAGTATTTTTCCTGAAAATTATATGCTTAATCTAAAATGTCTGTAAATCCCATCTGATGAGTTGGATGATGTCACCACACATTAATTGATGCAAAATTGCTTCATTTGTAAGAAATATTTACGAAATTGTTGAACAGCAACCCACTGCCACTAAACTTCATTAGAAACTACGTTTCACTAAAACATTATGCATTAATGCTTTACAAAAGCGCTTATCATTAAACTATTTCAATCCACTGATTTAAGCCAGTGGCTACAGTATGAACTAGTGAACACGAAAATTTTTGGGATAGATTAGAAGGGTTGGTGTCAATCCTTTCTGGGTTTTACACCAGGCTGAAAGTCAGTATATGTCATTATAACTCAGCTTCCTATTGAATTTCCCAATAGAAATACCTCAAGAGAAAAAAATCCCTAGGCCTGACAGTAAAAATAAGCCTTTTGTTTTGAAATGTAAATTACCTGTTATTTCACTATTGCCTACTTCAGTGGACTCAAATCATCAAAACTTGGAAAAGCTACATGTTGATTTTTCAGTTAAAAAAGTCCCTCATTACCCAAAGTTTAGCACCAAAATCCTGAAACATATATTAAGATCCAAAGCTACAAATACTACACTATCTTGTGCATATACAAAATGACATAAAAAGACAAGGATGAGGTAAGCAGTATATATTTCACAAAGTTGCATATACTGTCAATCTGAAGTCTAGTAATGATCTTCAGGGAAAACAAGGGCAGTTCAAACTGTCTTTCAGTCCTCTCCTATAATTATTCTTTCTAACTCAAGTGGAAACATCCCTTGAGAAATGCTGTTTTTAAGGAATAGCTAATTAATATATTCATACTACATTTTATACTCATAAAAGATTCTTAATTTTAATAAAAATTTCTAAATTAGTAATAGTAATCTTTTCCCCCAGTAAAATAGATTTTAACTGTCCAGGATTAAAAAATGTAGGGGTTGAAGGCCATGGTTTGTTTTCAGTGTCTTCAATTTTTTGGTTTCTTGATAGAAGTATTAATTTTAATGTACTCAGCCCTTCAACTGGAAGGCCCATGAAAAGCATGAGGTATCTGATTGTACTTTCATCAATGTCAGCAACATTTTAGCTGAGTATAGATAGAGAAAGTGTATAGATTTGCGTACAGATAAAGATGTAGAAAAATAGGTTTTCTTGAAAACATTTCCTACAAAGATACATCAATACCTGGAAAGGCACAATTTGAACCATATCATTTCCCCTATTACACACCCCAAAAATTCTGATTCGGATGGGCAAAGGCTTTCTGAACAAGACTTCATCCACAGTAAAGCTAAGTCCTTCAACTATAGCACAGTGTTTCATGACAAATAATTTGAAGTGTATCTGCTTCTTTACCACTGTTACAGTGGCATTCTGACTGACTGAGTTGAATTTTTCATGTGCAAGGGGTAGTGCATGGATAGAGGAGGACTGCAGCTGGAGTGGGTTTTGACTTTAGCATAATGCTAAGAAACACAATAGGAAGGCAAATGGACACGGACCACCATTAACAAAGTGTCCTGTATAATGTTATTGTATTCCATATCTACCTGTGCCCAAAATTGTTACTGTCTCTTTAAGACCCTTCGCCCAGAAAACGGAACAGTCCAGCAGCGGCGGGG